>CATKUY010000001.1:0-600000 GCA_949802685.1 Dicyrtomina minuta
TGTCTGTTGATCTGTCTGTCTGTCAGTCTGTCTTTTCGTCCGTCTGTCTGTCTGTCTGTCTGTCTGTCTGTCGGTCTTTCTGTATGTCTTTCTGTCTGTCCGTCTGTCTGTCTGTCTGTCTGTCTGTCTGTCTGTCTGTCTGTCTGTCTGTCTGTCTGTCTGTCTGTCTGTCTGTCTGTTTGTCTGTCTGTCTGTCTGTCTGTCTGTCTGTCGGTCTGTCTGTCTGTCTGTTTGTCTGTCTGTCTGTCTGTGTGTCTGTCTGTATGTCTGTGTGTCTGTCTGTATGTCTGTTTTTGTGTCTGTCTGTCTGTCTGTCTGTCCGTCTGTCTGTGTGTCGGTCTGTCTAATGGTCTTTTTGTCTGTCCGTTTGTCTGTCTGTCTGTCTGTCGGTCTTTTTGTCTGTCTGTCTGTCTGTCGGTTTGTCTGTCTGTCTGTCTTGATGTTTGTCTGTCGGTCTGTCTGTCTGTCTGTCTCTATGATTGTCTTTGTGTCTGTGTGTCAGTCTGTCGGTCGGTCTATCTGTTTGTCTGTCTGTCTGTAGGTAGACAATTGGATTTCATGAAGGTTAGGAAACATTTTCAAATTGTCCGACGTGCTCAAATATACAGTCTAATCACTTTCATTTTAGTAAGTCCTAGTTGTTGTTAAAATAAGGGATACAAGGGTCATATATTTCCTTTTTCTTAAGATGTACAGCCTCATATTAATTTATGTTATTCTGTTTCATGCCCACAGTGGGATCAATTATAATGCCTCGCTTGGTTTGTAAATTGTAAGCAATTATGTCAACACGTCTTGAAGCATCTCGAGTTCATTCGAATTTCTGGTGAACTTTTCACCCTAATTTTCGCATAGCTTCTGCAATTAAACGGCGAACTGCATGAAATTTATAAGTGTATTTATTACAATCTTTATTCTCTGAATAATAATTCACTAATTTGCTCGTTTCAGGTACAAAAAAAGATGATTTCTTATGCAAACCCTTTCTTTATAACTTCAAAAACGAATTTACTAGAATAAAAAGCAATGATTCTAGTATAACTAAATCCTTTTCAAAAACAATTCTTGGCCCTGAAACTAGTAAGTTACCAATAATAAAATCTTTAATTTTTAATAAATGCTCTACAAATTCTCCAATGGAACAATTTTTTGTATAAATAATTGAAATTACACCAGTGCAGTGTGAAATACAAAGCACTTGTAGAAATACAAAGACGCTAGAGTCTGCGACACTGTCCGCTGCACAGTCACATGACTTGCAGTAGAGTTGGAAGGCTTTTCTTTTCTGGTTCACTTTCAGTGAGGAGCCACAACCAAACTTGAGTTAGGTGTAGGCTCTTGGACATAACTGACTTCCAGTCCAGATTCCAAATTCAATTTCAGAATTTCGAATCACAGTAAATAAAATATTATTAGTATTTTAACTAACAAGTGTTAGTAAGCAAACATTCAGTGTCTCAGTCAATCATTCATTTGTTGTCCCACCGCACCCGCAGTTTCATCCCATAGATTCAGTAGTTAAAAGTAGAACCTGGCAATCCACCTTCCATTGTTGAGGCAGCCTCACCATTCCTTATCTTGTCATCTGCATTACACGGTATACATACTGAGGCGACCATTATTCACCGCAATGTTGACGACCGAGATCAGGACCTTTATACGAAAGCATCGGATGAAAATAAGACTGCAAAATACAGGGAACGAGACCTGAATATTTTCATCATTGTCATCAGCAACAGTAATTACTTACGTAAGCAAGGGTGACAAATATACTTATTACATAAAGATAATAATATTTTGTTTTGAGTATCGTGAAATTGGAGTAATTTAGAGAATTTCAATTAGGGAATTTTGCACCTAATAAAATATAATAATAATGTGTGGGTTTGTGTAGTTTGAAGCGTTTCTAAAGCACACAAATAATAACTTGCTGTTAGCGCTCGCTAGAGTTAGTTATAGTAGGTACTAATACGGTACTAAAGCGTTTGCTTGGAACCTGATTAGCCACCCTTCATTAAAATTAATTATTAATTAACTAAATTATTCCTTTTTGTGCAGTTTTCTCTAAAGAAAATGTATTAAATTTCATGATTTATTTTTCAAAATTCAATAAATATTAATGGATTAGGGTTCTGAGATACCAAGTAGATGCTGAGTCATTGTCTTACATGAATATAATAGGAGGTAGTAGAGCTGATTATTACACCGATTCGTTGTATGTTAAACCGTTAAACTGGTTAAGCGTCTGCTAATTGGCAGACAGCGTGGCTAGTTGCTAAGTCCTTGAAGCGTCTGCTAGAGGGCTAAAGCGTAGCTAACCAACATACATGACTCAGTATACACTGCAAGTGGAAGCTTAGTTCATAAAGCGTCCGCTAGGGATCTTAAGCGTTAACTACAGTGCTAGTGTACCTACTGAAGAGTATTCAAATACAGTAAAAAAATAGTTAGAACTTTATAATTAAAAACTGACTTACGTCTACTTAAACCAAATCAAGGTTATTAAACTCATGCAAACGAATAACAAGCAAACAAACTAGTTTCCTGATCTTTAAATTTTACTGGCTGGCCCAGAAGTAAAGAATAAAATAATGCATGCCTATAGAATCTAAAGCTACTTGATAGGCATTAGGTAATATTTTCACAAATTAAACGTGAAGGATAGCTCAATACTTATGTTGTTACTGTAATAAATGCAAACAAGTATTATTTTAAATAGTACTACTAATCCCACCAGTTGATGAAAAAACACCTAATTGAGCCAGCAATCTTATTTAAATTGAATAACTTAAGTTCTAAGTAACTCTTAAATTACTTAGAATAAAAAGATAACTGTAATTTTAGTTTATGAGTGAAAATCGAGAAGCAAGAGCAAATAGAAGAGAAGAAATTAGAGAGGATCCTGAACTAGTGAATAGAACTTAGTATAGGAAAGACAAAAGGAAACCAAAAAAGAAATCTGATAACGACATTCCTGTTTCAAGTATCAGCATGAAGGACCATCAAGATTTTCTAAAAACGTTTCTAGATACGTTGAACTCACATCAAAAACAAGCTTACAAAGAATATGCAGAGGCTTAGGCAAAGGCTAATTTTGACGCTGTATATCAAGAAGGCAAGGCTGAGGGTCATGAGCAATGAAAAGAAGAGGAAATTGTTAAAGGACGAGCAGAGAAGGCAGCTGAACTCAATGGTAATAATGAAAATCCAGGTCCAGAAGCATCTGATTCTGAAGCTAGAAATAGGAATTCAAATTCAAGAAATCACCAAAAACGATGCGTCTCTGTGAATTCACCCAACTCGAAAATTCCCGTACCAGCTTACAGCCCAAACATGACAACTGATAACTATGTGAATGAAATGGAAACTTATTTTCAGGCCCTATCTTCAGATAAAGAAATTTAGCTGTCGTCTTTAGGCGCAATGCTAAAGGATAAGAAGAAGAAATGGTTTACATTTACTAAGCCTGCTAATTTGACAAACTTTAAAAACGACACAACTTTAAATTTGATACTTACGCCAAAAAAGCTAAACACGTCAAAATTTTGCATAGCAGAGAGCAGAAAGGAACTGAATTAGTGAAATGCTATGTATGCTTTATAATAGCTCTAGCTGATTAAGTCAATTCAAATGAGAGCACTATAAAAATGACACAAATAGCACTGTTAGACAAATTATTTAGACAAAATACCACTGATCCAAAACACTAAAAAGATTACAAGTTTCTGATGCGGCTTAAATACTAGCAATGTACCCTGTTAGAGTTATTTAGTATTCAACAAATGTGGCACCGTGGCTTAGGGAGGTTTGCTCAGGTATACTCTGTCCTAAATAATCCTCGGCAAATTTATTTTTTGAATGCGTTGAGAGAACCGCAGCTGACAGTCAGTTTAGACCTTTCTCACATGAGAATAATAAAGTGGTAATACTTGGCTTTGAGAGGGGAGTTTGAGAGTTGGATGAATGTTTAAGGTAAATCAGACTGCTTTTGTTTATCTGTATCAGTTAAATACTGATAGCGACAGAGGCAATAGCAATAATAGACGACATGTGTCTGCTTAATTCCGAGCGTAAGCGTGAACGTAATGAGCTAATTCAACATATCTCTTGAATCCACTCTGCAAGTAGCTGCTGCTACTTTTTCTCGTGGAGGATTAGAGTGCTAACTGGCGGAGTGATTGATTGATTGATTGATTGACTTTATTGTGCCTGAATGCGAAAACACCCATCACACAAAGTTAGCAAAAAGTTTTACAAATGTAATATTCTGCAATTAGAATTAAGTAATTGTATGTACATTGATAATTTTAAATTTTAAATTTAGAATTGGAGGTTACATTATTCAACATAAGTTGATTTCTAGGTGCATACACATTTTGGTGGATTAAATAAAAGTATTAATTGTTTTCCATGGTACAAGTTATAATTGGTTAACGTTAGATATTTATAGTTACATAGTAGATTCAGAACTTAGGATATCACTAGTTTTTGCAATAGCTATTACCTGTTCAGTCATTATTGGGTTCTGGGTTATTAATAACCTTCCTCAAGACATGGTAGCTGAAGGGATGAATACCTTTGAGAGTGACTAAGGCATGCCCCTCGAACGAATTCTTGGACTAAAGTGGGATGCCATGGCAGATAGTTTTGTGTTTTCTCTTGACTCCCATAAAGTTGATCCAGATATTGTGAATGGAAAGTCAAGACCTACTAAGAGGGAGGTTTTGAAATTAATCATGTCTATTTTTGATGTTTTGGGGTTTGTGTCGCACCTTCTCATCAAAGGCAAAATCATATTGCAAGAGATCTGGATTTTAGGAATTGGGTAGGAAAATGAGGCGACAGATATAATTCACGTCAAGTGGCTGTTATGGATTCATGAACTGCAGTCACTGGTGAAGTTTAAAATCCCAAGGAGTTACTTACCATTATGGTCTATAGGAGATGCCATGGCAACACAATTGCATATATTCTGTGATGCAAGTGAGAAGGCCTATGCAGCAGTTGCCTACTTCCGTTTTATCAATTTTCAAGGGGATATTAATGTGTTATTTGTGTTGTCAAAGGGACGAGCTGCTCCTACTAAGCCCATGTCAATCCCACGCTTGGAGTTACAAGCAGCTCTCATGGCAAGTCGTATGTCTCGTGTCATCAAGGACGAACACGAGATCAAGATTGATTTGACATATTTGTGAACTGACTCACGAACTGTGCTACGGTGGCCTAACTCAGAGACGCGACGCTTTAAAACTTTTGTTTCGCATGGTGTGGATAATATAGATGAGCTGACTGAAGTTAATTAGTGGCGCTGGATCTCTACTAGGGAGAATGTGGCCGATTAAGCAACTCAGGACACTTCTGTTCTGATAAGCTTCCCTGACCTGAGCAGAGGTCCGACTCACAGGAGTAGAGGCTGTATTACCAGCTGTATTACCAGCTATAGAGCGACTAGCTACCATAATATTTTTGGCAACTGTCTCCCCTGCACCTTCAGATGTTTTAGGAGTACCTTCCTCCCCTTGGTGTCATTCCCCGCTGCCTCTGCCCAGAAGCCCCCTTAATCCCTTCCTGCTTATCCAGGAAGCCCAGACTATTCACCCCTTTGGTTACAAACCCGACCCCCTTTGCCCCTCCCTTTAACGGGACCGATAACATCACCGCCCCCTCCATTGCTAGTCATGGACTTTACCGTCGAGGAGGAGTCACAAGAGGACCCCCCTTCCAAGAGATCAGCCTCCGTTTTCGAGCTAATCCCCACCCCCTCATCCTCCTCAGAACCAAAAGGTACCAATTCTAGCTCTATATCTGAAACAACGCAAGTCAGTACGATGATGTACAGTACTAACACATTGTATAATATATGCCTCCACAGTTCATGCCTAATAACGGCCCAAACTACACCTAAGCCAAGCTTTGCTGTGCGTAACGGCTTTTCGTCATAACACATGAGTAGTGCGTAAGGGGTTTCATTAGTCAGCTTGATCCATGCCCATGCCCATATAACATACCAGTACATGCCTCTATTCACACTGCACATTAGCCAGGTCCATGTATACATAAAGGTATACTGGGCTCCAAAGCCACAGACAGTGACGTCACAACCACCATTTGCCAACACGCAACTGAGATAAACTGTGTTCCAGAAGACAGTACAAAAAACGTTACTATCTATTTGTGTACAAAGTCTATCGTTCAGCACTATACATAAAAACATAATAACTGTCAGGTTCAAATTGTGACTTGAACCTCCATATAAAATGTTTTCCAGAAAATAAAATAAAATAAGGTAGTTTGGAAGGCGACATTCACATAGGAAGCACCACCTACCGACCCTCAGCTGAACTACAGCAAAATAAAAATGACAGAGTGAGCTGTAAAGAGGGAGCCAAGACTCCAATTTATTACACACCCCGTCATCTTCACTCCTATGCCTACTAATACTATATATTTTTTGTCTGAAACTAAAAAAAATGTATCCCTTTCAAAAAGTGAAAACTGGGCACCAAATGAGAAAAAACCGGTACCTCAGGACTCCTCCACGATTACCCCTTCCACTGGTCGACTTCCCATAGTTGCAAATACGGGTTTCCTTCCCTTTACCATTCACAAAACACCTCACAAAAAAAATTTCAACTTTTTCTTCACCGCTTTTACGCTCTTCCTTCTCTATTCGAGTGACTTGGCGCGAATGAGTACCGAACATACTCCGGCCCTTGAACTCATGTGGGAACATGGGTTCAACACTTATTAATTATAGTAACATAACATAAATTAGGAAAGTTAAATACAGAATGGTAATGGATCACATACATATACTGAAAGTAACAAGTACCTATGGATTACAGTTAGTAACTAGGAACTAGGCACAGGACACACTGAAATAACGGATTGAAACACAATGATATTGATTACACGAAAAATTGATCAAGATTATCTAGTAACAGCGAAAAATGTTGAACACAAAAGTACTGGTACTACAACGTGGTGGAACCCGAAAGTTTAATTAAGAGCACTTACACAAACACGAATTGATGAATGTTACATTCTTGAGGGGATTGATTCTTGAATTTTGATGACACTTTTGATCAACACGGTTGATGGTAATACAAGAAAACATGACACAATGATTTAAGGATTGTTACAAAAAATGACAATTAATTCAAAATTATTGAACAAGAGAAATGAAACACACATATAATTAGGGTAAACGGAATGAATTACATTATATAATGATCAATAAAAGCATAAATCAAAATACTCAGGATATTATAACACAAAGTAGGAATTATTTTTAAGGTTATAGTAAGATTACTGGTAATAAGGATAAACATGTTCATTATTATGTTACTTACAAACCTGGAGAATTGAAATCCAACAAAATACACATTAGGGAAAAACACTAGCCACTTGATTTTGATTTTTCTTCGATGGTTTTGAGGTTTGAAGTGGACACTGTTTGGGAATGGGATGTTGGATGGTCGGAGATTTGAGATGATGCAGCATCCAACAGAATTTGTAGATTTTCTCCAGGATGAAATGTAGGAACTCGGACAGATCCAGATCTTGATTTAGAAGGTGATTTTGATGGCACGGGATCTGGATCCTTAGGTTTAGCGGTTTGATGGAGCACAGCAAAGTGACAAAATACACTTTTCATCATTTTCGAAATTTCTTTTCCGGCATCACTGCTGGCGGGGGACTCACGTTGGTTGAGAACTAATTGTTTGTGGTTAGACCAGTCCATTTTACGTCGCACTTTATATTGGGACGAAAATGACAGTTGCACTGGAGCAGGTTGATGGTCAGAAGTCATTAGGTTACTACTGATTTCATGATGACATACTGGGATGGGGCCAGACAGTATCTAACTGAGAGCTGAATTTTGAGCGAAAGGGTACCCGGGTGGGCCGAATTTTCTTTCGTCCAACATGATGGAAGCCAAAATGTCAGCACCGATAAGAATGTCGATCGCTCCAGGGTTAAAGAACTGTGGATCGGCCAACGTCAAATTTGTGATAGCTGGCCATGAGGAGAGGCACCGCTGCAGTGGCAGGTCTTTGGTGACACCGGCGAGGACATAGGCTGGAATTTTCCGGAAAACTTTTGGATCCACCAGAGATTCGATGGTCAGGTTGATTTGGTGACGGATGTTTCCGCAACTGGTTGCTGCGATGCCTGAAACGCCAACACTCACGTCTTTTCTTGAAAAGCGGAGTTGTTGAGCGAGGCGCTCCGAAACCATGCTGGCATGGCACCCACCGTCCAGCAGGGCACGACACACATAAGGATGACCACTCTGGTCATATACCTTGATTAGTGCGGTGGAAAGGAGTACCTGTTTGAAGGATTCGACGGCTTGGTGAAAGCCGATGACTTCGGTGGAGGCCAAGGGCGGCGGCGGTGGTGGTGGCGGTGGAAGATCTGATGGCTCCGGCTTCTTCTCGGCGTGGAAGAGCGTAAGGTGGGACTTGCTGCAGTGCCAGCACTTAAATTTATTGGTTCACTTCTCCACACTGTGCTTACTACTAAAACAGTTGAAGCACAGGTGGAGGCTCTTCACATTATTGATGCGGTCAGCTTAAGCCATGTTCAGAAACACTTTACACTGGTTAAGGTAGTGGTTCTGGTTGCATACTTAACATCTGGGTGAAAAATGGACGGTGCCAGCATGAGAGGACATGGTTTTTGGTTTGGTAAATGATTTTACACTTTTGGTGGTGCTGGCACCCAAGGCACGGGCATGGGCTTCCAGATGAGTGATGGTTTCTTTGAAGGTGGGGAGGGTGGTGGTCTTAAAATTGAGTTCCCAATCCTGGCGACTCTCTGGGGGCAGTTGTTCCAGAACGAGATGGATGAGGACGGCGTCCCACTGGTTCACGGGTTGCTGAAGAACTTCAAGTGCCCTTGCACACTCTTGGGTGGTGTCGATGAGCGTTCGGAGCTGCACGGCGGAGTCGGAGGACATCAATAGTTGGCGAGTGAGAATTAAGAGTTGATGGAGGATTAGTTCACTAGTATTTTCGTACCGTGACTTCAGAGTCTTAAGAGCCACAGCATAGTTTTCGTTAGTTGGTTGGAAAGAATTTAAAACTCTTTCTGGCTCGCCCTTCACGGAGCTCTTTAAATACTGTAGTTTCTGTCCATCAGTCAAGGAGGGACAATGATGGATAGAGGCGTAGAAGAGATCGCGAAAGGAAATCCAGTCACATAGGTTACCATTGAATTTTAGTAGGTCAAGTTTAGAAAGCTTTATTTCAATGGGTAAGGGTAGGGGAGCAGTTTTCGGAATCTCAGCAAATATTTTCCGCAGCCGGCCTTCCAGAAGGGTAATGAGGGCGTACTTGGCTTCAAACGAGGTAATATTTGGTTTCAGGTCAGTGCTCGCAACATTAAGAATGATCGTTGCCTCCAGAGCTTCCATTTCCACATTGTATCTATTGAGATTGTTGAGATATGCAAGTACTGTCGATGGAAGCAGAAGTTCGGTTTTTGCAATATGCTTGTTGACGGCAGACTGCATGGAAGTTAGTCGGTTTTTGATTAAGGTTCGTTTACTGAGTGCATCAGCAGCGGCGGCGGCTTTGGCTTCAGACATTTTTTGGTTAAGTTTTTAGGCTTTTGGTGAGACTCCTTTAGATCCAAATTTAACCATAAAACGGATGAATCACAGTAACACAGGTGTTTATAGGTGAGGTTGATTGTACAGCGTACACACGTTTTTTGTTGAAAGAAAAAGGCTGGGGTAAGTTGAAACTTCGGAATGTTTTTTCGTTCTCTAAAACACGGTTTTTTCGCACTTCAGTCCCGGGACTACCACTATAGTTTTATTCACTATCCGGTTCGAAAGACCATGTTTAGTGGCGGAACCAAGGTGCAAAAAAGAAGGAGAGGAGAGGTCGAGGTTGTTAGGCTTTTACTCTTAAATCCCTGGATTAGGTAATGCAAAATGAAGGATATTGACGGGTCAAAATATCCGTTTTCTTGCGACTCAAATGCGTGGATTACAATTCTACTGGTGGACTTAACTCCAATAAAAGCAAACGGTAAAACAACTCGCCTCTACAAAATATATTGAATTAGTTTATTAAATGTATAAGACGAAGTAATTTTAATGTATAATTTACAATAGTCAGTAGTAAAAATATACGGAGACTGAAAAGGACAGAGTTCTTGTTCAGAGGAAAATTTAAGTTGAAGTCAGGGAGTAAACGCTGAAGGTTGCTGATTTATAGGAAATGAATGGGATGGGCATGGCCCACGGTCTTAGTTACAACTAACAGAAATAAACGTGTAATTTTAGTATATTAGGGCTCCAGGGTCAACGTGGACTAAACTTATTACAAGTTAGCAGCTAACATGACAAATCAGGAGTTTGGTTCAAGGCTGACTTGAGTCAGCCTGATAAGTAGTAACAGTAAATAATTCTAGAACTTAATAATTAACATAAATTGAAGGCTAAGCTATTGAAGGAACTCAGGAGTTAAAGTTATGAATTGAATCAGAGTCGGCCGATGCGGCTGACTTTACATAGAATGTGAAGATTAGGGATAAACACAAATTAATTACTTTTACATGTAAATCAGAGTTACGATATGAGACATCTGGTCAATGTCATCTACACACTAGCATTAGGCAGTAATATTACACCTAATACTAATATAACATCGGTAAATGATTGCATTTCAAACTACAAACTTTTAATTATTGTAAGATCGAAATGACCTCGAATATTTCAGGAAAAAAACTATAATTATTATTTGAACTTCGGTTTAGTACCGAACAAATGTGGTCCAAAAATGGGACAAATTTTCATGGAGCTGACGTCGAGATGAAAAAAGCCATGGCGGATTTGGATAACGACAAGGTCCAACAGGAGTTATTTGCTTAAGAAATAAAGTGTGTTTTTATTCCTCTGTCGGCGCCTCACATGGGTGGATGCTGGGAAAGAATGGTGCGATCCGTCAAAACTGCGTTAAAGTTAACTCTGAGAGAAAGATTTCCAAAACCTGAAATCCTCCAGACTTTGTTCGTTGGAGCGGAAAATATAGTCAACAGTCGGCCGTTGACTCATGTTCCAGCTGATCCGGAGGATGAAAAATCTTTAACGCCGAATCACTTTCTCATTGGATCCTCAAGTTTAGCACCGTCTCCAGGATTATTTGACGATAAGGACTTGTGCTTGAGAAAACAGTTGAGAGTAGCTCAACGATTAACCGATGCATTCTGGAAAAAGTGGATCCATGGCTATCTTCCAACTCTATCTAGACGGGAAAAGTGGTTCCAGCAGACTAAGCTTGTGGAAGTTGAAGATTGAGTGTTCATTGTTGGTGAAAATTTGCCTTGCAATGTGTGGTTACGGGGACTGGTGACAGCAACCTACCCTAGAAAAGATGGGCTAATACGTATCGTCGATGTGAAGACCAGTCGGGGAACATATAGACGTCCAGTGGCTAAAATCTGTGTTCTGAACATTCAAAAGGCTCAGCAAGTGGATGTAAGTCAATCATATGGTGATCTTCAGACTGCGGGGGAGGATGTTGCTGAGCAGAAAAAAAATTAAATATTATTTTTATTTTATATTTTAAGTGATTATTGTGGTGCCATCTGTGGCAGCTCGTATATTAATATTTAGCCATCTTCATGGTAAAATTTGAATTTTTTACTTATTTTTATGTGTGTATGAATTTATGGCATTTTTGAAAGAATGTAAGTCGAAGAAGAATACGTAAAAAGCCATGTGTTTAAATGTAAAGTGTGAAGCGTCGGAATTTTGTATTTGTGGCGTTGTGTGTTAGGAAATAGGAATTGGGGAAGGTTCTGGATTGTCTGTGTGTAGGTATGAAGGGACGTGGTTTTCTTTTGTAAGTTTAGTCTCACGACGGACACGGACAGGAACGGACAGAGAAATAATATCGTCCAAAAGTTTGATTTTGATTTGAGTTTGTTTGTGTTTCACGAGATTGCTGTTTTCTCCCAATCACTGATTAATGGATTAAGGGTTCGATTAATTTGTGTGAAAGTTTAATGAATAGTTTTTAATTTTATTATCTTAAAATTCCGTGAGACCCGTAGTCTAACCCACTACGTACATTTTGTTCCATAGTGCATCTTACTGACTTCAGGGAATTGCCATCGCATTGGACTGCATCATTTTTAAAGTGAAATTGGTGATCTTGGTGGCAACTAACTGTAAGTGCATATTTTAAAGTAGGAAACTTTGAGGAACTGAAAATTTCGATGGAAAAGGTTAGCATAAAGTAGTGTGCTCTATTTACACGGGTACAGGTGGAATTGCAAGGAAATCTAAAGATTTTTACTAATCAGATTCGAAATCTTTTATTTTATACAGAAGAGCATGTTGGGGCTGAATTTTAATTTCAGTTGCGTTAAAACTTGGAATTATTGTTTTTCATCTAGCTCTTACAAAGCCTAATCCTCAAACCTTGGAACTTGAATGTAACATGTTGGTTGGAGTGCCAGTTTGAAGACTCCAAATTTCTTTACCTGAAGTTTGGATGATTTAATTAATAATATCAGGAAACTCAGCATTGGCGTTGATACTAGTTTTTAATCTCATCGCAAAACTTGTTAGCACATTTACTTTCGTCATAAACAATGCTACCATTAAATGTCACCCTAAGGTATTTAATGTTTCCATAAAACCCAATGCATCCAATAAAAGTATGACAATCGACCTGAACAGGATCTTTACATAATTATTTATTCACAATGCTAATAGCAAAAGTTTTCGAGGGGCTAATTGAAAGTCCTATTTGAATAAAATCTTCAGAACTTTGCTCAAAGAGTTTTATTGCTGATCATGTAGTAAGCCCCAGGTCGCCAGCGACCTTATTAACATTTTACTTTAATGACCATTGTCTGGTGGTAATGGCGGTAACACTTTGTTCCTGTAAAACTGTTAAGTGGGTGAAAGAAGTGGAAGTAGCGGTTGTAAATAATGCTTTGTTTTTGATTTTTGATAATACTCTGTTTTATTATAACGAGTAACACTTGTATTAAATTCGCGATTTCAGTAGCGTGGGAAAAAATTCGTCACTCTTATGTCTACAATAATGTCACGACATTCTTATTTTGGGAGCACCCCTAGTCTATAGAACAGGATGACAACTTGCAGCTACCCACAACAATTTTCCTCTACGTCGTCGAAAGTTGTAAAACAGTAGTAGCTGGTAGTAGTCTGCTTAGTATGAGGCCGTACAGCAAGCAGCCTTCTTTTAGATTCAGCCTCCTGTTTCGTTGCTCTGTCTAATCGACGCACCTCTTTGCTTTCGAGTCTACGCATCTCTTGCCGCTATTTTTATCCTCATTGTCAATTGCCAAGCTTCGGCGGACGCATTTAAAAATTAAAATGCAAAGTCTGGCACTCGATAGTTTAGGGGCCGAACACAAACAACGTCACCTATTATTCAGTGGGCAGGTCTCAAAAAGCGCCCCATTAAACGTTATGTTAAAAACGGCACCTATATGGGTGGGTGGGTCTGAAAACTTGATGATAATGGGTGACGTCAATTGTGTTTGGCCCCTTAAAATCAAATTAATTGCTAAACTAGTGGCAGATGCCAAAACAAAATAAGACCTGCACGGAGTACAACTCTATACAGCATGTCGGTCGAAATTTTTACTGGATATTATATAAATTCAAATATATAATATCTAATATCAAAGGTTGGGTAAATTCACAGTTTCCCAATAGTTCACATTTTATTTATTTCAACCATCCCAACATTATTCAACGTAATTTGTGATTACGTATATTTTTAGGCGTGTAAATTGAGGAATTTTTCATTTTTAATTTTGTGAGTTGTGAGTTGCACTGGTTAAGTGAATTGCAATGTGATTGATTTGCAATACACAGAAGTGACCATCAGATTTGCCTTCCGATTCTTTCTTGCTCCCATGTTGGCCTTGGTTTCGACCCTTATAATCGTATTCTTGAAGTTGACATCGTGGATCCCCACTTTTAGCCCAAGACTGCCTAGCAAAAAGAACCCTGTCCGTGTCAGCTCCTAATTGTTGAAACCAGTATAGGGTGAGGACAGTGTGAGCCTAGCCCGTGACGGGGTCTTCATTTATCCCATAGAACCGAATCTTGAGTAGAAGTAATAATTGTTTTCGGATGATTTTGGTAGAGCCCAATCAAGAAAATAACAGCATGTGGAACTCCGACATTGACTTCTTCATCTCCATTAGGCTCCATTGGCTTCACAAAATTGGGATGAACCTTGGTCAGGGTCTCATGCGGAAACTCCCTATCTTGCCCATTGAGTCGAAATAAAATAAATGAGTATTCCAGAAAAATTTAAACGTCTTCAATGACGGCAGACAGGTTTGATTCCGTTAAGGAAAAAGCAGGACCAGGGAAACCTCTTGCAAAGCCAGTGAGCTAATAATTTGGTCTTGACTTTGACTCCAATTCAACACCAGAAGTTAAGTTAACCGTGAATTTTAAGGTTATGAATTCATTCTCATTTTCCGCAGGATTCTTATCGAATTTCGAGACTGGAGACACTTCTGCTGAGAAAATACCACTATATGTAGACTAAAATTCAATTTTCTTGATCGCCAGAGTCAGATTAGGATTTTCTCTCGGTTTCGAAATGCAAAACAGCTTTGGTGGTAGCTATAGTGGCATAACCGCAGATAGGAACTTCATCCACTGGTCTGAACCAATAACGTATTGTCCTTTGAATTGTATTCGGCTTAGGTTTCTTCTCATTCTTTGCTGGGCTGCACCTGCTATTCTTGAATCTATCTAGAGCCACGAATGGATAGAAAAGATCTTAACAAGAATCTTGTACGACGGGGGCTCACAGCTTTATCATTAAATAAAATGTTTGAGAGTAAAGAAATCGGATAGTTTTGTGTATCAGCGCTGGAGTTAAAAATGCAACAGCAAATCTGTTGTAATCTACTGTAAACCTGTTAAAAGTGTTAAAGCATTCATGCCGCTGTATATACATGTTAAATTGGCGGTCCTAAATATACTGTGTCACTCCAGTGATTAAAGCTGGAAAGTACTTGGACGCTTACTAGTTAGAAAAATATAAGCGAATATGCCACATATGTGTTAATTTGTAACTCATTTTGATCTTACTCCAGCATATGAATTTCAGTTCCTGATGAACCTATACGGGTGTTGTATTAAGCCCACAAAAACTGTATTTGGATCAGCCACTAGTTGTCGTTTTGAGCAATCTCATTAATTGAAAAATAAAATATCAAAAGTTGCACTCGAACCCTCAACGTTCAGCATTTCGGCGCACAATTAATCGCCGGACTAAGATAACCCATTTAACAGTTATTCATTTTTTACCATGAGCATGAGTCAAGTGTTGTCATTGTTTTCAAAAGAGTTGGACAACGGTACCATTTAATTGTGTATAGTTGCAAGATGTCAATCATGTCTCTAGCATCTGTAGTTAGTTTAGTTTCGAAGCATTTGCAGCATCATTTCTGGACAGGCACTTTGCCTGTTATTGTAAACCAACATTCTTTACTGTGAAACACATAAATAAACTCACGAGGGAAACGCTCGAAAAAATACGAGTAACACAAAAGCAATAGTATGTTGTACGCTTGAAGATCATAAATAACCTACCACTACTTGCATGTGCATGATTAGTCCCGTTAGTAACGTGTATAATTTGCCTGCTCAAAACCCACAAATAACCTCCTTACCAACATGCCTAATTTGTCCACTAGAAACCCATAAATAAGCCGCCAGAATAATTGTATAATTTGTAAGATTAGTGGCTATAAATAACCAGTTACGACAGTAAGTTTAACTTTTATTTTCAAATCGGTAACTTCCCCAACAGAACAAACTTTTGAAATATTTGGTTGACCAGCCTTTTGTTTCAGTGTTAAAATATCCAGTTATGAAGGAACCGCTAAAAGGGATCATCTGGATGAAAGGGCCAGATTTTTTACAATTTTAAGTATTGTAGGTAACTTTTAAGGGATTTTGGAAGAAAAATGGTAGCAATTTATCAGAACTGAGCAATTAGGGTGCTACTGTTCGTGACAACTAAACTGCACTGACATTATCTGGACATTTTATTATCCTAAATCTAAGTAGGTTGTCTTATTTATAGATTACAAAGCCTTCTTGGCTGTTAGTTGTTACGTAGTTGTTTTTCAGATTCTGACTTTAACCTGCACTGCTCTGTCCAGCTCTTATACTGACGATGAGTTCGGTAGGCCCGATCGCACAATGTTAAAGCGGAAATGGAGCTTGTTCAGAACAAAAAAAAGTGTGATATCGACCTGGCTGAAACTAAAACCAAAATGAAATCCAGCCCTACTTACCCGACAATATCGTAGTTTAAAAACCAAATCTCCAAAACGGCTCTTTTACCGTAACATTTTTTAATGGTTCCGAGTAGCTGACGTCCGTACCTACCCACAGACACCATTCCCATGTTTCCAAGTCCTGTCCCGTGGCCGCTATGGACGATGGAATGTTAACATTACTGAGATAGGGTGGGATGCTAAAATAATTTATATCTCCAAAACGGCTCTTTTACCGTAACTTTTTTTAACAGTTCCGAGTAGCTGACGTCCGTACCTACCCACAGACACCATTCCCATGTTTCCAAGTCCTGTCCTGTGGCCGCTATGGACGATGGAATGTTAACATTACTGAGATAGGGTGGGATGCTAAAATAATTTATATCTCCAAAACTATATAATGCTAGCGTCGTGAGAAGTGGGTTTGAGCGCTCCCTATCAGGTTTGGTGAAAAAATTTTCAGTTAAATCTACGTGAAAACTAATTGTTTTATCATCCGCCTCGTGAACTAGCAGAGCTGTTGCTTGGATTTGTGGCCTTGAATATATGTAAAATTGAAACGGGAAGTTTTTAAGTCCCAAATAAATCCAGCAACTTTAGGAGGTTGCTTGCTTTTAAGCTTTTGCTTGGTAACTTCGTGTTTACAAAACTGTATGGCAAGCAATTGCAGTTCTATCATTAGGTTTTTATCTAAACGATTTGCCAAATGATCTCCAGACCTAATTTTTTGCGGAACTGATAGAGACCGTTGAGAGTAGTTGTTGTGTGCCAGTCTTAACGAGTCTAACGTGGAAGTTACTCGGTGCTGCACTCTTGACGGTTTTTCAATTTTAAGAATTTCGGCCATTATAGCACGTTGATTGCCAGTGATACGAGTCCCCGTGTTGACATTTTGCACAAGCTTGAAATTATTGGATGTCATTCCCCTACACGTCAGTGGGTGATTCTTTTTCGGTTTATTGATAACTAAAACAGCAATTTCAACACCACAATGACACTTTCCAACGATGCGTGCAAAGACTTCTGGTGGATTTCGGTTACGGCCTTCGTAGATGTACGGCGATTGAAGCGCGTTGAAACCACAAACGTGAACTGCCTTGAACGCGACATCAAGGTCAGATGCCCAGGAGTAACGTACAAATTTCATTGTTTCCCAGTTAATCATTTTGTCTACCATATCCCACGGAATTTCGAATTCAAACTCAGTTGAGGGCTTATAATTTAGGTTGTCGTCACTAATACTAATTATTTATGCAATATCGTGGTTAATAGTATCAGGAGGTTCCGAGCTAACAACAACACAGGACTTTTTTGTTGGCTGTGCTACAGTGTTGTCAACAGTGTCTGAACCACTAGCCCGTGTCTCCGCAATATTAGCATGTATTTCGCTGGGTTGCAAAGTAGGGCACATAACAGAAGCAGATAATGCATTACTTATTTAACTTCGAGACGAAATGACGAATGCATTCACAGCAGGTGATTTGCTTGGCGTTACAGCAACGCTATGTTCTTCGTCAACGCTCGATTCACTGTGTTGCAGGGCGCAATCTTTGCAATGAAATTCAGCGTCTTCTGAAAGCTCAATGTCGAATTCAGCGCAAGTGAAGTGAAACCACCTTTTGTAAGTTCAAAAGTTATTATTAACGTCAAACTGACTTTGATAACTGTGCTACTACTGCATCGCATTTACGTCAAGCAAATTTGTATTAACGTACCTATTGCATTTGTCACACCCTACAACATTTCGGCTTTCAGAGTAGGGTACCCCGCAGCAGCCTAACAAGTTGCCATCATTGCCAGCATTAATGAATGCAATGACATTTAAAAAATTCGGTAACAGTTATCAATTTGCTGTATGTGACACAAAACAATAATAATTGACATATCAACATAAAAAATTTGTTAAAAAAGAAATGAAAAACGGAGAATACAGATGCCGTTGCTCTATACGCGGGACATTTTAAAGCACTTTGTAATTTTTCACCTGAATTCCAACAAAACTCAGTATGAAAATATGCACGTAAGAGATAAACGAAGGCCAAGCGCCCTGAGATGTCCGACCCGGTGAATAGTTCAACCGGTGCTCCATAGGCATGTTTTAGAGTTGGATCAGAGATCTACAACTTTCGCATTAATGAATGCAATAACATGTAAAACCTTATAGAGTCACTATTGCTATAGTGTCATGTTTTTAACTTCCCAGCCAAACCGCCTTGACTTTAATAAAGTTCGTTCGAAACTATAAAAGCTTTGGCAAATTGGAATATTTTTTCATAGGAATCAGTTGTTTTATTGGGTATTGTGGACCTAACGCGTTTTGCCAAAAACGCATTAACGCAATTTTTAGAATAAATTATTTAAAATAGTTCTACTAATCTTTACTTTTTAATATTGCACGGTGTGAAATACATGTCGTTATTAAGCACCAATATTCTCAATTTTTGGGAAAAAACGCGTTTTGCTATAGCGTTGTAATTTGTTCACAAATACCAATTGTTTGTTACTTACTGTACTGTTCCATCATAATCACAATAACAAACTACCAAATATTGATTGTGCACAATCACAAATTGGGAACAAACATTAGGAACAAACTGGAACAAACCACACTTCCAGTTGTTGTTGGATTTATATAAAGTAGAACGTAATTTTTGACAACCAATCGAATTTTGTTTATGCAACTTAGAAAAGGGTGGTCCATAAATGATGTCGTCGAAATCTTTACTAGTTAAGGGCCACTATACATATATTTATCTTATCATTACATAGTAGCATATCAACATCGAGCTAGGCCACTGACCCTACAAATAGTGTTGTTTATTGACGATCCTATAAGGGAAATAGGACCAGACAAATGGCGCCAGCCAAATAATAGGTGAGGACATTTGAATAAACGATAACATTTAGGGTTTGAATATTATATTTGAGTAATTCACGTGACGCCGTTGGCTGACGACCTTCATTATGCAATGATGAAGTCTCCTAATGAAGTCGGGCTTTCTAATCCTAGTTCACTTCAAACGTCAAAGTACCTTAACACGCTGGTCATTGGTTGCTACTTTTTTAGGCAGTGCTCTTTACAGTATCCATTTCAGGTCATTTACAATAAGTTTACATTACCTTACAAGTAACCCGGCCTGTCCTACGGACAGAACTTGTAGAATCTGGGGGGGGCCTCACAATGTTAAGAAGATAGGAGCAGCCATCTTGGAAAATGGCGGCTCCTATGTTTGCAATGTTAAAAAAATCTTTTCTGGGGAGGGGGGGCTAAAACACCCCCTTTGATGTGCCCTTGTTTGCGGTGCCAAAATGTAGATAGTTTTATTTTCTATGGAATGGTATACTGGCGGGCGCGATTGTGCAAAATTCTGCATAACAGGAGGTAACAAATACAAATTGTGGCAAAGTTTTTAAGTTTTATAAGTTTTTTGGGACCTAATGTTTTCCTCAAGTAGCTAGTTAGCTCATTTTTGCTTGATTCTACGGTTATATACACCCCCATAGTTAGGGGTTAAAAACAGATAAGGTAACGCAACACGATACCGGACACTGGACTTCGGACACTGGACACCGGAGACTGTGATTTGAATTTTATTATTATGTAGATAAATAAGGCTCGTTGCTAACGCCATAACTTGTCATTACACAAATTCGTGGACTGCGAACTTTGTTTTCATCATAATGGAATTTCACAATTTGGATAATGCATGAATAAAATATTATACAACAATAACGAGAGAGCGACATCCATAATCTATCTATTTATTTTGAAACCCTCCTTTTAATTTGCATTATACCATATAGTTGAGATTGTGGAGTAGCGTGATCAAATACCGCTATTTTTCAAACAACAATCATAAATAATATATTATGAAATGTTTTTTCAAAAATTCGTGGCTAATTAGTGTGGTTTTTATGCCATTTAATTTAAATCATTTTATAAGATTGTGCACAATCACCAACTTTCACAATCACAATCTGTGGTTATTAAAATACATTGTGCACAACTCAGTTTTGTGCACAATCTCGTATGCGAAAATCACAATATTCACAAACAATTGTGAACAAATTACAACACTATTTTGCTAGCAAGCTTCTCATATGTATACGTATATAAATAATTTAACCACACGTATACTTATATACCGTAAAGCTTTAAATAACTCCCCCGAGAGTTAGCTCAAACTTTGCTTTAAACCCTAGGAGTTGCTACGCACCTGGGAGTTACGTCGAAGTTTTGTGCGGGGTGAAGTAAAATAATTTTATTGTGGTAATGATGAGGAGGCACTAAAAATAGTTACTGTACTATATTGTGAGCGCAAATAGCATTGGCCCTGACGGTTAATCTTTGTGCAAAATGTTGTATCACATGTAATGTTAGAAGTAAAGTCAAGTTCTACTGAGCAGGTACAAAAGGTCTAATCCCAAACGCGAGCACAATACAAAGACACAGGGGAGATTCTAGGGACCCTGGAAGTTACTTGAAACGTACCCTCAAACCTTCATGAGTTGATAGGGACCCGGGAGTTATTTGAAGCTTTTACATTTATTACAGTAAAAAATTCATACCAAGAGAAATAAGAAAAGCAATGGATATATTACTTCCTTGTAGTTGGCTTTGAGTTCCAGTAAAAGTTTCACTTCAGCTGCTATTGAGTCTTGAGCAGCCTAACTAGATTTTAAATCACGAATTTTACTGCCTTAAGAAGGGAATAGTTTCATCGACACTCGCTCCCACAGGGTCTTTCCAGATCTTCCAGACAGCATCGGCCATCTGACAGAAAAGGATAAAGATCCATGTGAGGGAAAAATGTGAGAGTAATGCTACACGCGATCCTTCGATCTGATGCGGATTGACCAAGAGATGGATTAAAAACGGACGCAGCCCTGCGGCCGAAAATGCATCTGGGAAAAAAAAGAAGCAAGGAAGAAGGAGAGTTCAGCATGCCTCTACAGTCGGGACTTGTTTTTCAATAGAAGAGCACGTCGGATTGAACTCTTCAGCACGGACTGAATAGGAATTTCTGCTCTTTAAGCACGACTCCACGAGCGATTCCATATTCATCTTCATAATTTTAAGTTTTCGTAATAAATATATTCAGTTTTTTGAAATAAAAAAGACTCATCGGAAGGGAAGGGAGAACATGGAAACACCAAAAGGCTTTAGACGTTTAAAAGGGGATTGCTCTGATCCCGTGCGTTGTTGTAATCATAAAATTGAGAAGAATAAAAAGAGTTTTTATAGTGAAAATTTTTACATTATAGTTTTTCTGTGCCTCGTGGTTTCCATCTTCGCCGCTCCTCTCTGTGAGTTAATATTGAGATTATTCTAATTGTACTTCGAGGTCAGAAGACCATTTAGTAAAATTATATAAGAAAAATTCAAAAGGAAAATTCATATTTGTGACTTACCTGTAAAATCATCGGACCTGGATTCGGAAATCTGTAAGCACTGCCTTAGCAGTGCTCGTAAGAATTACTTATAAATTATTGTAATCATTGAAAATCTATGGACGAAAATCTAAAAGAAAAAGAAAAAGAAAGAAAATTATCTTATATTGCGCATCATTATCCTTTTTTGCTCCCAGCCTTCTGCTGAAAGAAGAGAATCGAATCATTTCACTTCACTTTATAGTTTCATTTTCCTTTAAAGTTAACATTAAAATTAACAGTCAAATTACCTCTTCTCTGCGATCGTTCGTGTCTTTACTAAATTGCAAATATGTACTTAATTCTCATCCTTCCGTATATCTATAATTTTTAATACAGAAACAAAATTAATATGAATATGAATCCATAAAAATAATTGGCATATAACTTAGACGTCGGGTGTAGTTCCGAGGGACTTCCCGTACGTAATTATAGGGACTTGCCCCGTTTATAAAAAAAAATGTAGAAAAATAAGTCAAAATGTTAGGCAAAATTGAAGGGAGAGCGAGGGAGCGAACCCGCGACTCTGGCTATTTTTGGGGGTTCGCCTCCTTCCTCGATCTTGATGGCTTGTCTGGACTCCGGACAATATCTCTCTGTCCTAAGTTTGTCCACCATCAAGCCGCTCTCCCTAACTTCTTTTATTAGCAGTTTAAATAAAATAAAAACATAAAAATAATTATCTTAAACTAAAATTAAAATAAATAAAGAAAAATTTCTATCTTTACCTAATTAGGCATCAAAAATTCAAGACATGTGGCTGTCCTGGAATTACAGGATGGGTTCAGTCGGTGTCTGGGAGCTGGGGCTCCGGGTTGGTCAGACACGCGCACTGGCGACCTCCCCTGTCTCCGGGATGGGCCTGGCTGCGGGAGTTGGCACCTCCAGCGTCAGGCCACATGCCCTCCTGAGATAAAAAAAAAATTAATATAAATCTAAACTTGAAATTGGAAACTTAACGAATTAACTTCGCAAAATTAAAGACTGAGCAAATTGCTGGAACAGGAAAGCCGGTAATGGAGGGCTTTTGCCACCCAGAATACTCGGCATCCCAGGAGCCAGTTCCTCACCTTTGACTTTCCTATCCGGCGGGGCTAGAGTTGTGGGCGGCCAGGCCCACAACCTTCACGCCGCTCAGTCCCTCTGCCAAAATAAATAAAAATAAATATATTAGAATGAAATATTCGCAATTAAAATCTAAATAAAAGCCAAAATTCAAAGCAAAGGCGTCGCGTTGTGCAGGAGGAAGGAGAGAAGGATGTCCTTGTCACTTGGAACGCTCACCAAACCAAGGACCGTCTAAAATTCCCTCTGCCTCCTGCTCAACGGCGTTGGACGCGAGGGCAGCCAGACCCTCGACCATCGCACTGCCTTGCCTTTCTAACGATAAAATAAAAATTAAACCTAAATAAAGATTAACTTCCCATTCTAATTGGAAAACTAAAATTGGCAAAAACTTCCGTGGCAGACCTTATTTCCGAGGAGCCTTGGTTGGGTCGTCGGCGATCCTCATGCTCCGTTTGCCTTGCACCGTCGACGGTTTCCATCCGGTCCTCTTGAATACAGAAGCTCGTGATGGCGAAGCCGGAAAAATGGATACTTTTCCTATCACCCCGGCCTCTGCCACCGAGTTACTTGCCACTGGAAATCTTACAAGACAAAATTAACCTCAAATAGTGAGGAAAACATAAATTGAGCGTAAAATGAATAGCTTAAAATCAAATAAGCTTAACTCACCGTAAGAACCATAGAGGACCAGGAGATACTTGGCAGTCTGCAGCGGCTGAGCTTCTCCTCCTCTCTCATAGGTCTCCAACCTTCTTCGGAGTGGTGGACCCCCCTTTTATAAATTAAATCTCTACCATCTGACATTAACTAAATAAATTAAATAAAAATTTAAAAACGTGGGTTATGATAGTTTAGCTATCATAGGTGTAAATAAATAAATTCGCGGAAATCAACAACCACGAGGGAGAATAAATCCCTCACCATCTTAGGGGTGTAAACATGAGGAGGTAAGGTAAACTCAGGGATGGCCTCCCACCCGCTCTCCGAAGCGGGGGAGTATACCATTTCGGTTTTAGCCTTGAGAAAAGAATGGTCCCGAATTTGTTGTTCCTTGAAATCTCCACTATCTGAAGTAGGAGTTGGAATTGCTACTGATTCTCCGGTCACCGGTGAGCTAAAATTGGAAACGTAAAAGGCAATTAGTCACAATATATTCGGCTTACAAAAAATTTCTGTAAAATACACGTACAACTATGTGCACCAAATGGTATTGATTATAATCTCATTATTGCTTAAAAATAAAACAAAAGACTGGGATTAATATTTAGGAGTTGGTGCGGAAAACTCACCTCCTCGTCACTAGTATTTGGATTTCAGATCCAACAAAACTTTCACTTCAGCCTTTCGTTGCTTTCAGATCCAGAACTTTATTCCCCTGCGGACCAATCAGGGTTCTAATTCATTTACCTTTACTACCACGAGGCTTAACTTGAACTGGAGGTGGTGCTGCACCGAGCACGTATTCTTGTCTTGTCGCCTAATGCAAATGAATTAGTTTTGTATTTAACATAAAAACGATCGATAAACCTCAAGGCTGCTTAATTTTATATTTTCCGTATCAAATTTAGAAAAAAAGTGACAAACTTCCAAAGGAAAGTAATTATTTATATTGTAAACCTTACCTCTTTGTACTGGGCTTTAAGTTCTAATAGCACTTTCACTAATCAGCGAGCACGTCTTTGGCTACTTTTGCTGCTTTTAGATCCCGAACTTTATTTCCTTGCTGATCAAACTGAATTCCGATTTTGTCACCTTTACCTCCACCACTAACTGGGAGTTCTGTAGGTTAAGCTTGAGCCTTGCCTCTCTACTACTACTACTATTACTACTAACTACGTTCAGTGTGAAGAGACTGACGGTAACACCTTTAAATATTTTAAAAGTGAATTGGATTAATTAATTCAATGCCACCACGCTCGATTAAGTATTCAAAAATGCTAAACCCGTGCCAAAGCCAAGGATAAAATTCAAGGGAATTTAGCATTATACATGTTGATTGCCATAAGAGAATATACGTGCATTACGTCATCAATGTTATTCATATTTATGGGTCCACCCACCCTTATATGTTATATGTTCCAACTAGTGAGCTTTAAGACCCCACACCTTTAAAATGTGATGCCATTTATGCCCAGCCCCAGTTGGTTTTTAAGCTACAAAATTGGTAGTGGATTATCATTTTGGTTTTGTTTTCTATGAGCTGTGATATCGTGCAAAAGTTTAGAACAAGACAAAAGATTTGCTAGCATAGACAAGAACATCGCACACGTTTCCTTGGCTTTCACAAAGACACCACAACCGTATCCTTGGCATACATTGTCGAAAATTGCTAGCTAAGAACGTTAATTAGCAACAGCTTGGCCTGTTATGACGTTAAACCCCAGCACAAATAGGTATTTTTGTAAAATTTCCAGAAACGGAGTTCCAAAAAAAGATATTTTAAAAATCAGTACACAATTATTTTTAATAAGCCAAGGTACCCCGGCTTGGCAGTCCAGTAAGATGGGCACTGGATTGCGAAGTCGGGGAAGTCGGCCCTAAACTAGGATTGCATGCGAGTTGAGTTGGGTCTGGTTTAAGTGAGGAAGATTCAGTTTGGGGTAGGGCGATGGTATAAGTGGACTGGTGGTATGTATGTTTATTTGTGGCCTTGTGCAAGAGACGGAGACATATATGCCTTAATACGGATATTCTGTAGCCACGCCACGTACACTTTGTATATACCTATACCCACACCAACTGTTTACTACTTGCTCTTCCAGCTCACCGCTCTCGTCTGCTTTTTTTAATAGTTCAGGGGTCCGCCGGTGCACTGTGACGCTGAATTCGCTCTAGAGGAGGATTGAGACCCCTCAGCTATTGCGTTGTGGTTTCACGGTGATCCGCGGCTCTGCCGGAATAGAATGTCGTTGCAGAGATGCAGTTTAATCTATCCTCTTAACCCGGTCCGCAGTAACAAACGCGACTAGCAATTAAAATAGTAACTAAGAAAAATGATGAGAACCCCAATGTGATTTAGTTTCATAACTCTTTCGCGGGAGCTTCAAATCAAATAGTAATTGAAAAGAGTGGGACGATGGATGTAAAGTCTTCAAGTCCCTATACTCTCTCATACATACATACATACATAATAAGCCAAGGTGCTTCGATATTTAGTGATGAACTTGCTATTTTTATCAATTTTAGGGCTTTTACATATATCAAAGTTTCCTAAAATCAACAAAAGGTTTTTACGAATTCATTTTTCTTATGCAGAAAATGGTCAAGGAAATAAGCAATCCCTTTTATCAAAATGATTAAAGCTTTTCTTGCAAACTACACAGTAGAGTGATTAGGTGTTATATTTGTAGTTCAAAATAAAGATGAGTAACTCTAGATCTTTACTTTTGGCAGTTATAACTTTAATAGAAATAAAATAAGCAAGTTTGAAAATTTTGACATTTTCTTTCAAAAAGGTTTTTTTATACTTGAATACTTTTACCTCAGTAATTTAATTGTTTATTACTTCTTTGTTATCACATTGTTTTTTGAGATACTACATTTTCAATTGAAACCAAAGCATTAATAATTTAGAACAAAAACACACCTTGCACACTTCCGAGACGGGACAAAATGTGAGTTATTCCTGCAGGGGCTCACAAAGTACGGGAAAGGAGGGACTTTGTTCTGTCCAGTCTTGAAGCTGCTTCGAGAATCCAGTCCCGCACGTTTAAATACACAGAGCGCCATTTTAGCAATTAATAAAATGTTTACTTATAAAAATGTTCGATGTAGCCATTGTATCTAGTTTTTAGTGAGAATTAGGTTAAAACTGGTTTTTTAAACGCTAAAGAAGATATTAGGTTAAATTAAATTAAATTAAAATAATATTTTGTGGCCAAGTTTAACACAATTGTACGTATTTTTTTAATACAGTTTCTTAAAATGTTTTTAAATATGTTACCAGCTTACAATTTAAAATCATACAAAAATAAACGTGTAAAATATATGCTTAATCAATGCATACTTACTTTAAAATTCTTTTACAAGGCAATGAGAAAACACCAAATATTAACTAATTTTAAGCTGCAGTTACTAACCCAAAGGCTAAAATTCTGGTAGTAGGTTAATTTACTAGTCCAAAAATTGTCATCAATGACTAACCTGACAAACCTAATTCTGTTTTGGGATTACGTATATTTTTATTTATTCTACAATAGACAGCTAGAATACATTTATAAAAATATGCATATTTTGTTTTAAAATTTGATTTTGGCAGCGGCGTTCCCATAATTTATATTTACAACATATTACATAATTTTTTATGTTACCAATGCAACTGTTAAAATTGATCCCGAAACGCATATTTTGTTCTCTGAGAGCGCAGTATTTTTATACGTTTTATTCGTTATTCGTTCTAGAGACTTACCAACTCTATAGTACAAACGCTGTGATCGATAGAAATTCAAAATAGTTGGTCATAATTTGGGTGACAGAAGAACAATTAAAACGCGTATAGAAATCTCAACTAGTTTTATGAGCCAGTTGGGAAATCCATACGCGAGTTTACCTTACCTCCGCAACCTCTTATGTAGAAATCAGCGAATTCGAGGTGTTTTTGAATTTATTAAAATTATAAATATTCGAGTTATTATTTTTAGTGGTGTCAGATGGTAGTTTTGATGTTAATTGGGGGTGTCAACCACACTGGTAGGGCCAGTGAATCCTTGGGGGTGGGGGGAAGGGAGGAGATGTCTAGACCAAGAATGAAGACAAGTTCTACTTATGGCTACATGAGTTAAGTATATTAATGATTTTAAATCTTAATTTTATGCTAATGTTTATTTTCACTGAGTATGTGAGGTTTAATTAATGTTGTTGAATTTATAGTGGCTCGTAGCTCGGTGGTGAAGGGGCTGGGGTTCGGCACTCTAGAACGCTCCCCGGTTTTGCCACCACGAGCTCCCGGATAGCTGAAGAACGCATGTAGTCGGTCGAACGTACGAGGCAAACGGACCAAGTCCACGGTCGAAGCTACCATCGCTGGCTTACGGCTATTTGGTCAGCCACAGAAATTTGGATTGATATTTATTATGCCAGCGGTCATGCAAAATTTTGTTTTAGTTTGATTAATTTGTTTATGATTTATAGAAAAGCACGGCGGCGTCGTGGACGAGGACGTAGCAGCGGCCACGGGCACGGCCACGACTGCGGATGGGTGCTCTGAATGCTCGTGGTACAGTGTGCCTTGCTGATTTAGCATTGCAGGCATAGTGCACGAGACACAACACAGTTCAGAGCCCTTAGCTGCTGCTATGTCCTGAATTTTGAATATTAGGGTGGGTTTCATTTAAATTTTAGCTTATGACTTCGAATTTCATTTTTATGCTATTAATTCGTTTATGTTTGTATAATTTTAGTTACTTATCCTTTTGCATTTAGGTTTTCGGACAGAAGGACATGGCAGGGATGTGGTAGAGGACGCGGATTCTCATCGAACACATCCGCACCGGATAGGAAGGGCGTGGCAACAAGATGTGCCCGCTGACTAGAGTGTCTCATGTCTCAGGCACACACCGCGCCGCACCACACCATCCAGAGCCACTGCCAGTCTTGAATTTTGAAAGAATATTTACTATTTTCATCTTTTGGATGAGTGAGCTCGAGTCCCTAAATTAAATACAGGGAGTTCAATGAACTTTTGCCTGTTAATTATGATACTGCCAAAGATGAAACTTAATTTTACTTAATTTCTTTTTTATTTTTAGGTTGTGGATGCAGAGGGTGAGAATCAATTCATTTGCCAATATTGAGTAAAGGATACACAACGAACGAAGATTGAGAGGTAAGTTTTACGGATAAATTCGTATTGAATTTTTACTTGAAAATAAAAAATATAAATTTGAAACGAAAATAATAAATTTTCCTCCAGCCTATGCCTTGCGGGCTAAAGATTTAACTATTTATTTTGTTTTTCTTTAGTTTTTAGGTATTGTCCAACAGTTTTACATCATGAATTTTATGGTTTACAGGCTTACGCGTGCCGCCGGAGTGATACAAAAGGATTTCTAGCTCCAGATCCAAATGGTGGTTACAGGTAAGAGTTTTTTAAACCTAATTTTAGATTTACACACTGATATTTTAGTTACTCGCCCTAAAATCAATTTAAGTTAAACATACGGACGCAAAACTCGTAGAGAGGGAAAAACAACACGGAGACAAATTCCAGCAAAAGTAAATAAATGTAAAGATTTTCACGGTAATGTTTCTTTTTTATCTTTTTAGGTTCATTCTGGCACCAACACGGACCATGGGGTTGATCCCTTGTAATCTTTGGATCTGTAGCGTCTCCATCTTCTCCTTTCTTCCCCCCGAGGATTCAAGAAAAATTTAATTTAATTTTAAGCAGTGAAAAGTTTTGACTCGTCTTCCTAAGTGCTAATCTTAGATTCTGAGGGGACTTGTTGCTCTTCTTTCTCCACGCTGTTCCTGGATTGGCTTTTTGCTGTAGGGCATCGCTCCTTCGAGTTCCTTTAACAGCTCCCAGTCGAACGGCAAGGAAGAGAGGAGTAGAGTCTTCCTTGTTATTTTTTACAATGGGTCTTTTTCTTGTCTGTCAGATGGCTACTCTTGTCTGATGGATGAACGAAGATTTGTGAAAAGATAAGTGCGTGACTGCTATTCTTTTCTCATTATCTTCTTGTAGGCTTCGTGTCCCCACGAAGAGGCGGTTGTAACAAGAAAAGAATGGAACGCACACAATTACATTCAAACCTTGTTATGTTCATGATTTAACGCTTAGCATTGGGTACTTTTACTTTTTAATTTTAATAAAGTTTTGGATCTGGATCTGAAAAATTTTGTAGTGAATCGTAAACCTTTATTCGCATTAAAACATTACATAAATTCATATCATATTAAAATCAACCACCTTTCCCCTTGAAGAAGGAAGTCAGGCTTGTGATTGGCAGAAGATTTTGATGAGAAAAATTCGGCGCTTCGCGCCGGATTTGTCGACCGTGGGCGGGCCCGAAGTAGATGCTGAGCTTTATCAAATTCGCAAGACAATTTATGTTACGCTTAAAGATGGTATTAGATTTATGGGAGTTCCCCTACAATCAATAAAACATATACGAATGTGCGTAGGTTGTAGCTAAATACAGCTGAAATTTTTTGCACCATTCACAAATGACGTCATTTATGGAGTTCCCTACCATCAATAAGCCATATATGGAAGTACGTGGCATGTAGTTCAGAAACGCTAAAATATTTTTGAGAGTTGCATGATTTACAAATGACGTCATTTTTGGAGCCTCCCCTAGTATCAATAAGCCATATACGAATGTACGTGGCAAGCAGTTAAAAAAAAGGTTGCAAAACATATTGAAGTTAAAAATGGGAGTCTCAAAAATTATGATATTTAAATGACGTCATTATGGACAATCCTTAAATATCTATAACCTATATAGATAAGTCCGTGACATGTAGTTAAAACAAAATGGAAACAAATTTAAAGTTGAGACTGGGGATACAAGAAACTATGGTATTTGTACGACGTCATTATGGACGATCCCTGAATATCTATAACATATATAGGCACGTCCGTGACATACAGTTAAAATGGGTTGGAAATAAATTCAATGTTGGGACTGGGGGTACTAGAAACTATGATATTTGAACGGCGTCATTATGGACGATACCTGAATATCTGTAACATATTTAGGTAAGTCCGTTACATATAGTTAAAATAGGTTAAAAAAAATTGAATGTTGGGACTGGGATTTGTAAAAACTATGAAATTTGAAGGACGTCATTATGGACGATCCCTGAATATCAGTAACACTGAAGGACGTCATTATGTGCTCAGCATCTAAAAATGGTTAAATAAATTAAAGGGAGGGGGGGCCTAAAATTATAATATTTTTGAAAAACGTCAATAACGGACTATCCCTCACAATGTGTGTACATGGAAAAATTTCGGAGTTGCTTTATTCAACTACTAATTTTGGAAAAACTATTAGTGTGATCTCAATTAAAAAATATCTATAACTATATAATATAGGTAAGTTCAATACATGTATGTTAAAATAGGCTGGAAAAAATTTTAATCGTGGAAATAGGAGTACCTAAAACTATGATATTTGAAGGATGTCATTATAGACGATCCCTTAATATCCATAACTAATATAGGTAGGTAAGGTCATTACATGTAGTTCAACCAGGTTAGAAAAAAAATTCAAAGTTCAAAAGGGGGGTACATAAAACTATAATATTTGAGGGACGTCGTTTATGGACGATCCGTCACCATCTACAACCCATTTTTACAGTTGATGATAATATCATTTAAATGGGTACGTGCATATGAAGATTCCTGGTTTGCAGTATGTTTAACATCAGTGGAAATAAGTGAGGGGGGCAGAAAATTGATCAATCGAGATGGCATCATTTGTAAACGCACCTTACCATTCAATTTCGTATGGTATTTATACACACGAAAGGCAATGCTAAGAGTGAGAAGCGTACGCCGAACGTCATACGTACCTAGGTACGTAGGTTCAGTGGCAGGTATGTATTGTAGCGATAACCGAAAGACAAGGCTGGCATAAATAAATTTTGCATGCAAACAATGGCAGCTTTATCTTTTCCAGTCTTCGCTTTCGGTTGCCTCAGCACTTTGGTTCGCCCGTTTTTGAGCTCTTCACTTTAAAAATTTCTGACACAGGTCCAGTAATCAATTTATTGTGAATAAGTGGTTAGCCTAATTACAACGAAAAAACAATACAGACCTGCTCAGTCGCATTTCTGGTCATATAAAATTTTAAAAACAAAAATCCGTTCAAACCTGTGACCTGTAGTGTACGGCCAACGGACGGACGGACGGACATGACCATTACAATAGATGCTTAAGCTCAGCATCTAAAAATGAATAAGTAGAATTTGTAAGTACACCTAAATAAAGTCCTGCGTCTTAAATTCTAATGCGTAGCGACCTCATCATTTTTGGCATACGATACAAACCAATGAGAAATAAAAAAAATGAAATTAAATAGATAAATTGAAACTTTAAACTTCCTAAACGTAGAATGATATACAAAGTGGACCCTACATCATCTTACAGCGGCCTTCTGTATGACTTTTAGTCGATCACGTAGCTGTTGGATTTAAATTTGTAATTTATTAAGGCAAATTAATTCATATTCCTTCTAATAAATAATTTATTTTTTAAGGGGTTTTACTGGAATGGATTAATTCGCCGGATACAATTTTTAATCTTTTAGTTTTCAACGTAGTTATTCGATAAGAGGGAAAATTTTGATTTTGGTAAGGGCTTAACTGAGGACCTTGTACGTTTCCTGGGTTGACAGGGGTATGTACTATAATATATAATTGTATTTGCCCCGCAGAACTTTAAAATTACGCATGTATGCATATTATCATTTGTTTACACGTACCTATTAGTTTTTGGGAAGCTCTCTTGCTAAATTTTTAACATAGGTCCATTTAACTGTTAATTGTGAGGAAATGGCCAGTTTGATCAAATTAAAAAAACAGAACAGACCTGCCTGCGCGCACATGTGATTTTTAAAAAAAAGTTTTAAGGCAATCGAATAAACGGTTTGACCTGTAGCGTGGGACCAACAGACGGGCAGACAGACTGACATGACTATTTCATTAGATGCTTAAGCTCAGCATCTAAAAACCATATGACACTTTGACTGCCGAATACTTTATTACTTACCACTACCTACAAGCCACAAAATACTTACTATACCTATAGCTAACTAAAACCCAAATGTAATACTACTACCACACTGAACAATGCTTTAAGTTAAACTTTCCCCTTTTAATATTCAGTATTTCAGATTTAATCCCAATTATGATCACCGCGACGCATTTGAATTTTCCTGAGTTTCCCTTACACTTACTGTACACAGCGACAGTTATGGTAACAAAAATAAGGTATTTTACGATAAATTCGTGCTGTTATTGTCGATCTTACATGCAGTAATTTTATTAAAATCAAAAATAGTTTAACAACAATTGTTTGCATAAATATTAAACAATCTGAAGGCTTAAGAAAAATAAACCTAACAACGTCATCTGCTTCGGTCCCAAGATAAATAAATTAGGTATCAAATTTTTGTATTTTAATTTTTCGTGACCGCTTAAACCTTTTGGAGACAACTACAATTAAAACAAAGCAACTAGTTTTGTGTCATCACAACATTCCCTGGTTGAATTTTGAGTGGACACAGAAAGGCTTATTCCCCAAATATACTGATAATGATGAGTTTTAACAACCCCATCTGAATAGGTCCTGATTCTACGAAAGTGTACGAACTGAAGTGACTCTTTGTTTGTGCAATTTATTTGAATTATGGTAAACATAATCGAGTCGTTTCAATGTAAATAAACATTTTACTGAATATATTTAAATTAATTTATTTGCAGACATGACGATTCCAGGGAAACATATGTTTCAGGTTGGTGTCAAGAAAACAGATAGGCTATTAGGTAAGCAAGGTATTATTTAATTGAATTCTACGTTACATTGAAATTCAACCCTTTAACAAATAAGCAATGATTAAAGGTGCATTAGGACATTATTATAATTTAATTAGTTAAGATGCATGATTTTTTTACGTTATTTAGCTTGTTTTTTGTAGAATATTAGAATAATAGACTTAAAGCTGTCTAAAGTAACCAGGGGCGGACTGGCCATAAGCAATTTCAGGAAATTCCCTATGGGCCTTAAATTATTTATACATTACGTAAACGAGAGCGTTGGGCCCCTCGGCTCAGTGTAGGCCCCCTGATCGCCAAACCTCGTCTTAAAAAATTTCCAGGCCCTACAAGTAACTAGTCCGCCCTTAAAAGTAATTCGTACTACTTAAGTCTAAGGTAGTAAATATATTTATCCATTCCCTAGTTTCTTTCGACTAAGCGAACTTTTCTCGTAAACCCTGTGTAAAGGTGTTATCCATTTAACTGTTGTCTGCCGATATATCTGCAGTCCACACTGCTATATAGATATATAGTATAGAGAGATACACACACAAACACAAATAATATCCCAGCATCAATCAAGATGCAATAAATTATAAAATATAATGGAGAGAATGAGAGAATGAGTGAGGATGAGGAGAGATGACGAGGAAGCATCTTTGAATGGTATAGTGAGACGGATGAGGAAGGTAAAGGACAGAAAGAGAGCACGAATGATAGAAAGGCAATAAAATTAAGGTAGAGCTCAAGTCTTTTTCTGGAGACTGCAACTGAGCAGGGCCCAGCCCCTTTGCGTCTCACTTACAAATCTCCACTTGGAATTCCCAATAATTCCATTCTGTCCCTACCCTCAACATTCTTAATGATGAATCACGGGTTGAGTTGTATCAAATGGACCTGTCATTCACAACTCAACTACACAGTGTAGCATAGGCCAAGGCACCCACTACTATACAATAGTAAATAGTGTGGGCCCTTGAAGGAGCAGTTTCCCTCAAACATTCCTTTGTAGAAAAACATTAAATGATTGACATTTAGGACTCAATCTTAAATATTGTCAGTCATTCTACCAGGAGTTGCACTATAATAAGGATACTTGGTGGAGTACCAGGTGTCCCTACTGTCACTCACTGTGCTTTCGTAAACACCAGTGATTGACAGCATAATGGATCTGACTATAAGTTTGGATTCTCTTTTACGTTCGTAAACCCAATTGATTGACAGCTCAATGGACCTAACGGTAAATTAGGGATTCCCTAACATTTTCTGACGCAATAACAACATTTTCTGACTCAATAACAACATTTTCTGATGCAATCGGACCAGGATCCAGGGGTATATAAAAAGGACTCTCACCATTGAGTCTTTAGTCGAGCTGAGTTGTCCGCTAGAGCAACAACTACCTAGTGGGCATTAGAAGTCTAATCCCCCACTATACACTTTTAAACTCTAAAGTTTTTCTCACTTAAATCACCTGGTTTGTCGAGACGTCTCCAAACCATAAACTTTTAAACTCTAAAGTTTTTCACTCTCTCTAGTTTGTCGAGTCGTCTCCAAACTAAAAACTTTCCTATACTGTAAGCGTCAGATGGTCCTCAAATAGTTCGGACTGATTGCTTACCCTAACACTCTTTGACGCTTAGACGTCGCCACTGAGAGATATTGTGACGAATATCTACATAGTGCTGAAGAAGCCACTGAGAGGGAGACTAACAACTTGAAGAGAGTAGTTCTGAGATATTGTGACGAATATCTGCAAACTACTGAAACTGCTCTGAGGAAGAGATAGGACGATAGCGAAGACTCTACGCATCAACTAGCCGACTCACGACCATCAGCCTTAGACAAATTACTACTAGCACGGGACTGACATTGTCTTAGCCCAATTGTGGAAGACCAAAGTAGCCAGTAAAGGTACGATCATTCCTTATACTATCTGTGGTAAAGGCGAGGAACGATTAGAGGTTTAATCGTTAGTTTGAGGTACATTTAGTGCAAACGGATGTTATTCACTAATGTGCGAGGGTACAATTGATAATTGAAGTCTAATTAATAATTAAACGGATTATGTAATTGGACTAATTATCAAATATAGCACATAATACAGTTATTGATTAATTAACAAGTGAATTAATGATAAACGTGTATGTATGTAATGATGTGAATTAATATTGAATTAATAAGTAAATAAATGAATAAAGAGATCTGGTGCGAAAGACCAGCCAAACTGTATAAACTTGTGTAAGTAAAGAGTTATTCCCTATTTAATTACCCACAAGGGTAATCATACGTGGCAATTCATTTGCATACCGGATTCAAATATAGGAATATATTTGAGGAAGGCAACATAACAAAGGAAAAGTAAGCTGCCAGGGCCAAGCGTTTGTTAAGCGAACAGTAAATTTTTAACATTTAATTTTTAGATATATGGTAGCCATGTAGCATTATCTTATTGCCGTGGATGCATTAAGTGTATGCTAAAAACTGCGACTGGCGCAAGTCACATTTTATTTTCAGTCTCAGAATTTTCCATTTTTGACAAATTGTAATACCTCAACTCCATTTGGACTCCTTAAAATATATCAACTGCACACAGATTTATCCTACCTACCCATTCAGTTGTATATCCCAATTAGAAAGTTAATATTGTGCTGCAAATAACTGAAAAAGTTCATACCACGTTGCAGCCGTTTACTCAGCACTGTGTACTTATCTGTTAAATACCATGGAATGTACATAAGGACGGAAGTAATCCAGTTTCAAATCAGTAAGCTTACTTACTTAGCAGTTGCCCTGGTCAGCAGGTGATTTAGTTTACAAATTAGTTTTAATTTTAGTAAATCAAACGCTTGCACTGATACATGGGCCTTGATCCAGGCAAGTCATTATATTAACCACATTTTAGGTTTTCTTAAAGCTAAAACTGGTAAACAGTATATAAATATACAAAATTTACATAAACAATGCACAAACTAAAGCAAAATTAATTCTATATTTTCGGGCCAACCATGCTAAAAGAATAATACGAGCTAAAGCAACTTATAGCAATTATAAATGATATAATTAAAAAGAGAAAATTTCGTACTCTTCAGAAAGAAGTAAGGGCAGTCGGGTAAAAAGTGGACAAATAGAAAGAAAAAGTTAACAAACGAAACCAAAAAATCAAGCAGTTAGCATAAGCGGTGACAGGAATCACAACAAACGTAAACGATTATGATAAGAAACTCAAAAGGTTAGAAAATCGGTTAACTTCCATAGACAAAAACTAAAGAGCCGACGGGTCTTACCTAATATTGCACGGCGCTAGAGAAAAAGACAAACCACAAGAAACAGCAATTCATGTAATTAAGCATATTCTCAAGTTTAAAGACATGTGTGTACTCTCACTAAAAACGATAAAGAATAAGGACGGAAAGAATTCGCCGATTCTCATTCAACTTTCAAGCAAATATTCAACAATACAAGTGCTTATTAAATGTAAGAATTTCCAGGGTTCAAATTCCTCCATTAGTGAAAACCTTACAAAGAAAGAGGGAGAAGTAAAGAAAACTATGATTGTGGAAATCAAGAAATTAAAAGATAAGGGAATAACCGTCAAGATTAAATGCTACAACAAATGCTTGATAGACGACGCATTCTTGTCCACGGACAGAAAAAACTAAGAAAGAATGAAGAATAGGACAGAACCCTATCACACAAAGAGACAACAAAAAATCACAACTCAAACTACAATAATAAACCGGACTCAGTGCAAATAGGTTTCTAGGATATTAATAGTTTTCACAACTTTACCTCACTATGTGCTGCGGACAAAACTAGAATATAAGAAAATGAAATAATTGGCCTTTGTGAAACATCGTTAGGTAATAAACTTAATACAGACTATATATTTAATGACTTCTCTAATTTACAGTCTATGGCCACAAAAGAACATAAAAGAGGCAATGGAAAAGCGGCTATGATATTGCTTATCAAAGAGAAACAATTCTGTGACATATGATTAATCACTATAAACGAGTTTTTAATTCTGATAAAATGTAAACGTACGCAGAGCAAGGATATTTATCGTATAAGCCTATGGTACCTAAGTACCTACAAAGAAAAGTTCGACGAACAACTGCAAAGACTTAAAGATATTTTAGAAACTACTATGTATAGGTACTAAAATTGTAAACTCATACTTGGAGGCGACTGTAACGCAAGATTTAGACATAATGGGGTTGGGTTCAGCAACATTTTACAAAATTCTAACCTACAAATAGACTGCATATAAAAGGACAATGATATAAACACCTAAGAAGAACTACTACTTTCTACGATGGACAGATTTAAACTTATTCTACTTAACGGAAGAACTAATGGGCACATACCAGGAAAAATAACATACCTACGATGCAATCAAAGTAACAATACTATGGATGTGGACTCTTTTAACTGTTTTGTAACTGACTTGATGTTTATAAATAGTCCGGTGATACTAATGGCGAAATATTTTAAAAAACTCAACTGGATTGAATCATATCACAACCCTGTAAGTCTCCGGATTGCATTGACTAGTCATACACATGTCACATCTTCGATTTCAACGCTTACAAAGTTAAAAACTTATGTTGATAAAATAAAAGATTTTTAAAAAGCTCTTTCTAAATACGATCTGACTAAATACCCTAGTAGCACTAACACAATTGATGAAAATTAATCACACATACTTACTTTAATAAAAGAAACTGCAACTTAATTTCATTTTGTGACCAAACAAATACGCGTCAAAAGAGCTTACAATAAACCATAGTATGACTGGAAGTGCCAACAGAAATTAAACGATGTTAAAAAATGCGAGCAAGAATCAAAAGCAGAAAGTTACCGTGAGCAATAAATAATATTTACACTAAACTAAAACAGGATTATAAAACCTAACTCATAACAAGCGAAAAGAGAATGAAGCCAAAATTCGTAATTGACTAGCATAATGCAAATCGCAATCGGAGTTCTGGTCAGTGGTAAAAAAACTAAACTTTAAGAACGAGAAAGGAAAAAGCTAAGTATCAAAACATGGGAAAGGTTTTACGAAGACATTTTGCCTCCACAGCAAGTTAACAGTTTCAGTAATATCCACGAAGTTACTACGAACGCAGATCTGGATGCAAAAATTACAAGAGAGGAAATGGAAGAAGCACTGCAGAATCTCAAAGCAAAAAAAACTGCGGAAATAGATAGTGTCTCTAATGAGTTCCTGTATTTGCTGCCAGAAAACTGGACCGTTTTTCTCCTAGATTTTTTCAATAAAATAATAGGCCAAGAAAAAGTGCCTAAGCTAGAGAGTGAGATTGAGCTAATTACACTCTTTAAAAAACGTAGATGATGATGACCCAGCTAACTACCGTGGTATCTCGCTAATAAAAATGGTTAAACGTTTTACTCAAATTATTTATAGACGTCTGTGTAGTTTTGCAGCAACAAAAAATCTCCTTGCCGAATTTCAAGCCGGGTTCTGAAAGAAACAAAGTTGTGTTGATCAAATATTCTCATTATATAGGGTCTTAGCTAACTAACTGCTACCAGCTTACAAGGTAAAATCAAGAAAAGTCTTCATCGCTTTTGTAGACTTTAAGCTCGCTTTTGACTCAATTAACTATAAACTCTTATGGAAGAAACTACAGACAATGAAAATTAGTACAAATAATAATAATGTTCATCAGCATTTATATAGCTCTGCATCTCTCAAATTTAGAAACAAAAACAGGTACACACGGGAAATTAAGATAACGGAAAGGGTTTTACAGGAAAACATTCTTTCGCCAGTTTTGTTCGCACGATAAATTTTGGAATTTAAAACCTTCTAAAAATCCATGGAGCATACAAAACAATTATTAATAAAGCTAACGGTATCAACACATTAATATTTGCTGACGATATGATCATAATTGCCACATCACTGAAGAGCCTGCAGAAAAAACTAGACCTTTTACTGAAGTATTGTAACACTAACAGACTGACTGGGAATGTCAGCAAAACCAAGGTGATAGTATTCTCTAAAGAAGGTGACACACAAGATAAAGGCAAATTCTACTACAACAGGGATATCCTTGTAATAGTAAATGAATATCTCTAGCTAAGTGTACTATTTTTCTCTTCAGTCTCATTCACAAAAACTCAAAGCCGATTTAAAAATAAAGCTATATCAGCCATAGAAACAGTATGCAATATCTTAGAAAAACGAAAATGTGACTTGTAGGAAAGTAGATTTTAACATTTTAATTCTATATAATCGCCAACCCTTCTATACAGTGTTGCCGTATGGGGCCTTAGATTCACTACAGAGATTAAGGATGTACAAACAGACTTCATAAATAGACTTCTGGCCTTAATAAAAAATACAGCGCAATATGCAATAAGAACAGGAAGGGTTTACCTGAGTTTTTAAAAACTTAAAGCCGCTGTTAGGTATTGGCTCAAGATTTTATCCATATAAAATGATAGAGTTCCAAAAAGATTGTTTAATAAACTAAAAGTTATAGACTGCAGAAACGATAACAATATTGTGCTAAACTTGGCATCTCGAATTAAACATATGCTATTAGAAATTGGGTTTGAAGAAATTTGAAAAGCCCAAAGTGCAGAAATACGAAGCAAAAACATCAGGAAAATTCATAAAAAGCTCAAATAAAAGCTATGGGAAGATAAAATCTCAAAAATGCGAGCATCAACTAACTTTTCTATGTACAAACATCTTGAGAACGATATAACTACTGAGAAACACCTTAAATACAGAATACTATTAGAAAAAACAAGAATTATTGCGCAAATTAGACTAATAAGCTCAAACAGTTGTGTCTTTAGATCCAGAGGCAAGACATACAGAAATAAAACGGCAATAGACAACAGCTGCATAAATTCTGGCGTGTGCAATTTTAACGAATTAGAATCGTTGAAACACTTTTTGCTTGTTTGCTTTCACTACAGAAAGATTAGAAATCAGAATTTAGGGAAGTAAAATGTAAAACATCTTGACTCAGAAACCAGCAAAATATTATTTAAGTTTGAATCAGTTGAAAAAACCATGGATATGTATTATTTTATTTTAAGCGCCATAACTACTAAAAATTAAGTTACAAACTCATAAAATAATATTAATATACAAATTATTAAACAAACATTAACCAATATATTTGTAAAATTAATAGTTACTATTAAATTATACTTTGTTAACTTTGTGTGATGAGTGTTATGCCTTTAGGAACAATAAAGTATTCAATCAATCAATTAATCAATCATTAAGTGTATTGCTAACGCATTAGTAAAGTTTTTTACAGAAAAAGGTACCTTACTATGTATTAAATATTGTAAAAAAAGCTAACTAGTAATAAGCTTTAATTATTACCACCAGTTTATGATTATGAAATGAAGTTTTCTTGCTCATGTTTAGATCAGCTATGTATGCATTATCTCATATTTTATACAGATCACTCATGTATAAATCAGATAATTTGCATTAAACGTTTTTAATTTTGCGAAAAGAAATAGTTGCTACGATAAAAATAATTTAAAAAGGACAAACAATAATGCATTGTAGTAAAACAAATGGCATATTTACATTAGGCAGCGTGAACCTCTGGTTTATTTCGAACATAATGAAACAAAATTGATTTAACAAGACAACACAAGACCAACTTATTTAGCTGTTTGTTCACGAAATCCTTTTTAACATTGTTAGTGTTACCGTACCCATGCGTCTTTAAATTACTTAAGTAAAATATAAATGCTATAATGCTGTGTCTGTTAGGACACTTGCCTAGGTCAAAGGCAAATAACTATGCAACTTTAAATGAACAAGTTTAAGCTGGTCCAAAGCTATCTCTTTATTTAGGTCCAACATACAACCTTAATCTTATACATACAGAGTAGTTAAAGTTAAATAAATTGAATAAAAAAGACAAGTCCATAGTGTCTACACGTTACTCAAATTATAATGGCAAGAATCGTTCATACTTTTCATAGTAAAATAAGTCTCAGCAATAAAAACACACATAATCGCTGTTCATATTGTGTGTTCTCGACTAGAGTGCGTTGTAGTAGTTTTTAAGTTCTGGTAAATGATAAACTAAACTGCTTGCAGTTAGTCGTCGTGTGCTTGATGTCATACACATACATCTCTAAAACTTGCATTTGATTGTCACAATAACTTAAGTACTCGTGTCCTAACTCAACCAGTCATCTACGTCCACCCAACTTTTAAGTGAGATCACTAGATTAGTTAAATTACTGTTAAATCTCAGGACCTACAAATAAAACTTGCTGCGCACCACTCAACTTATTGCTGAGACCACAAACTTAGCTCTTAAACTGTCTTAACCTATCATTTAACTTGACAGATTCCTAAAAAAGTATGCGGCGTACCACCTTATTCATAACTAAGAACACAAACTTATCTCTAAACGAAACTCAAAACTGGTGTTACCCTAAAGTGGGCTTGATGCGTACCACAAAATTTACAGATTACACCAAAAACTTAACTTGATAGAACGAAACATTAAAATGATTAGAAATAAACGTAAGCACTGTTTTTAAACTATTTAAGGACCAATTCACGCTTAAAGTATATGTATGTATTGAGTATTGTGTTTTGAGGCATCTGCCTATACACACTTGTTACAATTTACTGTTACAGCTTACCACCGAGATACACTATTGAAGTGCACTCATCGGGTTCGCTGAATGAAATTGCCTATATTATACTAACTTACTTGGGAAGTCATACCTAGTGATAAGGGCTTGAACGCTGCCGCTCTCTTTAAGGTGCAAGATTTAGCTCCCGCCAAGGAGACACTGAAACTGGTTAAAGGCCGTGAGAATCAGAGTATCTTAATTACCTGGCCAGTACTAATAGACTAGGCAAGGAAGACTTATGTTCCCCTTCACCATTTAGGTATAGAGAATATAATCTAATAAGACGACCTCTACGTTGGCCCTGTTTTACTAGAGGGAGAATATAATACAGGGGAATCAAACCGACACACCATGACGTCGAATATTTAAGCCGACGTTTCAATAAACAATTAAGGTCCAGCTCCGTATATAGCTACCGAGTCGGAATCGGATCTGCTACAATAACTGTGACACCACTCATCATCGAGCATGACCGGCCGGGCCAGCCCCCACTGTATTTTCCTTCCTCTGTAACAGGCGGCTACATAGAGAGACAGTAGAAAATATTCTCTGCGAGGTACATGTGGATTAGGAAATCATTACTACCACCGGGATTCGATCTCCGTATCTCAATACACTCCGTAGTGCCACGAGCCCACATGTCCTCCCTCACGCTTAAAGTGATGAAACAGGTAAACTGAGTTAAATTCTTAAATAAACGAAAGTATAGGGCAGATGTAATCTAGGATTCCGCCCGTGCGTTGAAATATTTGTTGCGGGTTTTAAAGAATGGAAAAAATGAGAAACTAACTACATATCTTTAAATCTTTCTAGGTTTTATAATTAGTTTTTAGATGCTGAGCTTAAGCATCTAATACATTGGTCATGTCTGTCTGTCCATCTGTTGGTGCCTTTGCTACAGGTCAAACTGTGTACTTGATTGTCTTGAAACTTCTTTTAAGCAATTACAAATGCGAGCAGGCAGGTCTGTATTCTTTTTTACTTTAATCGGACAAGCTATTGCTTTACAATTAAAAGTTAAATTGACCAATGTGAAGAAATTTAGGAGTTAGCAACGCAAAAACAAGTGAAAGTGTCGTTCTGATGGTTGTATAGAAGGAAGTTGTGTTTTGAATTTTGAAATGAATGAAATCCATTTATGAAAAGGTTTCGTACAAGGTTTTTATCAGTAAATTACTATTTGCTTTGCTTATTTACTGTGCCCTAATTTAGAAAAAGCCTTGCCTGATGATGCCTAATACTGACATTTTAAAATAAATTTCCCCTAGTTTTGGCTGACCTAGGAACCCCATTTTTGGAATGTTCCCTGATTCTGCCTGATGAACGGCTATTTTGTCCCTTGAAATTTTAAACTTCGTCAGGCGTCAGGGGAAATCTACATTCAGCTCCCAGCTTATTCCTCTTCTACACCATCACTCCATCACCATTAACATCATCTTCTCCTGTTGTGCCGTCAAGTTAAATTCCACAATGCAGTTTGTTATCTTTTAACATACCCTGCGGTATTAAATTTGTTGGTTATCGCGGATCTAACGAGCAAACCCGCCAAGTGATATTCTAGTTTTTCGATTTCATATTTTTTTTTTGAAAAGAGCATCATAAAAAACTTGAAATCGCTTAAAAACATGCTGCGCACTCAAAAACTTTTTCGAAAAAATAATTTTATTTGTAATTTTAAAAATCGTCGAATTTTCAGATTCTGATTTTTCCCATTAACGTAACTATGGAAATTTTTAGTAATCAAATACCTACCTGTATAAATTATGCAATTATCAAAAATTCTGAAACGTTTTCCAAGGAGCTGTAGTACTTCACGTAACTCACTTTCAAGCTTTTGATAACTGCAAAATGTTCTATCTGCACCATTATGAAACCATATGCATAAGCATAGGCTTGCATTGCATTGTTGGTTTTGAAAATGAAAATTTTGTTGTATTGCATTGGCATAATGTTTTAAAAGAAATTTCACCTATATAAATTACTGTAAGTATCAAAAGGACTTGTTTTCATGTTTGCCTAAAATCAAAATAAACTATCTACAAAATCATTGTCACCCATGTCACTCAAATCATCTAAATGGAGCAATTTCCAATTTTTGAAAGCAAGCAGTAAGAATATTTTGCAGTTTAAAACAATCATGCTAATGCTTGTCTCTCTTTAGTCTTCGGGCCTGAAGTAGATGCTGAGCTTACAGCAAGTTCGTCTCATCACTGAATTTTTTTTTGTAGCAAGGTTAACACACTCATAACTAAACCCTAAGCAGTAATCTTTGAAACTGAGCTAAGTACGAGCTTTGCTGGCTTAAGTGGGCCAAGTACAGGTGCTTTTACTTCGAATCGGCTTAAATAAAGTAGCTCTGGTAAGAGACAGGATGATCCCTGTATGCATACTAGTAAGATCGCAGGTTAAACGTATTCAATACCTAATTCTTGAGCTAATAACAAAGAGGACCACTAAATGGTAATGCTTAAATAATGTGATTTTTGGATGATCCCTGTATGCCTACTAGTAGGATCGCATGGTAAAGATATCCGTTTACCTAATTCTTTTAATAGCGACTAAGGAGATCTGATAAATGTTAATGTTTAAATAACGTCATTTACGGACGATCCTCATATGCATACCAGTAAGATCGCATGTTAAAGATATCTGTTTACTTATTTCTTGAGCTAATGACAAAAGGGATTTCTAAAGAGCAAGTGTTTCAATAACGTCATTTATGGACGATCCCCGTATGCATATTAGTAAGACCCCATTCTACGGATATATGCTTAAATATTTCCAGGTGTAAAGTCATAGGAAAACAATAAATAAAAGAGGAAGATTGAGGGTCAAACACAAACAGTGTAAGACACGGAGCCGGTGACCGGTAGGACCGATCGCACTGACCGAAGCTCCGGTCAGTAAAATCGAAAACATTGCAGGCACGGGTGGGCTCATTTTTTTTTCTCGAAGCTCATCGATGCTCAAAAATCAGAAAAAGCTCAAAACGCCTTTAGAGTCCTGAAATTTGATATCTGTAGTTGGGTATTTGAGCCCAAAAGTGTAAGAGTGATCGATATGTCGTAAATGTTGTTTTGGACTCATACTGTCATAAAAAAAATATCAGAGGTACTGTGTAATGTAAAAGTATGATAAAATATATTGTATTATTGTATACGATAGTAATAATATATAAATCACAGTGAATTAAGTATAATTGTTTTGGCTGATGGCTACTGTGCGGCAGTACAGTAGTAATGTATGTATGTACTGTATCTTTATATATACATAAAGTTAGGTAGATTTATTATAGGCTTGAGAATAAAATTTGTAATGTGAACGATAAAACTTCTCTAAATTTAATCACAAGAAAATTGAAATTACTGTTTTTAGTGAAACTGAGCCCGAGCGGGATAAAAATTGCAATAATTAAATGTCAATAAATGTGAGTCTTTACTAAACTCTACACCCTACCACGAAGACGGAGCACCAGATAAAGAGTCGACTCTTTCAGTATGTTGTAATCCGAAAGAGTTCGGCCGTCTTTGAGTTGCTTCCTGGCGAAAATCAATTGATGCTGATCTGGGGGGATCCCTTCTTTATTCTAGATCTTGGCCTTCACGTTGTTGATAAGAAAGGAGGGCTCTGCTTCTAAGGTTGAAGTTTTACCAGTGAGGGTCTTTACAAATATTTGCATACCTCCTCGAAGACGGAGCACCAAATAAAGGGTAGACTCCTTCTGGATATAAACACTAAACTGACAAAGAAGCACCACTAGTTAAATGCATCAGATAACTGTCACAGTAACTTGTTTTGTGCACTTACTTCATAAGTGAACACATTAATAAGGAACATTAGTTAAATTGGTGCACAAGCTACTTAGTGCTGCAATTTTTTCAGTGCAAAAACCGATATTGTGATACGTTAGCTCCGTGGTGTCAAACCTTATTTAGTGCACAAGCTATTTCGTGCTTCCCCTAATTTAATGCACCACCTACTTTGTGCCACCTAATTTGCCGCATAAACAACTTTTGTCCACAAATACGGTGGGTGCACAAACTAGTTATTTTCATTATATTTATGCACAATTTAAATAGGCTTATCCGCGGATAACACGGAGAATCTACTTGGTGCAGCAACCTATTTAGTGTATTAACGGTTTTATTACACAGATGACTATTGTGCAACAATCAGGTAGATGGGCCAGACACTAGACACGCAATAATACACCTAATTTAGTGCATGAATAACTTTATTTAACCGATTACGTATACACAGCAACAGTGTTGAAGCTTTAGCTATTTAGTGATGCAATTAATCTAGTGCACAACCTATTGTAGTGCAGTTAATTACGGCGTTGCAATTCCGTAGGTTTACAAGTTGGTGTTCACGCTAACTACTAAGTGTTAACATTACTATTACCTTCAAGTTGTCTCCTATCAGTGTTATCTGATAAGGCCAGATAAAAATAACGCTATTCATATAAATAGTATGTTACGTTGTAGAAACAGCAGTGTAAGACACGGAGCCGGTGACCGGTAGGACCGATTGCACTGACCGAAGCTCCGGTTAGTAAAATCGAAAACATAGCAGGCACGCGCGGGCTCATTTTTTTTTCTCGAAGCTCATCGATGCTTAAAAATCAGAAAAAGCTCAAAACGCCTCTAGAGTCCTAAAATTTGATATCCGTAGTGGGGTATTTGAGCCCAATAGTGTAAGACTGATCGATATGTCGTTTTGGACTCATACTGTCATGAAAAAAATATCAGAGGTACTTAAATCAAAACGTATGTAAAAGTATGATGAAATATATTGTATACGATAATAATAATATATGAATCACTCTGATCACACACCGACACCGCCACAGTAGCTGGCACTATTCTGACACGGAATATAAGATAAAAGTAATAGTCAGTGGTACGAGTCAGTGATGATTACTAGTAGTAATAGTAATAGTAATATTAGTTTAATATTAGTTAATTAATATACTAATACTTATACACTGTGTTGTGGTGTGGCGGACTGTGGCGGCAGTGGCGGGGACGGTGTCAGTTGTCGGTGTCAGTGGTGTAACAGTGAATTAAGTTAATTAAGGTTTTAAGTATAAGTGTTCTTGCTAATGGCTACTGTGCGGAAGTACAGTGGTAATGTATGTATGTACTGTATTTTTATATATAAATGAAGTTAGGTAGATTCATTATGGGCTTGAGAATAAAATTTGTAATGTGAATTATGAAACTTCTCTAAATTAAATTACAAGAAAATTGAAATTACTGTTTTTGGTAAAACTTAGCCCGAGCGGGATAAAAATTGCAATAATCAAATGTTTTGGCTTTTGGTGCATCATGTTGGTTGGTGTTGGTTCGCCCGCCCAGTATCATCTCCGTATGCCTTATAGTGCTATATGGTTCTGATTGTGAGTATAAAAACTATTGCGAATATACGAATATAAAATGAGTACTTATAAAAGTATTACAGAATTTATAGGACATACTTGAAGGGAAGGGAAGGAGAAAAATCCATAAATATGTGAAATATGCGACACCTTATATTTGCCACATGAGATGCTCTCTTGTCTTTATTAAAGCCGGGTTCTACAACTTAAGAAAATAAAACTCCATAGCAAAATCTATATACTTTTCTAAGGAAGGCAAAATAGCAAGAAAAAAGACTAAGGCAAGAAGGTGTAGACCGTGACCGTAGATAAGTCGTGCATACACCACCTGCGTAGTGCTTACACTGCCTGAATAGTGCATACACCGCCTGCGTAGTGCATACGTATGCATAGCGCATACTACATACTGAAACTAAGTCAAATGATAATAAATAAATAATAATTTAAATAAAATAGACACCACGGCACAGCGGAGTGCAATAGCAGAGGCTGCTACACTTTGATCTGCTGTCGTTGTGCATTTGGTAATACTTCGTTATGATTGAAATGTAATTGTATCGTTAATTTATAATATGATTGGTGGTGTTGCAACGGCAACAGTGGTGGTTGGTGCTACAGTGACTAAGGTAGGTGTCTTATTGTGTTGCAATGATTAAAGAGGGTGACTATTTGTGTGGTGCATTGCGCTGATAAAAGTAGGTAACTGTTAATGTTATAATTTAAAAATGTTGTTACTGCCTAAAATTATTTTTTGAAGCAACAGACCACCTGGCAAATGTCTGTGCCCACAAATGTTAGCTAAAAAGTAAAAAATTCTGGCGTCGGGTAGGTTGTACAAATCGTTTGCTGTCAGGTGAATTGCAGAATTTTTCGTCGAGTGAGTTGCACTTGGACCCGACGACCGTTGGGTAGATTGGCCTGGGTTTTATTGACTGTCAGTAGTCTTGCATTTTCTGTGCATACACCAAGTGTGTAATGTTTGTTCTGTAAACGAGTGCTATTATTTATTAAATTCCAATAATAATTAGTGATTTTCGAAGAAGTGATCAACACCCAAATTAAAGTTTGATTGCAGTCAGGAGGTTTTGAAACGCTAAAGAAAAGTTCATACATCATAATATATACTTAATGACAGGGATTGAAAATGTGATTACAAAATATCAAATAGCGTAGTGATATATACATAAAAATAATTTATAATTCAAATACCTACATGTTAGCAATTTGGTTTTTAATTTTTAAATGAACATAAATGCTACTCATTGCCATCGTTTTAACTGTTTACATAGTATTAATTTGGGGAATACCCATTACCCACGTGCTGATGCACCATGAGCACTGGTAAGGGTCAACAGGTTAATTTTGTATTCTGTTAGTTTAGGTGTTATTTTAACAAATTTTCTACGTACTCAACTATGTGAATACCTAAGTATATCAGAATAAAAAAACTCGAGGCAACAATAGTCTTTCCCCAGACCCAGACCAGTTTCAGTAATGTCGGTATTACTCACCTTGTATTTTGTATTTAGTTAGTTTTTGCCATAACCTTTTTTGGTCTCATTATTTCCTCGATTTCAGTATCAGTTTTTGTCGTTTAAAACAATTAACAACGTCTGTGTCCTTCCGGTATATAAATTAAATATCCCCGATGCGCTGGCTGATGCTGATACCGATGCGGCAGTTGGCAGTCATAGCAGTGCGGTTAAGTGATGCCGATAAAAGGAAATATATTTTGGAACCTCAACCTCTGTTATCAGAATGGTGGTTGATGCAAAAGTTTTTTCCTGATGACATTTTGACAGCCTGGAGAAGGATTTATGATTTATTGCAAGTAGGTATAGTATGTATTTTCGTCACGGCTGAAATTGAACTGCATATATTGTTTTCCAGTTAAACAGTGCCCTATCGCTTCCTTAAGTAGGTACATACATTTTTGAGTCATGTCATGAATCATCAGTCAAGTCCTAAAGTGCAATGGTCTCTGACAGTAGACAGTTAATAATAGCGTCAGTAACTTCCATGTAGGTAGTTATTTGTTTGTGTTTGTAGGTTGTTTTGTTTTACTTCCTCGATATTCAATAATTTATTATTGAAAGACCAGGACTGACTAGTGAGACCGACGTACATCTATCTATATAGCATGCCATGTTTTACCGTTGGGTGGATTGGCCCGGGTTTTATCGGCCGTCAATAGTCTTGCAGTTTCTGTGCATACACTACCTGCGTAGTTCTTACACTGCCTGCATAGTGTTTACACTGCCTGCAAAGTGCATACACCGCCTGCGTAGTGCATACGCATGCACAGTGCATACTGCATACTGAAACTTAGTCAAATGATAAGAAAGCTTGCCACAATTACGTGGTACGAAATTCACTCTTTTTGACCACCCCCCACACCTGTGTGATACATCGTCGCTTTTTTCAAGACCCCTAACCCCCCTCCCTATGAAAGATAACGTGCCATCCATAGACAAAAACCAAGGCCAGACACACATTTTTGGTGACTACCCGAAGGCCGGTCACTTAAAGTTTTTAATTTTTAAGCTACCATGATTTTAAAACTTTCAAAACAACTTATGTTTTTGAAAACTGTTTATTTTAGTACTTACCCTAAAGCATGGCAAAAAGTCACAGGTGTCATTTTTGAATGTAACGGGGACTTCATCCGAATTATTCAATTATTTTAAATACCGTATTTGCTCTAATAGTACGCCCAGCGTACTATCCAAACTCAAGCTCCAACCCCCTGCGTATAATTAGAGACCCGCGCATTAATAGAGACCCGCGCACTGGCATTTTATAGTGTATTAAATAGACCCGCGTACTATCCAAACTCGAGCTCCGACCCCCCGCGTACTATTAGAGACCCGCGCATTATTAGAGACCCGCGTACTATTAGAGAAAATACGGTATATTAGTTTTTGAAATGCATAAAGTAGTAGCATGAATAAGTTCCTAAATCACGATTTTTAAAAGTCTTAGTTCTTTTCGAGTTTAGTTAAACATTTCAAATTCTTTTCTTTTAGAGTTACAAGAAAAGATGCGTCGTATGGTACACCCAGATGTTGAGACTACTTGGTGTAGTTGATTTATCCATCTTACGAGGTAAGGGTTAGAGATGGTCCTGCCGAATTGGCCCTATATATTTTTTTCTACAACTAAAGAGCATGTGAAAAAAACTTGATTTGCTTAGGAACATGATGCGAATGGGCATTTCGGCTCGCTAACTCAGATTTTTGAAAGAATAAATTTTCTAATGGTAATTTAACGGGCGCCATATTTAATTGAACATAAAATAAAGTACCTTTTTCGAACCCTGCAGATCGTAAAATTTTTGCCCGATTTTTAAAGAAAGTGTAGTTTTGTAATTCGCAAAACATTTTCTAAAACGTAATTTCTGGGTTTTTGAAATTTAAAAATTTTTAATATTTTGAGAAAATGAGGTACTTTTATTGGTAATAATTGTAAATTTGTATTACACAGGACCAAGAAAAATATTTTATTTTCTAAGAACATTACCATTTAACAAAAAGAGGCACAAATTCATTTTATGGTCAATTAAATATGGCGCCTGGTTTTAGCGAGCCGAAATGGCCATTCGCGAGACCACCTCTGACCCTTCTCTCTCGTTAGTGTACTACAACCCTAAATCAACTCGGTCGCATTTTGCACCGTTCACTCACAGTTGCCCGCCAGAGTTTAACAAAATCGATTTTTTGATTTTTTGCCACCCCGAAGTTCCTACAATTTCCACCCGATTTTAAAAAAATTTAAATTTTTAGGATTTTTAGAAAATTATCTTGAAAGTAATATCTGGGTTATCAAAAATTCGAAAATTTATATATTTCTTACGAAAGTATTGTCTGGATACAAATTCGTAATAGCTGCGCAAGGTGTTTAAACCCTGCCGTGCCCATTTGATTGCATGGATAAGAAACTGGTTGGACACCAAAAGTGAAAATTTTTAAATTCTCAAAATTCTAGAAGTTACTTTTAAGAAAGTACAATAGCCGTCATAGCGATTAAAAGCTTCAAATTTTATTGGAATAATATAAAAAATATAAGTTGGAGACCCAATTTAAGAAAAAATCTAAAATTTAGGTTGATAATGACACCCTTTACACAAATTTAAAAATTTGGCTTTTGACACCCCCCTAGAAAAATTGAGGTTTGTGAGTATTGTGCTACTATAAAATAGTAAAAGTATACATTTAAAAGAAGAATGTCTTAAAAAATAGAGCGCAGAATGTTAAAGAAAAGAAAGTTAGATGCTGAAAACTATAATTTTAAGCAATAGGTACAAATTTGAACGTAAAATGTCAACAATTAATCAACGTAAACTTTTAAAAACTCACCCCCCTCCCCATGGTGATATTAAGTGATATTTTGACAACCTCCTACCCCCCCCCCCCCCCCAAACCCCAAAAAGTACCACGTAATTGTTGCAAGCTCCCTAATAAATAAATAATAATTTAAATAATATAGACACTACGGCACAGCGGAGTGCAAAGGCAGAGGCTGCTACTTTCTGTTCTGCTGTCGCTGTGCAGTTGGTAATACTTCATCATGATTAAAATGTAATTGTACCGTTGATCTTTAATATGATTGGTGGCGTTGCAACTGCAACAGTGGTAGTTGGTGCTACAGTGACTAAAGTGGGTATCTTATCGTGTTGCAATAATTATAGAGTGTGATTATTTGTGTGGTGCAGTGCGCTAATAAAAGTAGGTAACTGTTAATGTTTTAATAATAAAATGTGGTGACTGCCCGAAATTATTTTTTAAAGCAACACACCACCAGCGAATGTCAGTGCCTACAAATGTCAGCTAAGAAGTAAAAACATTGGGCGTCAGGTAGGTTGCAGAAAATCGTCGACTGTCGGGTGAATTGCAGAATTTTCCGTCGAGTGAGTTGTAATTTGACCCGACGACCGTTGGGTGGATTGGCCCGGGTTTTATCGGCCGTCAGTAGTCTTGCAGTTTCTGTGCATACACGACCTGCGTAGTGCTTACACTGCCTGCATAGTGCATACACCGCCTGCGTAGTGCATACACCGCCTGCGTATTGCTCACACTGCCTGCATAGTGCCTACACCGCCTGCGTAGTGCATACACCGCCTGCGTAGTGCATACGCATGCATAGTGTATAGTGCATGCATAGTGCGTAGATAATTTATTGTTTATTTAAAATGCTAATTTTTTTAGATTATGAATTCTACTCCCTCAATTCGACCAACTCATTACTTTTCTCAAATTCTGAGAAATTGAGTCTCGCTAATAACGCAAAGGCAACAAACAAAAATTATTGTCACACAAAAAGCTACTTCTTGATGAGGATGAGCCAAAGTAAATAAGATACTGTGGTGATATTTAAATTTATATTGTTAAATATTACAGAATATTACCATATTGTCTATTGTCTAATTTAAGATTTTATTTAATATTTGTATTTTATTTTAATTTTGTTATTAAATATTGAGTGAGATTATGCAGAATTAGGTAAAGTTTAATTTTTAATTAATAATTTTAATTTTAAGTTATTATTAAATAAATCTTTTTTTCCATTATTAGTTATCAAATTGTTTGACGCAACAGTTTTAATTAATAATTGTAACTAGAAACACAAAAACGTAATAATAATTAAAAATTAAAAATAAAATGTCCTATGGTGTTTGTGTGTATTATATATTATTTATGCATTTATTGATTTATTTTATTTTTATGGTGTTACGCCAAGTAGTATTAGTATTAGTCATATTACTATTAGTATTAAACATTTTTTGTAGGTAGGTAGAATTTACTTCCAGTACCTAGGAGGTTGGCTCAGATTGGAGGAGATTGAAGTAAAAGCTCAATAAGGGGGAAAAAAATTTCCCTCAAAAAAGGAACCGGGACCGGAGGAGGTAAAACAGATAAAAAAACGGTATTGAACGATTTCCCTCCTCCGGGCTCAGGCTGGCTCAAATTGAGGTAGTTTTTTTAAGAAAAAGGGACCCTCGGTCAATGTTTTTTAAGAGCTCGTTGGGGACCGATTGGCTTGCACTGAGAAACAGCAAATACATAAGACTAAAATTACTTAAAATAGAGCACATCTCACATTTATGTGATAGTATTAAATTCCACTAATTGTAATTTTTACTCATTGAATTAATCACCCTAGTTCATAGTTTAAGTGGCTTGTTATTTAAAATAATTAACAAAATAACGGGCCCACGTTTTAGTCATTTACAAATTATTTAATAATTACAGTTTGCAATTGTATATTGTTTGTGTTGCAGCATGCTTTAACATATTTATTATTTGCAATTTTAGGTATTATAGAAAATTTGGCATCTCAAAGTGTTATGCCTTATTACACCAAATAAATATTATTTAAACAATTTAGTGTTGATAGTGTGGTAGCCAAGCTATAATTGTGTTTAGGAATTCAATAATTATATCTTAAATTTATTGTTGTATTAAGTGTAAACATAGTGCTGTAGCAAAGTGCATAGTACTGCTACTTTTGTATTTTGAATAAAATGCCTGCATGGTGCGCACACTGCTAGCATATAGAGCAAACACTGCCTTCAAAGTGCATTGAGAAGATCATGGACTGTAATGCACACATCAATGGAAAAAATATAGCGTATGGAACATCATTAAAACATTTTGACTATATCTTTATTAAAAGTCATTTGCATGTAAAACAAAATAATTTTTTTTGGACATATAAGCGCTATATAGAGCCTATATAGGTGTGGTCGAGGTATATTATTATCATTATTATTATGTTGTTGGGCTTACAGTCTACCGACGAACAGACAGCATACAGTGTGAACAACATTAAGGCTCAAGCTTCACTCGACTTGCAATTAGACAAAAGATTCTTCTGCATTGTTCATTGGACAATACACTTATGATATAAGCAGCAACCAGTGTCAAAGCCCGAACCAGCACCAGCACTAGATTCTGGTCATGTTCCTACTCGTAGACACTAGTCACCTACGATATCTGCTACTATTAATACAATCAGTTTTAACTTGTTTACTTTGCAGTGTAAATATTTATTGTATAAAAACGTAATATGACATTTTAGTGTGCCCTCTTGTCTCTAGAGAACAATTTTAAACTAACTATACAGTAAGCTGAATTAAAATAAATAATGATAAGAACTTCATATTACTAATCCCATTTCCAAATTCCGCCTAATTTTTAATTTTGACTAAAATAGGAAAGATTAAATTTTAAAATAATGTTTAGCTTACTATACTATAAGGTTGCATTTTCATTAATAATTATAACTCCGCTGCATTGATTTACAGCTTTGAAAAAGCATTACATATTTACATATATCATCAGTCAAGAACCAAAATGACACATACCCATATTTAGCTAAAAACACTTTTTATAATAAAAGAAATTAAAATCTAATTGAATGATCTTGAAAGCAATAAAGTAGAACATTTTGCATTTTTCATAAAGCAAATGTAAATAGAACATTTTGGATGTTTCGAAAAGCAAATGTAAATAGAAAATTTTGCATGTTTCGAAAAAAATGTAAATATAACATTTTGCACTTTTCGAAAAATATATAAATAGAACAATTTGCACTATTCAAAAGCAAGTAAATAGAACACTTTGCATTTGTTAAGAACATGTGCTTAGATAGAACGTTTTACAACTTTCAAAAACACTCAAAAATAGAACATTTCACACTTTTCAAAAAGATGTTCGTGACTCAGTCAGTTCAGTCACTTTTTCCAGTTGCCAGTTCACGTTCGGTTCAAGCACCATTAAAATCTACTTTTGTAGTTAAGCCATTCTGTTTTGATTTCTATTCAACATAGATGCAGAATTAATTACTGAATAATGCAAGAGTTTTATTCAGTTAACTAGGTTTAAAAATACGTTATAATTGTGTTACACCGTTTTTCGTCCTTCAGTGATTATTATAGCTTGTCTCCAATGACTTGTTGTCTAGATCTACCTTTTACTTTACTGAACTACTCAGTAAGTCTGTTATAGTTAATTTTTGCCCCAAAATTCGAAATAATGTAGATAAAAAAATAAAAACATCGATTATTTTATTTTAATTAGCAGGAAGAGTTTATTTATATTATTTTCAAGTCTTTGCAATTACGGTCACGAAAATTTTCGCATCGATGCTCATTACGGGAGCGATAGACATAGTTGGTGGGCACAAAATACGCTGAATTTGAATTAAATATAACTTTGTCTTTATTTTAGTACATTGTTTTTGAAGACGTTATAATTGTATTGTCACCGTGTTTCGTCTTTTAGTATTTGTTGTTGCTCGTCTCCTATGCCTTGTTGTCTTGTTCTTACATATTTATAATTTATATTGCAATCAGTCTTGCTATACATGGTATAGTTACTAAACCAATTTACTGTAAAGAAATCGAAACCTAATTTTTAAACAACTTTCTAGAATTATATTTTTATTTATCGCTATTAAGAATGGCTTTAGTGAATTATTTTATTGATGTCGTGTTACATATTACGATACACTCGTAAACAGTTTTCCATAAATTTTATTTCTACATTAGCAATGTCATAATCTAGGGCTAGCAAATAAGCTATGTTTGGCTGAAAGCAAATCCTTGTTGTTCCAGTTTAAATGTAAATAGGCGTTTTTAGTTCTAGCTGACTAATTCATAATAACGTGTGACTATAAAAAAAGAAATTAATCTAATTTCATATTTTAAAACCCAAAATGTTCTAACTACATGATTTTTAAAAGTTAAAAATGTTTAAACTACATGATTTCTAAAAGTTCTAAATGTTCTAACTACAAAATTTTAAGTTGAAAACTAATCTAACTACCTATGTAACATGATTTTAAAAAGTGCAAAATGTTCTACCTACTTATGTGCTTTAGATTACTATATTATGTAGTTACACGTTTATATAGTTATACGAAGCGAATTTGATTTATTGAGTCAACGGCGATATGTCCGGATAGCAGACGTGAGAGTAGCAAATGTCTATGTAGCAAACGACTTCTTAAAAATAGTTCCAAAAAGCTACTTATTTTTGGGAATGGTAAATGAAGATATAGGGCAGAGGCATGCAAATGTGATCGCTTTTTGAAAAACTTTCGGTTTTGCTATCCGAAAAACAATTTTTGACATAATGATCTTACTAGTTATAAATTTTTGCCGCAGTCCTTTTGTAAAGTAGGAAGTTTGTAAAGTCCGGTAATTGTGACATGCATGCTTGTAATTGTGATTTTTGTGATTAATAATGACTAGTTCACTGCAGTATCTGTTTTGCTATATGCCTAAAGCCCAATTCCCCCCCCCCCCTCTCCATAAATAGTAATGCGTTGACAGTATGACATTGAATGCGTTATTCGCTTTAAAATCTATATAACATATTACGCTGTGCAAAAAAATTAGATTCGACAATGATATTTTGGCATACTTTGAAACTGCTTTTTACTTACGTGTATCCACTATTTACAGACAAAAAAAACCGTTCAGGACAAAGTCAGTGTATTTTCTAACACCAAAGTTAACACACTTGAATACTTACAGAGTTATCACATTTACAAAATCACACTGAAATAAAAAACGCCTCAACATACAATTAACTGAAATAAAGAAAAAGTTATTATTCAATCCGAATTCGGCGTATTTTGTGCCCACCAACTATGTCTATGGCTTAACCACAAAAGTAGATTTTGATGGTGCTCGAACCGAACGTAAACTGGCAACTAAAAAAGTGACTGAACTGACTGAGTCACGAACACCGTCGCATAGTCTTTGTTTGAACTGAACTGTTGAATTGAATTTTATGAATTACTGAACATAGAACAAAATGCAATACGATAAATTACTGGTAATGGGACAAAACACTGCCCTAATATGACCGCGGTACAAAACACCGCCACTAAAACACCGCAAGGTAGAAAGACCGTCTACACAAAAGACCGCAATCGTAATGAACGCTTGGCTATTACACCGCGTGGTAATTTTACCGCGGCAAAATGACTGTTTGCTTAAAACACCGCTAGGAAATTTGACCGCGTCAAAATGACCGTTTGGCCAAAACACCGTTTTTATATGAAAGTGCACAGAACGACCGGCAGGATAGATTATTATTATTATTATTTAGAAGGGGTTCAGTTGAAGACTGACGCCGCCGAGGCCTTATTTATAATGGCCTATCGCAGACACCCCCTTAAGACAAAGAGACAGAGAGAGATAGAAAAACACAATTACACCAGGTCACTGAGCGAGCCTGCCCGTGGCACGCGAGAACGCCACGAGCTGACCCACTGATGCCTGACCTAGCAAATCCATCGAGATAACACAACCACCGAGGTAGAGGTTTCTCACTAAAACAAAGGCTGGGCATGAAGTCAGGAAGTGTATAGGAGTATCATCCTCATCCCCACAGTGCACGCACAATGGGGATTCCAATACACCTATCCTCCATCCATGGCTTCCCCACGCCCCATGCCCAGTAACAAGCCCAATCAACCACCTTAATTGATCCCTAGGATATCGCACCAAGGAGGCATTACCATACAATGGCGACGATATCCAGAGCTTGGCCATCCAACAACTACGCAAGCCAGTCCATTGTCTATCATGTTCACGTCTAGCCCATCCCGCAATAGCGCAATGGACTGCGGAGATAGGTACTGGAAGTATTGGTCTTGGACCAAACTGCATAGCACTACTACCATCATGCGAAGCCTTTGCAAGCCTATCCGCCTCCTCATTACCCCTGAACCCAGAGTGAGCAGGGACCCAAACCAACTCAACCTTGCAACCCTTGTCAGCAAGTCGATAGAGGTACGAGTGGCAGTCCCCTACAACACCTGATACAGTGTAAGGCCTAGATAGCGCACGCAGAGAACTCTGACTATCACTGAAGACTCTGACAGGGAGATCCCAGAGTTCATTCTCTAGCAACCAATGAGCCGCCAGGGAAATTCCAAAGATCTCACACTGAAAGACAGAGGCATCAGCACCTAAATACACGGATTCAGCCAGAAGGGTGGATATCACCCCGTGGCTTCTATCCTCAACAAGCACCCCACAACCAGCATTCTTACCATCACGTGAGCCATCTGAGTAGCACACCACACCACCACCCTCAAGGGACAGGTCCCTCACCCATTCAGCACGTGACCCAATTGCCACAGTAAACCTTCGACATTCCAGGTTCTCATAAGCCCAGTCGACAGGCATCCTGAGCATTGGGACACCTATGCCCCATCTCTCACAAATAGCCGAATGACTACCCGAACCACCAAAAAACGGATTAACCGTCCACAACTCCCTTGTTTTCAGCCTATGCATAGATCTAATGGCCACCGCCTTGAGACAAATGTCCAGGGGAATGAGACCAATTAGACATTCCATGGCCGCTCTCGGCGTTGAACTAGGACACCCGGTAATCATGAGACACGCCTGGTGCTGCGCCCTGTTCAACATTCTCACATACGAACTTTTTTTAAGAGCCGGGGACCAGACAACAATCGCATATTCAAACACAGGTCGAACAAGCGATGTGTAGGTCCACTTAGCAACACTTGGAGCCAGCCCCCCCTTCCTCCCTACCATGCGCTTGCACCTGGCCAAAGTCACCTGCGCTCTGCTCAGAACTGATTTCAGTTGAGGCATCCACGTCAGATGCTTGTCCAGGACAACACCTAGGTAAGTCACACTGCGCCGGACTTCCAGGCACATACCCCTATACCTAATGGAGGAGGGACAGAGCCTGGTGTTCCTCGTGAACAACACCAGCCAGGTTTTCTCGGCATTCAGTCTAAGTCCAACTTCCACACACCAGTCACTGATGATGTCAAGACCATCAGTGATCCGATGTGTGAGCGTACTTAGAACTTTGCCGCCTTGTAGCAAACCGGTATCATCAGCATACCCTTGCGACAGAGTAGACGACGCTCTCTGCCGTAACCTAGTCAACAGACCATCCATAACAAGATTCCACAAGAGGGGCGAAATAACCCCACCCTGCGGACATCCTCTTTCAACATCCCGATGTCTTGAAATACCATTGACCTCAGACACGGCTCGCCTGTGTCTAAGACCAAAGTCAATCCATCTACTAAGCAAAGAGCATACATCAAACCTGTCCAGCGCCGCCCCAATGGCACTGAACAAAACATTGTTGAAGGCCCCGTCGATGTCAGCAAAGGCACCAAGGACCATCTGTCCGGACTCCAGGGCCCTCTCAGCATATGCAACCATCCTGTGTATAGCCGCATCAGTTGAAAGTCCCCTTAAGTACGCAAACTGATGATTAGCCTTGAGCCTACTCTCTAGCTCAGGTGTCCTAATGTGCCCATCCACCAATCTCTCAAGGACCTTCAACAACACTGGGGCCAGCTGAATAGGCCTCCATGCAGAGGCCTTACAGTAGTCCCCCCTACCCGGCTTAGGTATAAAGACTACCTTAGCCACCCTCCAACAAAGCGGAACAGTGCCCAGTGCCAAGCATGCTTGATACAGAGCCACCAGCCGCCCAATAATAACCGGCAGACACCTTTGCACAAGCACAGGTTGTATGCCATCCAAACCAGCAGAAGTATATGGTTTGAAGCTCCATACAGCAGTCTGCACCTTGTACTCAGTGACAATCCCTGAGCACCCATACGCGCCCAGGGATCGCAACCCATGATCAGGAATGAACGCCTGCTCATTTGCATCCCCCGGAAAGTGATGCCGCAAAAGAACATCAAGGGTCTCATCCATAGACACCGTTGGACGACCTGTCACGGTGTCCATGATAGACCCCGGTGTCCTAGTGGCACCACCCTCCAGACTACGAAGACACTTAACCGCATCTCCAAACTTACACCCTGTCCCTACGCTTAAGTACTCTCATTGGACATACCACATTCAGGGAGTCCATCAGTGTATTGTTGATAGCCAAAGCCTCAGCATTAACATCTTCAATACTGCGTAGCTGACTATCAACTAACAGATGAACTCGCCCCTGTACACAATTCGAGTATCTTACCCAGTCAACCTTTCTGATACTCCTACAGCGAATTACATCCGGCAGACCAACTGAGATACGAAACCGGATGTACTTATGATCAGAGGCTGATTCCTCATCAGATACAGTCCATTCCTGGATCCATCCCTCAGCTAGCCTGTTTGCCAGAGTAATATCAATCACCTCACTCCTATTAGAGACCACAAACGTTGGAGTACATCCATGATTCACCACTGACAAGTCAGTGGTCATAATGTAATCAAACAGCTCAACACCTCTGCGATTAGTATTGGTACTGCCCCAAACCAAGTGATGTGCATTAGCATCAGCACGAATGATGAGAGGCAGCTTGTTGACTTCACAATGTTCAACCAATTTGCGCACCAGATCCCCAGGTGGATCAGTTGCTTCACCAGGCATGTACACAGAGGCAAACACAACAGGACCATTTTTCCAACTCGTAACAACAGAGACAACATCCCTGTCCGTAAACTGCGGTAAAAGCTGAGCCTTAACGTTCTTTGAAACTAGAACGCATGATCGAGGAATCACATGCGACCCAGTCACAAAGAGTTGGTCAGCTCTACCCAAACCTTTAACTGCTCCACGATAACAATATGGTTCCTGAATGAGACAAATATGAGAACAAACCGGATGACTACGGGCGGCAGCACCATTTAGGTGATGTTTGTGTCGCACCACTTTATTGCGTAGGCCGCATAAGCTCAAGCCCGCCGCTTTTGAGTGGTGCATGTTAATTTGGGTCAGGTCAATAGTGGAAAGGGCCATGGGATTAACCCCCCCCCCGTTAGTCGACCTGACCCGATGTTGAAAGTCATCAACCCAAAGTGCCGCCGCCAGCAGCCTCCGCCTGAACATCCATCCGCACAAACTGAACCATACCCAACCCAAAGTAGAGCCTAAAACCAAGACCCGACAGGAACTTGCCAGAGTCTGCATCTATCCTGAGATGCCAGACGTGCCAAGGCTGCCGGCCCTTGGTTAAAGGCAATTCCGCAAGCGGTCTCCAATGACCCGTTTTTAACCCAAGGTTACGATCTCTCAAAAGGACCAAGAAAGCTGAGAATGCATCTGGAAGATGCATTCCCGACGCTGGTCCTTCCACTTCCACTCTCATCTTCCACAACTTAGCCACAGTAACAGGTGCCGCACCAGGAAAGAACTTCTTCTGTTCTTCCCCAGTGCCACCCCACACAATGCTTTCACAGGCAGCACTAGCCCAGTCACGAGCAGCCGGATTCTCACCATCAATCCTGATCCGCCCATGCACATAGTGGACTCCATTGAACCTACAACAACCCGATCCACTAGAGTCCACCACCTTATTCACCAAAGCCAACAGCTCCTTTTTAAAATGGTCAAACGCTGCCCGCGATATACCCTGATCATCAGGTACACCGACCAGCCCAACTAGAACCGAATTCAAGTCGCCTGGAGGAACCGGACGCTTCGTAAAACCATCAACAAGCACAAGTACCTTAGTGCCCCCAGACTCTAAACTACCCTCAGAAGCCACCACCGCTTTGGATTTCTCATCCCTAACAAGTAAATCCTTGTCACGGAACTTCTTCTTAGCAGCTCCAGGAACAGGAGAGCCACTAAACCCCGGTTGCACTACGGGTTTACCATCACCCGACCCACCACCGCTGGCCAGGGCAGCCTCCCTCAACCTTCTTTTCTTCTGCGCCCTTTTCTTCTTATTAGGAAACGCCTTCCTAGTCCTAGGTGTGCCCGCAGAATCAGCATTAGCAGTATTAAGAGTACTGACTGAGGACCGACGAGGTACAAGAACAGCTCTCGCATCCCCCCCATCCCCGGTGTTTAATGGAGTATTACCTCCCAGTTGCTGATTAACAGGCCCACTCACACTAGCGGACCCCGAACCAAAACTGTCAAAGTTCCTGTGAAGCTTTATAGCCTTTACCCCAGAAGTCACCCCTTTAATCTCAGAAACCCCCACATTATTACTGCAGGACACAACACTGGCTGCCTTGACGTCTTTCACAGGCACCACCGTCATGTCCGAGTCACATGAGGAATCCCCAAGAAGAGCATCCTCAACTTCAGCAGTAACCACAGAGGTTACCTCCATCTCAATCGCCATCTCTGAAACATGAAATAACAACCATTCATACATGATTGCAGCCCTGTAAACAAACTGGCACTCCAAAACACAACAGCACCATGCCCTAACCATAACAAGCGGAGTCACACTGTAAACGGCTGAGAATAATGTTAAACTACATATATACATATGCGTCCCACATGGGAATCCATTACCGCAGCCGCCCACAGTATGACCCACCAGTGACCACCACGTATTACTATGGAATATAGGGAGTGTACTGTACATAACCGTGCATAAAGGCACTCCACAAGTACACATGGCAACTGCATATTGGGAACCCAGATCACGATTATTAACAACACTACATCCTCTCCACCACCATCTCATACTGTTTCTCATCAAATATATGCCAAACCCAATCAAGTCCAAAGACCATCCACAAGTACATATGGGAACTATGTATTGGGAACCAAGGACTCGATACTTAACGACACTACATCCGCCCCAACACCAACACCTACCATGCATCAAATGTGTGCTATACCTGACCACGTATAAAGGCAATCCACAATTACACATGGAAACTGTGTATTGGGAACCAGGGACATGGCCTTTTACAACACTACATCCACTAATCCAAATCCAAATGCTAATACCAATTGTAGTTTTAGACAAAAGCCTAAAATAACAAACTAAGGCTACGATGTCATAAATGCATATGCAACGTCATCTGCTAACCAACATACTAACTAAAAAATACACTATTGGACCTGGTAGGCTCCAGCATGGGAACCGAGGCACTGAACAGTAGCATACCAGACCAAAGTGTATTTTCCCTCCACTACAGATATTTAAAACTAAATTAAAAAAATCCCAACCAATTTCAGAAAACCCCGGGTTTCGGAGACAAGAGATACTTACCCGGACCATCCAAGACCTGGTCCCTAATCCCGAAAGTATTCTCCATCTTTCCGTACTACCAAAGTCTTCCCACTTCCTCAAAAAACGCACAAAAAACTCAATGTTTTGCGGACACTACACTTCGCGTTACTTACTCAACCGAGCCTTGAAGCCGAATGATAGAGGATAGATTAACTAAAGCATAATAAAATAAATTTAGCCGTTAGCAAGCGCAAGATGCCTAATTATTAATTCAAATTATCATTTATAAATATATTCATCATACATAACTAACTGTTGTATTTACTTGATATTTATAATATTTTAATTAGGAATAACAAACTTACAAAGAAATGACGGTACATGCAACAACTAGATTTCACAGGGACCAATTCCAATAATAATTTAAATAATATAGACACTACGGCACAGCGGAGTGCAAAGGCAGAGGCTTATACTTTCTGTTCTGCTGTCGCCGTGCATTTGATAATACTTCGTATTGATTAAAATGTAATTGTACAGTTAATCTTTAATATAATTGGTCGTGTTGCAACGGCAACAGTGGTGGTTGGTGCTAGTGTGACTAAAGTGGGTGTCATATCGTGTTTCAATAATTAAAGAGGGTGATTATTTAAGTGGTGCAGTGCGCTGATAAAAGTAGGTAACTGTTAATTTTTTAATAATAAAATGTGGTGACTGCCTGAAATTATTTTTTGAAACAACACACCACCTGGCCAAGTTTAGTGCCTACAAATGTTAGCCAAGAAGTAAAAATTCGGGCGTCAAAGGCAACAAACAAAAATTATTGTCACACAAAAAACCTACTACTTGACGAGGATGAGCCAGAGTTAATACTGTGTTATACTTAAATTTATATTGTTGTATATTAAAGAATAATTTCTATTTTTATCTATTGTCCAATTTAAGATTTTATTTAAAATTTTAATTTTATTTTAATCCCATTGTTAAATATCGAGTAAGATTCTGCAGAATTAAATTAGGTTTAATTTGTAATTAATAATTTTAATTGTAACTTAATATTAATTTAATCTTTTTTTCCATTAAAAATTATCAAATTTTTAAAAGCAACAGTTTTAATTAATAATTGTAACTAGAAACACAAAACCATAATAATAATAAAAAATAAAAAATAAAGTGTCCTTTAATGTTTGTGTGTATTATATATCATTTGTGCATTTATTGATTTATTTTCATTTTCATATTGTTACGCCAAGTAGTATTAGTATTAGTCATATTAGTATTAGTCTTGAACATTTTTTGGTGGTAGGTAGAATTTACTTTCAGTACCTAGGGGGTTCGCTCAGATTGGGGGAGATTGTGGGAAAAGCTCAATGAGGTGGAAAAAATTTTCCCTCAAAAAAGGAACCGGGACCGGAGGAGGTAAAACAGATAAAAAGAACGGTATTGAACGATTTTCCTCCTCCGGGCTCAGGCTGGCTCAAATTGAGGTAGTTTTTTCAAGAAAAAGGGACCCTCAGTCAATTTTTTTAAGAGCTCGTTAGGGACCGATTGGCTTGCACTGAACACAAATGACGACATTATAAGTTTAAAATAAATTTGAGTCACCGGTACGCCACCCTTCTAAGCAATGCGTAAATAGTAATTTTTTTCGTAGAGTGCCTCGTTTTAATTGACGTATTCTCACCTTGAATGACGTCATTTGTGTCTGGCCCCTGAACGACGTTAACCTTGGGTACGACATACCTACCTAGAAATGGAGGTAAAATTGAACGCTATTTCAATGTCAACGGCGGTTTTTGATTGAGGGCAAAAAGAATTGAAAAAAAAATGAAAGTTGCTTCAGTTAACTGCTAACTGTGCAAAAACTATTCATGCAATCTTGCCCAAAAACTATACAGCACTGCGTGGGGGCTTTTATAAGCGATTAAAAGTGATTTAGAGAAGATAAGGTCAAAACGGTGACCTTTAGCGTACGACCTACAGACATTCGGACCGACAGACAGACGGACGGACAAACCCATTTCAGTAGATGCTTATAAGCTAAAGCTCAGCATCTAAAAACTGGTAAATAGAGCATTTTGCACTCATTAAGGCAAGGCATGTAAATGAAACATTCCCATTTCCCAAAACAAGTATGTCTTGTAATATTGCTCGTGTTCGCAACAGAACGCGGGTCTGAAGTCGTTGATTGAATAGTACGCGGGTGTATTTAAAACCTAATATTCAGTATAAGTATGCGGGTCTGCAAATCATACCTTATCGCCTGTAATATAATTTGCGTTAATATACATACGCCTCCTTCCAAACTAAACAATCCCTACCACGCGTGAAGAAAATGAAGAACCAAGATGACCTGTATCCAACTTCAGCTTAAGTCAAAATGAGCTTCCTCCCAGGGGCTTTTGCCTATTAGGGAGTTTAATTGCTTACTAACTAAATGAGCTATAGCATAAAAAACACAAAATGAGGAAGATGCGTAAAATTTTAATTTACCAGTCTTTGAGAAGCGTAAAATGTTTTATTTACATGTTTTTGAAACGTGCAAAATAATCTATTTACATGTTTTTTAAGAGTTAAGAACCCGAGCATTATTACAAGAGAGACTTGTTTCGGGAAATGGGAATGTTTCATTTACATGCCTTAATGAATTCAAAATGCTGTACTTACCAGTTTTTTAATGGACGCACTCATAACTAAAGAGGGACAAGCATAAGCATGATTGTTTTAAACTGCAAAATATTCTTACTGCTTGCTTTCAAAAATTGGAAATTGCTCCATTTAGATGCTTTGAGTGACATGGGTGACAATGATTTTGTAGATAGTTATATTTTGATTTCAGGCAAACATGAAAACAAGTCCTTTTGATACTTACAGTAATTTATATAGGTGAAATTTCTTTTAAAACATTATGCCAATGCAATACAACAAAATCATTTTCAAAACCAACAATGCAATGCAAGCCTATGCTTATGCATATGGTTTCATAATGGTGCAGATAGAACATTTTGCAGTTATCAAAAGCTTGAAAGTGAGTTACGTGAAGTACTACAGCTCCTTGGAAAACGTTTCAGAATTTTTGATAATTGCATAATTTATACAGGTAGGTATCTGATTACTAAAAATTTCCATAGTTACGTTAATGGGAAAAATCAGAATCTGAAAATTCGACGATTTTTAAAATTACAAATAAAATTATTTTGTTTTTGAGTGCGCAGCATGTTTTTAAGCGATTTCAAGTTTTTTATGATGCTCTTTTCAAAAAAAATATGAAATCGAAAAACTAGATTATCACTTGGCGGGGTTTGCTCGTAAGACTAAATGTGGATTCTATTGAAAAGATTCTTATGTTATATTTGTTTTGTTTAGCTGACAATAAAATTACTCTGCCTGGAAAATTCAAGTGGAAAGTTCTTTTTTACCTATCAGGTGGGTTTAACACTGGAACTCTAGAATATCCTTTATTCTTTGAGACCCAAATTCTAACCAACATTGCACAATTAAATATTCAACTTAATGATGCAATTAAGAAACAAGAATTGGACGCAGGAAACGATGGGGCATTGACAGCACAAATATTGACTACACAAAAGCTTGCCAAGTTTACTCCTGGAAGTTTAGCTACGTCACGCTTAGACCAAGCTGTTCGTGAGAAAAAAGACATTAATGAGGTATATAACAAGGACCATAATATTAAAATTGGACCAGGTGGTAGTCTTGTTTTGTTTCAACTTTTATTTGAAGCTCCAGGAGTAACGGCAAAGTTGAAGACAATAAGTTCTGATGACTACACAGTTGATGACATTGAAATTGAATACGGTTACGAACTATTGTATTATATATATAAAATTGATGTTGTGGTCACAGACAATCCACTTCAAGCACCAGGAAATATAATAACTAGTCATTTTGAATCGCGAAATGGAGACATGTTGAACGGTCGCAATAATAAACAGGTGTGGTTAGTAGCTCACTATCATACTAATTACACCGATGCCGCAGTCGAGATTTATATTGATAGAACCGTTATTCAGGATCAATCAAGGCAAGATGTTGGTCTTTTTTACGAAAAACAATATCGATACATCAACTTAAGAACCGACCCAAACAAAATAGAAGCAATTAGTTGGATAACTATTTTTAAAAACCCCAAAAAAGATGGAGATTCTAGCTCGTATTTTGACACGTGCTCCAACGACCTCGAAGTTGACCGAGACTGGTATATTCAACTTTGTTATGGTTATTCACCAGTATTATAGCTGTCTGGTTGTGGTCAGCTGTTTTTTTTAATGTATTATTAAAAAATGTCATCGCTTTTATCGCCTAATGAGAAATTTGCCAACGTAAATCTGTGGAAACAATAAAATAAAGAAGTTCAATTCTTCCGCATTTCAGACACATTTATTTATTTACTTGTATTAACTAGTGAGCTCTGACAAGGGAACCTACCTTACTTGAAACTACCGAATGGAACAAAACTACCCGGAACGTATACTACCCGTATGAGTGACCTCTGCTTGTATGGTCGTTCGACTGCAAAATTCGTTGTTCGGCCGCAATCGCGCGCGCAAATTCAAAAATATCGATTTTTTCGAATTTCACCGCGCTCTAGCTCCCACAATTTTTGTCCAATTTTCATAAAATTTGAAATACAACATCTTTATACGCTTTTCTGAAAAGCAATTTCAGGATTTTTGAAAATTCGAAAATTTTATTTTTTTTTGAAAAAGTTAAAAATATGTTTATTTCTGAGGCCCAGAGTTAAAACTATTTTTTTCGAAAAAATTAAAATTTTTGAATTTTTAAAAATCCTGAAATAACGTTTTAGATAAGCGTATAAAGATGTCGTATTTCAAATTTTATGAAATTTGGACGAAAATTGTGGGAGCTAGAGCGCGATTGCGGCCAAACAACAAATTTTGCAGTCGAACGACCATACCAGCAGAGGTCACTTATATGGGTAGTATACGTTCCGGGTAGTTTCGTTTCATTCTGTAGTTTCAAGTAAGGTAGGTTCCCATGTGAGTGTAAGACGTGTTACTTTTTTGCACTAATAATTTTAAAAAATTTGGTGTAATTTACCTTTAATTAGGTACTATACAATACACTGTTGTAATCTCTGTATTTTTTTCTCTGATAGCACTACTTATGTGTCAATTTTACTAAATTTAAGTTATGATTATCGTTTTTTTAAATAATTAATATATGTAAAATTACTCATATAACCATTCTTCTCGTCCTCCATCTGCAGCATGAAAAAGGTTTCCCTGTGCGCATGATGTACCGCGAAATCAAAATTCAAATCAAAATTAGACTTTTTGGCTCTTCATTATTCTCAGCCATCCTTAGCAGTCACTTATGTCTACAACTACGTAACTTCAACCATAACAATATCCAACAATAGTCACCTGCAGTGCAGTGCATTATACTGTATAAGTATAAATTGTAATTCTAATATAATTTAATGTGATAGGTAATTTCTAGTAACCTATAAACTCCATTCAAACATAGTTATATCTACTCCAGTGCACGCAACCTGCAACCACTTATAGGCATACTAGTGAACTATTTTTATATCCGTGTAACTTTGTAAATGTCAAACTATAAATGTTGTTAATTCTCGTGATGTTTGGAAGTTTGGAGAACAGTAAGGGTGCCCGAAATCCTTTACCCAGTTGACTTCAGCCTTGGGCAACAAAACAGATTCAATTCATTAGTGCAGCATAGTTAGACATAAAAAATGGGATTATTCATATTTATATACACTGAATTTTAATACTTCTTTTCCTTATCAAGGTTTTTTTAAATTTTTAAATCGGATAATTTATCAGAATCTCTACATTGTGTTAGTTGCAAAATTTAAAATTATACTGTTGACATCAGATAGATAGTGTAATATTCTATTTGCAAACTCTGTTCTCGAATCGCGCTCAATATAAGTGCATGAGTTTCTAAATCTTTTCATTAGAAGGTAGTTGAATCTTAGAGATTGCTTCTGGTTTTTCTGCAGATGGTATGGTTCCTTCTTTATTCACGACAAATCCTAAACATTCTATTACTTGTGCTCTAAAAGAACATTTTGAAAGTTTTAATTTAAATCCTGCTAGTGCTATAACTTGTAACACTTCTTTTAAATCACTCAAATGGGATAAAAATTTCTTCAAGAAAACTACCACGTCGTCAATTTACACCACACATTTGTCATTTTTAAGCTTACCTAGCTTTTCGTTCATCTTTCTTTGGAATTGTTCACTTGCATTCTTGAGACTAAACGCTACTCGTTTCCATGCGTAGAGTCCGTTGTGTGTACAAAACGTAGTTATTTTTCTACTTTCATTATCTAGAGGTAATTGCCAGAATCCTCTTATTGCGTTAAGTGAAGAAAAGTACATGTTTCCACCAAGTGTGTCCAGATAATCATTTATTCTTGGTATTGGGTGGCTATTTGATACTGAACAATTTTCTGAAATCGCATGCGAAACGATAGGTGATTCCTTCGGATGTTTGTTTCTTGACTTACACAACAGGTGATGATAAGGGTCCGTCGCTTTTTTTAATAAGTCCTTGTTCTAATAGCTCATTTACTTAATTATTAATTAAATTTTGTTTGTATGTGCTATATCGATATGGATGTTGTTTAATTGGTTTTGATCCTTTTATCAATTCAATGTGACAAGGTGTGCCAGTCACGCAGCCAACAGTGTTATGTTTACTAAATACCGCTTTGAATTCCAATAATAGATCCAAAATTTGTTTCTTTTCTAAAGGGGGTGAATTTAAATTGATCCCTGCTTCCAATTCTTCCTCAGAAATGAATAGAGGTTGTCCAGGTGAACTGGGATAAATTTCTGGTAGTACGCTTGGTTTATGCGTAATGCATTCTTCAGCTTTTGCTAATTTTATTTTACTGGGAATTGTAATACTTTCTCCTGAGCTATTGACAACGTTAACAAAATACTGCACCTGATTTGATGAGCACATAGTGTTTAAAACATGATAAGTTAATTGATTTCTATTAGGGGTTACTTTTTCTAATAAAGCTTTTTTATAGGGTAATGATTTTGACGGCCTGACTCCTATACACCATATTAAGTTAGGTTGTACAATAGACTTCTATATTGAAGTGAAGTAAACATTCTGCTGTGATTTTTTGGAATTTTCCATATTTTCATTTTCAAAGGGTCTAGATAAATCTTCTGGTAGCTAAACCTTATCTGCTAACCTTCTAAGACATTCTTCGTCATAATCTATTACCAACTTCTGAGGTAATAAAGTATCATTACCCAGAATTATTAAAAATCTCATATCTTTTAATACATAGGCTTTAACTGGTATAGTTATATTTTTGCTAAATTTAAGAGGCATTTCTACTGTTTCTTTGTTGTTTTTACTTCTTCCTTCTAAACCACTAACTCTCACTTGTCTAGGTAATCTTTAAATTTGGTAAGGTCATAATAACTTTGAATTAACTAACGTAACTGCTAAGCCTGAATTTAAAATTGCTTGATAATTAGTGTTTTTAAACTTACATGGAATTCTGAGAGACAAATGCAAATTCTGTGTCTCAGTGTCGTCATTGTACAGCTAAGAGAGAAATCCTTAGTCATGTTTTGGGACAATGTCAGAAAAGTGCTCTACTGAGAAATACAAGGCATCATGAAATTAAGTCAATTATTGCAAAACGTTTACGGCAAGCCTCCTCTTTTGGCCAAAGATTCTGGAAAGTGGAGGAGAGAGTAGAATGTCATGATGAAGACGGGTCCCCGCGAAGAGTAGATATTTTGTGTTACGATGAACTCAAAAAAGTGGGATTTATAATTGACCTAACAGTTCGTTTCGAACAAGGTATTGATTAGGCGATAGAAGTTGATAAAGAGAAGAAAGCTATATATGATCCTTGTGTTAAATATTTTAAAGAGCTGTATGAATTAGACCAAATAGAAGTCATTGGATTGCTAATTGGGGCCTAAGGAACCATGACATCATTTTTTGAAATTTTTAGAAGGCGATTTTCTTTATGTCCAACTATCACTAAAGAAATTGTAGTTGCAGCTTTTCGAGGTTCCACTATGTTAGCGCATCATCATTTATATAATACCAATTAATTTGTTTTTTACGTATCAAATCAATCCATATATAATGTGTTGACAATGTGTTTGTTTTTTCTGCGCCTTGATGGCAAATACTATTGTGGTATCAGTGTAGTAAATTTACAATCTCTCTTAATACGTTATTAATAGGAATGATATTTATTTTTTCAGGTTGTTTCCCAGATCTCGCTGATCCTGGTTTCCCAAAGGTTTAAATTGACGTTCATTTCTGTTGTTATCTTGTCTCTATTCTTGTCTATTCCGTCAGGGTCCTCTGTATGACGAATTTGCTCTTCTATTCTTCTGACAATCAAGAGCAAAGAGCCCGGGTATAGTGCAAGTAAAACATTTCCTGAGTTCTTGTGGCTTTATATCAAAATACAAACTGTAAAGCTTCTCCATGAGTTTAAGCGATCTCTGTCCGTGGTTTTACAATTCCTGTATCAGCTCCTTCTAATTCTTCATAAGTGTCTCATTTGTATCTGTAAGTTGCTTTTGATTGCTTGTTGCCGTTATCCCTAAGGTTGTTAAGTCATCGTTTTGCTGGGATAGCACTTTCGTTTTATTTATTTATCGTAAATGCTCTAACGTTGTCTCAAACGTGGTTAGGTTGAAATGCAATATCTTCTTTAAGTAATACGGCTTTAATCCTTTGATAATTTTTTGTACTCTCTTTAATTTCGGCATGTTACTGTCTGTTCTATTGCATAGCTTCAGCATAGAATAAAAGTAATCCTTCACTGATTCAGTAGGTTTCTGTCGTCTTTTGTTTAATCTGATTTCATTCAACACGTCACGAGCCACGTAAACAAATCTATTCAAGAATTCGGTCCTCAGATCTGGTCATGTTAGTAGTGCGACAACAACAGCATCCTTTTTGTCGTCTTCATCGCCTTTTTCATCTTGTGCTCCACGCACTCGTCTTTGTACATAGGCTTTGTAACACTTTGCTGCCGTTCTAATGAGATAATTTAGTAGCTGTCGTATTTTTGTTTGATCGTTTCAGTAGTTCGTAAGAGCAGCTTGCTCATACAACTCCCAATGTATTCCAAGGGATCCTTATCCAGCGATCTGCCAAATTGTTTCGGAGTTATACTTATTTTGCATGATCGATTGGCACCTGAAGCCTAAGGGTTTTGTCCCGCCATTTTAACAAAACGTTGTTATTACCTTCTCAAACCTTAGTTTTTGCTTTCTCACAACACTATGACGTAGGTGTATGTGTAAATAAACTTGTATAAACCTTGTTTGAAAATTCTTGAGTTTTCAATTTGGGGTCAAATTCTGTTCAATGGTGGTGATTGTTATGTCTTTAATTAATAATTCACGAAAATTAATTTAGGGACTCTAGAGTTTTAATAAGGGGGAAATTTGATAGAATTTTGAGGTTAAGTGGGTTTGTAAGTTAAACACTCGCTTTCCGCTCTGCAAGTAAAAAGTAGCAAACGTGTCGTCCGTCTGCAAAATTGTTATTTTAAATATTGCTAGACCTTTTACTGTGTCTACCTCCACCAGAAATACGTGTTGCCTTCTTTAAATATATTCCTTTATTTGATTCCTGTAAACGTATGATGGTAACCGTCACCAACGACAATTACCCTTTAATGATGATTTGTTTAATGAATAACTCTTTGTTCACACAAGTTTATACAATTAGGCTGGTCTTACGCACTAAATCATTTTATTTCCTTATCCACACATCAATTTACGTACACATATATCATTAATTCATTTATTAATTAATCAATGAGTGTATTTAGTGTGATATTTTATAATCAGTTTAATAACATAATTTCCTGAATTATTAATTAGAACTTATCTTATTAATTATACCCCTGTACATTAGTGAATAACTTCTGATCATACTGAATGTATCTTATAATAACGATTAAACCTACAATCAGTTGTCGCCTTCACCACAGATAGTATAAAAAATAATCGTACCTTTACTAGCTACCTCAGTCTTCCACAATTGGGCTAACATAATGTCAGTCCGGTGCTTGTAGTAATTTGTCCTAGGCTGATGGTCGTGAGTCTGCTTATTGATGCGTTGAGTCGTTGTTGTTGTCCTATCTCTTCCCCAGAGCAATTTCAGTAGTTAGCAGATATTCGTCACAATATCTCAGAACTACTTATCATAAAATGTTTGTCTCCCTCTCAATAGTTTCTCCCGTACTAAGCAGATATTCGTCACAATATCTCTTAGTAGCGACGTCTCGGAGTCTGATAGAATGTGATGGTGAGCAATCAGTATGAAATACTTGTTGGACCTTTTAACGCTTACAGTATAGGAAATTTTTTAGTTTGGAGACGACTCTACAAATTAGAGAGTGAAAAACTTTAGAGTTTAAAAGTGTCTAGTTCGAAGACCACTCAACAAACTAGAATAGTATGAAAAAATTAAGAGTTTAAACGAGTTTTAGTGAGCAATAAGTCTTAACTATTTGAGGACCTTCCTATTGTCACAAGCTAAACTACTTTTGCTCTACAAACCATATCATATCGGAAAATCAAGCAGCCCATAGAAAAGGGAAAAACGGCATGAGACATATAATTGCGCTCTACTTCTGCATCCTAAAACAGCTAAATAGACCAGCCCTAAAGAAGAAAGGAAAACTGTTTGCGCTGTTTGTTCACGCCAACCAAGCCTGTGACTCCACTAAAAAGAACAAGCTGTGGTGAAGGCCTAACGGAGCGGGCTTTAGTGTCCATTTTATATCAAAAATCAAAGAGCTGTACGATTGGGCAAAAACCAAAATGAAATGCAAGAGAAGATACACATACATGATAAAGAAGATGGGAGAAGTCCTGCAAGGTCAAAAGTTGTCGCCTACTCTCTTTACTATATATATTGATAATATAACCTGAATACTCTGAACCAGCAATATACAAAAAAGTCAGATGCTCAGTTTTAAACTACTTATAATGCTCTACGCAGATGACATCATACTTCTTGCATCAAACAAACTGGACCTACAAAATCAAATAAACACGCTGAACAGCTTCTTTGATGAAAATAACCTAACGGTCAGCTTGTCTAAAACCAAGGTCATGATCTCCTGCAAAAGCAACAACATAAGCAAGGCTTTTAAGTGTAAATGGGAAAACAAACCGCTTGAGATCGTCAACCAGCACACCTTTCTTGGTGTTCCTTTCACGCCTAGTCTAATACTTATTACAGCGAAAGCACACTTCTTTGGAAAATCAAAACTCGCGCAAGCCAAATTATTCGATTTCTTCTACCGCGCAAAAGTAAAATACATGAATATACTTGTGAGGCTGTTCAAATCTGTTGTGAGCTCAATCTGGATGTACGCTGCTCCTGTCTAGAGATAACGCTATAGTCAGAAACTGGAAACCTTCCAGACAATGTTTCTAAGACAGCTTACATGCTTCTATATATAAATATTTAAAGCAACATACAGCAGAAATATTAGAAAAGTACCGAATCAGCTGTATGAACATGTACGTACAAAGAATTCAAAGTTACAGTACACTGAAACACTACAGTCGCTTAAAGACCCACGCTACAAGATCAGACTACTTTGAGATAGGATTACCCTGAATTACGTTAAAATTCATACTAAATCTAGGATTTGGCCTGCCAGAATTGTACTTAAAGAAAAGGTCATCAACCTCAACGGAATGAGCAGATTATGAAAACAAGTGAAGACACCAGACTGCGACATGTGTGAGAGAAAAGAAGAAGACACCTTACACGTAATGCTGAACTGTCCACTTAAGGTCCGTCCTTCAAGGCGAACGCATGTTGAAGCATCGCTTGTGCCTACCACAGGGTTGTTGGCGTCCCTTCAGGCCACAGAGTTTTGGAAGCTCTTAACTGTATCCGGCTGGGTAGGGTCAGTACCCGTAAAATTAACTGGCGAAGTTTAAAGCTGCAGATTTGCTTATTTTTTGAAAACTCAAAAAAAGATAATGGGACCGAAGTCGCATTTTAGCGAAACTAAAATTTGTGTGCTTGGGAGCCTTTTGTTGTTGGATCTTAGTGTAGTAGTGTCTGGTCAATTTAAAATAATTTGCTAATTAGTATTAGGTGTTTTTATTGTGCTGTGATTTAGTATGTTTCTAATTATTTATTTATTTTGGTCCATTTCATTTTGCTTTTTTCACCTACTTCTCAAATATTTTTCTTATGTTGGCAAAATAAGTACCAGGAAAGAGAATAGTCATTTATAACTCAAACCTTCTGGCCAAGAAATGAAAACTGCCATTCCTTAGCGGCAGGATGCAGATTCAAATTCCGCTCGGTGCAACATGTCAGATGGAACTAAGATCGACCCTAGGTTCAAATATTCCGTACTGTCCTCTCAAGTTACATATTTTTAGGCTTTATTTTCCATCTTTTGGCAAAGTCTGAAATATTGCGGAGTTATTTTGCTCAAATTTGTTTATTTTAGTATGTATATCACATATATCACAAAAATAACATACTTAAAATCCTCCACAAAATCTAAAATCACAATAAGTATAACAGAAGTAGTTGCTACAAATATGGTACTTATGAACTGTGACCAAGCAGTCAATAATTTTAATACTTTGAACTGTGAATTTACCTTTAAATTCATTCGTAGGGCTTGTACATTTATTCATAAGCAAATACATATAAATGCTACAATTTGACCATGGCGTTCTATAGCAAATGTAAACTTAAAATTAAAAAAAAAGCAGCTGCATATTGAGTGTATTGAATTTGACAGCAAGTATCATATTATTTGTGTTCTCTCTAACCCAGAAGTTAGCGATACCACTCATATTGAGAAGCAATGGAGATTTCAAGCATGCATTCTTAACACTATAAAAAAAGTACATACGTGCCAGTCATGTGGGCAACAAAATATAGGAAAGACAGATTCTATAGGTACTTTGCATTGCTTTAATTGTATTTTGCCAAACAGTAGTTCTGATCTGGCTGATAATGCTTAGAGCAGCTACATTTAGCCTTATCACGATCTTCAACCTTTCGAAGGTTGTCCTTCCTTCTTTGAGTCAAACGGTCTAAATATCTTTTATTCCAATATTATTAATTTGAGTACAGCCAAGTGAGAGAGCCTTTTCAATATTATTGAAAAATATAAACTTGATGTAATATGTTTAACCAAATCTAAACTTAATAAGCACATTCCTAATAGTCTTATAAACATAAATGGGTTCTATATGCATAGGTTTGATAAACAAGGCGGAAATGGTGGTGGTATAGTTATGTATATACGGGACTTTTTAACCTCAGAAATGATCGACGTATACATTATTAGTCCAGGTTTTTCCTCAGGCGTTAGGCTGGTTCATGTAAAAAGTTCCAGAAAACGTATAAAGTCGTTTATTGTCACCATTGTTTATCGTCCACCAAGTACAAATAAAGCTTTTTTTATCGAATACTTTGACTCCAATATAAGTAGTCTACACAAACAAAGCTATGACTTTATAATTACAGGAGATATAAATATAGACCTTTAAAAAAAAGGCACTAGTACCTGTGGCCTTTTAAATGTAGCTACTAGTCACGGGGTGTCTCAACTTATTTGTAAGCCAACTGAAGTAACTTTAGACACTAGCTCTCTATTGGATCATATTTATGTATCTAAACCTGATATGCATGTGAAAATTGGCATTATAAACACAGCTGTATCTGACCACTATGGTGTGTTTGTAATTCGTAAGTACTTTGAACTAAAATTTCAACCCAAGGTTCTTGTAACGCGTAGTTATAGGAAAAGTGATTACGAATTAGTAAAGAAAGACATGAGCAATATACCATGGTCAGCTATGAATATATTTGATAACGCAGATGAAATGCTTAATTACTTTGATTTATCGGTTATGCAGGTAGTCAATTCCCACTGGTCTATTGTTTCCAAGCGTATACGTGGTAATCCTTTGTCATGGTTATCAGGCAATCTCAAACGCAAAATGCACATGCGAGATTGTCTGAAAACTAAAGTCTCAAACTAAAGGACAATTCTATCTGGAAACAATACACAAGTCTGCGTAATAAAATAAACATAGTTAGTCTTTCAAAATCAGAATATTATAAGTCAAAGTTTCTGGAGTTTCCAACCTCAACAAATGTGTGGAACGTCTATAATAAATTAACGGGCAAATGCAAGAAAGTGGACGTTATTTCTGAGTTGACAGCAGACAGTCAAATTTTAAAGACTCCATATAACATTGCTAATGGAATGGATTAGCAAAAGCGTTTGTGGTGCTTTTAAGCTGTGGGGATAGTCTAGATGTATTCCATGATAGTGTGGTTATAGATAAGAAACCTTTGCCTTTTACGACCGATAATGTGCAGGCTGCGTTTAAAAAGGTCAAAAGAAAAATTGAAACCCTAAAGAATTATTATATTATGTATTAAGTGCTTGTATGGACGTTTTGGCTTAACCTATTGCTATTATGTTCACTACTATGTTATATATATAATAAAATAAAATACTTTATTCATTTTGTCGATTTGACGTCAGCCCATACAACATTGTTAGGTTTTTACAAAGTAATTATTTACAATTTGATCAAAGATCAAATGATCCTTGGTAATTTAAATATATTATTGTGAAAGGTTTTTTGTGTTGTTTTCTTTGTTGTGCTGTAAAAATAAAAAATAAAAACTGCGTTTCTTATAGTAATCATGTTATTATAGTGCCAAGTAATATTGAGTTTACAGAGCATATATTTCATTTCTATAAGTAATAAAATAATATAAAATAATAGATAGATAGATACAAAATGTGTTATGTGATAAGTGTTATGGTTTTTAAGTTATGTTTCTTTGATGCAGCTTTAATAGAATGTTTGGATTCGTAAAGCTTAATCCCAGAAATTAAAGAGTTTCTGAAAGCCCTTTGCGTCAGAGAAACTTCTGAAGATTGCTGAGATATGGTTATCCTTTGTCGGTCTGCTGGTGGATAGCTTCATGAGAAACTTTGTCTGGGGTGGTTTGTAATGCGGACAGTCGAGCATTATATGGAAAGCATCTTTAACTTCTTTGCCACATAGATCACATTCAGTACTTCCTCGTTTCCATATCTTGTTCATGCCGTTCAGGTTAGTAGCTTTTCCCCTAAGTACTATTCTAGGAAGCCCCGTTCTCAGGTTTATTACGAACTTTGCCATGTTCCATTTTATGTTCATCTCAAAGTAGTCAGATTTTGATGCATAGGTCTTTATCCAGGCATAGAATTTCATTGCGTTGCTACTCTGCATTCTGTGGACGTCATTGATAGTGCAGTTTAGTCGGTATTTTTCGATGATTTCATTTCTGTGTTTTGTGAGATATTCCCCGTTTAGTTTGTCAAAGTCTTCTTTAAGTGAAGCGTCCGCAAAAAGTTTTTTGATTTAAAGAATCCAGTTATACCGGGTGTCCGAGAATTCAAGCTTTAATGTTTCTTGATAGCAGCTTTTGATGATGCTGTCTTGCTTAGCATTTAGTACTTTCTGCAGAAACTTGAGCAGCGCCGTAAATAAAAGTAGCATAATGTTCTGTGCTCCTGTTTCTAGGCGAAGGAAGAAGTCCGGAGTGGCGTTGGTAGTGCCTGTAAGCCGTCGAAGGAATGCGGTCTGGAAACTTTTAAAATCGTCACAGTAGTTGAGACCCCATATTGGTACTGCGTACATAAATACCGAGCTGACTAGAGATCGAAAGGGCTGGAGGTGTATCTTTGTCTGTTATTTTGGCACAATAAAATAGCTCAAAAAGCTTTGACTGCGCTGCCTTAATCTTGCTAAAAGAGTGCGTTTTGGCTTCATTAAAGATACTACTCTGGGTAAAACGGACACCTAAGTAGACGTATTTGTTTACTATTTCAAGTGGTTTGCATTCCTAGTTAAATCTTATTGATTAACGTAGCTGTCCTTTTCTGAAAATCATAATTTTTGTTTTGGCTAGGTTGAACTTTAGGTCATTTTCTTTGAAGAAATTACTGAGAGTGTTAATCTGCTTTTGTAAATCCAATTTATTTAAGGCAAGAAGTATTATATCGTCCGCGTAGAGTAAAATGAGCAGTTCGATAGTAAACATTTGAATTCCTTGGATTTCACTTTTACAAAGAATCTCCGTTATTTTGTCAATATAAATGCTGAATAAAGTTCGAGACAGGGTTTTTCTTTGTAGCACACCACCCATTACGTTGATCAACTCAGTGAAACTTTCCTTACATCGAACCATGGTTTTTGCTTGGTCATACAGTTCTTTAATGTTTTCCACAAAGTAATCACTGAGTTAAGCCTCTCTCAACCTGAACCATAGCTTGGTTCGTTTGATTGAATCAAACGCTTGACTGAAATCTACAAAGAGACCAATGAGCCTGCCTTTCTTTCGCAGAGCTAGTCTATTTAGCTGCTTAAGTATGCAGGTATACAGTTTGAACAAGTGATCAGTGCACTCTCTTTCTTTCCTATATGCCGCCTGATTTTCAGATAAGGTGTCGTTTGTAAAGCATTCAAAGTTTAGTCTGTTTGACATTATACACGTGTGGAGTTTGGTAATGGTGGTAATGAGGTTAATAGGTCTGTAGTTACTTGTAAGGCAGTCGTCACATTTTTTGTGCCGTCTAAGGTTTTCTATACCTCATTTGGTATGCCATCCACGCCTAGAGATTTAATATTTGCTAGTTTGCTTGTGGCTCTTAGCAACTCCGTTAAGGTTATCTCCCCGTCGAGTGTTTGAGATTCATTTGCAGTAACTTGCTGTGCTTGGTCAACAACTTCTACTTCTTCACCGTTACCATTTTTAAAAACAGATCTATAGTGTGTTTCAACTCTTCTATAAAATATTATTTGCTCTAAAGCCGTATTTCTTGTCTCTAAAAACATTTATAGCTTTCCAGTACCCCGCTGAGTCCTTGCTGTGATGGATTGCTTCTTGGATTTTGCTGTAGAAAGTCTTCTTTTTGTCACAGCAAAGACTACGGTATACCTTTTTAGCTTGTAGAAAGCAGTCAAGGTTGTCAGTTTCAGAGTGATCCGAGCATTTAAGTATTCTGTATTTATGTAGAAGAGAGAGTGCCTTTCTTTTAGCTTTGCTACATTCTTTGTCGAACCATTTTGGGCCAAAATTCCTTGTTGTTATCACGTTGTCTTGGGGCCATTTCTGTTTGTTTAGCAGTCATGTGTAATAATTTGTATAGTTGAGTGTAGCTGCAATTGCTAAAGTCAAGCTCTGTACTGTTAGCGCCTAAATTTTGTTGGAATATCGAGGCTTTTTCTTTGCACCATCTTGTGTTATTGGTTGCCCCAGTCAAGCTCTGTCGTACATCTTGCTTATTTTGTTGAACGCCTAACAGCATAGGTAGGTGGTCAGATTGTATACACTCAATAACTTTAAGGTCTTCGAAATCGTCAATTGCATTGCTACTGCTAATACATAGGTCGGGTTGTTGTAGGTTTAATGGAGTCCATTACGTGCATGGGCGGATCCAGATTGATGGCGAGAATCCGGCCGCTAGTGAAAAGGCTAGTGCTGCCTGTAAAAGCATTAGGTAGGGTGGCTCTAGGGAAGAGCAAAATAAGTTCTTCCCTGGTGCGGCTCCTGTGACGAAGGTTAAGATGTGGAAGATGAGGGTTGAGGTGGAAGGACCAGCGTCGGGAATATATTTTAAGGATGCATTCTCTGCTTTCTTGGTCCTTTTGAGAGATCGTAACCGGGGGTTAAACACGGGTCTATGGAGACCGTTGTCGGAGCTGCATTTAACCAAGGACAGACAGCCTTGGCACGTCTGGTATCTGAGAAAAGATGCGGACCCCGGCAAGTTCCTGTCTAGTCTTGGTTTTAGGCTCTACTTTGGTTTAGGTATGGTTCAGTTTGTACGTATGGATGCCGGCTGAGGCTGCTGGCGGCGGCACTTAGGGTTGATGTCTTTCAACACCGGGTTAGGTCAACTTACTGGGGGGGTCAATTCCATGGCTCTTTCCACTACTGACCTGACCCAAATTAACATGCACCACTCAAAAGCGGCGGCCTTGAGCTTATGCGGTCTACGCGACAGAGTAGTGCGACACAAACATCACCTAAGTGGTGCCGCTGCCCGCACCCGGCCGGTTTGCTCTTATATATGTCTCATTCAGGAACCATATTGTTATCGTGGAGCGGTACGGGGTTTGGGTAGGGCTGACCAACTCTTTGTTACTGGATCACATGGAATTCCTCGCTCATGTGTCCTTATTTTAAAGAATGTTAAGGCTCAGTTGCTACCGCAGTTTACGGACAGGGATGTTGTCTCTGTTGTTACGAACTGGACAAATGGTCCTGTAGTGTTTGCCTCTGTGTATATGCCTGGTGAAGCAACTGATCCTTTTGGGAGTCTAATGCGCAAATTAGTTGAATACTGTGAGGTCAACAAGCTGCCTCTTATCATTGGTGCTGATGCTAATGCTCATCACTTGGTCTGTGGCAGTTCCAACACAAATCGCAGAGGGGTGGAGTTGTTTGAGTACATCATGACTTCTGACTTGTCAGTGGTAAATCATGGATGTACTCCGACGTTCGTGGTCTCTAATAGGAGTGAAGTGATTGATATTACTCTGGCAAACAGGATAAATGCTAAGGGATAGATTCAGAAATGGACTGTATCTGATGAAGAGTCTGCTTCTGATCATAAGTACATCCGGTTTCGTCTCTCAGTTGGTCTGCTTGAGGTAATTCGTTGCAGGAGTATCAGAAAGGTTGACTGGGTAAGGTACTTGAAATGTGTTCAGGAGCGAGTTCATCTGTTTGTTGATGGTCAACTATGCAGCATTGACGATGTTAATGCTGAGGCGTTGGCTCTCATCAACGCACTGATGGACTCCCTGAATGTGGTCTGTCCAATGAGGGCACTCAAGCGTAGGGACAGGGTCTCAGCTTGGTGGACGAACAAGCTCACAGCTCTCCGTAATGAGGCTAGTACTTTGTACAAGAGACTTGGTCGCTACCAACGGGATCCTGTCCTCTGGGCTGAGTACAAGGCAGCTAGGAACATCTATATGTCTGCTGTGCGTAGTGCAAAAAGGAAGTCTTGGACTGATTTTTGTAGTGGGGTTGGTAAGTTTGGAGATGCAGTGAAGTGTCTGCGTAGTCTGGAGGGTGGCACTGCAAAGACACCTGGGTCTATCCTTGACACTGAGACTGGTCGTCTAACGGTGTCTATGGATGAGACTCTCGATGTCCTTTTGCGGCATCATTTTCTTGGTGATCGGAATGCGCAGGGTTACATTCCGGATCATGGGTTACGATCTCTGGGCGCGCATGGGTGCTTAAGGATTGTCACTGAGTACAAAGTGCAGACTGCTGTTTAGAGTTTTAAGCCATTTACGTCTGCGGGATTGGATGGCATACAACCAGTGCTTGTGCAAACGTGTCTGCCGGTTATTTTGAAGCGGTTGGTGGCTCTTTATCAAGCATGCTTGGCACTGGGCACTGTTCCGATTTGTTGAAGGGAGGCGAAGGTAGTCTTTATACCTAAGCCGGGTAGGGGGGACTACTGTAAGGCCTCTGCATGGAGGCCTATTCAGTTAGCTCCAGTGTTGTTAAAGGTCCTTGAGAGATTAGTGGATGGGCACATAAGGACACCTGAGCTTGAAAGCAGGCTTAGGGCTTATCATCAGTTCGCGTACCTTAGGGGACTCTCTACTGATGCGGCTATACACAGGATGGTCGCATATGTGGAGAGAGCTCTTGAGTCCGGACAGATGGTCTTTGGTGTCTTTGCTGACATTGAAGGGGCCTTTAATAATGTTCTGTTCAGTGCCATTTTGGCGGCACTGGATAGGTTTGGTGTTTGTCTTTTGCTAAGGAGATGGATTGACTTTGGTCTTAGACATAGGCGAGCTGTGTCTGAAGTCAATGGTAGTTCAAGACATCGGGATGTTGGTAGAGGATGTCCACAGGGTGGGGTTATTTCTCCCCTCCTGTGGAATCTTGTTATGGATGGTCTGTTGACTAGGTTACGGCAGAGAGCGTCGTCTACTCTGTCTCAAGGGTATGCTAATGATACTGGGTTGCTACAATGCGGCATAGTGCTAAGTACACTCACACATTAGATCACTGGTGGACTTGACATCATCAGTGACTGGTGTGTGGAAGTTGGACTTAGGCTAAATGCTGAGAAAACGTGGCTGGTGTTGTTCACGAAGAACACCAGGCTATGTCTCTCCTCCGTAAGGTATAGGAATGTGTGCCTGGAAGTCCGGCGCAGTGTGACTTACCTAGGTGTTGTCTTGGACAAGCATCTGACGTGGATGCCTCAACTGAAATCAGTTCTGAACAGAGCGCAGATGACATTGGCCAGGTGCAAGCGCATGGTAGGAAGAAAATGAGGGCTTGCACCAAGTGTTGCCAAATGAACCTACACATCGCTTGTTCGACCTGTGTTTAAATATGCAATTGTAGTCTGGTCCCCAGTACTGGAAAAAAGCTCGTATGTGAGAATGGTGAACAGGGCACAGCACCAGGCGTGTTTAATGATCACTGGTTGTCCTAGTTCAACGCCAAGAGCTGCCATGGAATGTCTAATTGGTCTCATTCCGCTGGACATTTGTCCTTAGGCGGTGGCCATTAGATCTATGCATAAGCTGAAAACAAGGGGGTTGTGGACGGTCAATCCGTTTTTTGGTAATTCAGGTAGTCATTCGGCTATTTAAGAGAGATGGGGCATATGTGTCCTAATGCTCAGGATGCCTGTTGATTGGGCGTTTGTGAACCTGGATTATCGAAGGTTCACTGTGGCAATTGGGACGCGTGCTGAATGGGTATGGGACTTGTCCCATGGGGGTGGTGGTGTGGTGTGCTACACAGACGGCTCACGTGAAAGTAATAATGCTGGTTGTGGAGTTCTTATCGAGGATAGAAGCCGTGGGGTGATATCCACCCTTCTAGCTGAATCCATGTATTTAGGTGCTGATGCCTCTGTCTTTCAGTGTGAGATCTCGGGAATTTCCCTGGCGGCTTATTGGTTGCTGGAGAATGAACTCCGGGATCTCCCTGTTAGAGTCTTAAGTGATAGTAAGAGTTCTTTGCGTGCGCTATCTAGGCCTTACACTGTATCAGGTGTTGTAGGGGACTGCCACTCGTACCTCAATAGACTTGCAGACAGGGGTTGTGAGGTTGAGTTGGTTTGGGTCCCTGCTCACTCTGGGTTCAGGGGTAATAAGGAGGCGGATAAGCTTGCAAAGGCTTCGCATGATGGTAGTAGTGCTAAGCAGTTTGGTCCAAGACCAATACTTCCAGTCCCAATCTCCGCTGTCCATTGCGCTATCGCGGGATAGGCTAGACGTGAGCACGATAGACAATGGACTGGCTTGCGTAGCTGTTGGATGGCCAAGCTCTGGATATCGTCCCCATTGTATGGTAATGCCTCTTTAGTGCGATATCCTAGGGATCAATTAAGGTGGTTGATTGGGCTTGTTACAGGGCATGGGGCGTGGGGAAGCCATGGATGGAGGATAGGTGTATTGGAATTCCCATTGTGCTTGCACTGTGGGGAGGACGATGATACTCCTATACACTTCCTGACTTCATGCCCAGCCTTTGTTTTAGTGAGAAACCTCTACCTTGGTGGTTGTGTTATCTCGATGGATTTGCTAGGTCAGGCATCAGTGGGTCAGCTCGTGGCGTTCTCGCGTGCCACGGGCAGGCTCACTCACTGACCTGGTGTAATTGATTTCTATCTCTTCCTGTCTTTTTTGTCTTAAGGGGGTGTCTGCGATAGGCCATTATAAATGAGGCCTCGGCGGCGTCAGTCTTCAACTGAACCACTTCTAAATAATAATAATAATAGGTCAATCACGCTGTGTCTAATATGTTATATATGTGCTTATATCCAACTAAATTTAAATGTGCAGTTCTATCGCCACTATACAAGAGAAAAGGTTCTAAAAAAAGCACACTGTCATATCGGCCAATCTCAAACCTGCTTTTACTAGATAAATTATTCGAGCAATTACTGTTTACACGCCTACTTGATTCTGTTTAACTGTATGATCAGCAACATGGTTTTTGCAAGGGTAGGTCATGTCAATCAGCTACTTTTACGTTTACGCAAGACATCTAGAATGCGATTGTTGAAGTAAGTGGGAGAGCGCTGGCTGCATTTATAGATCTCACAAAAGCATTTAATACAGTCAATCACCACAAGTTACTTATTAAACTAAGAGATATCTACAAAATAGATCCGTGCCTTTTCAAACTGATTATTGATATGCTACGAAATATAAGCTTTTAAATTAAGGTTAGTAATTATTTATCTGACGCGAATGATTTAAAAGCTGTTGTTCTGCAGGGGTCAGTGCTAGCTCCATTGTTATTTATAATATATATAAATAGGTTGTCAGAAGCAGTAACTGGAGGCATACAATATATTCTATAAGCTAATGATATCGTTTTGTATTTTCATAATAAAAATTTAAATCTTATAGTCAGTACAATGCAAACGTGTCCAAATAACCTAAGCTTTTGGTTTAATGTAAATAATCTTAGTATAAATGTAAATAAGACTAAGTTTATGGTATTCTATAAACCTAATGATACTAAATCATCAGATATAGGTAATATTTGTTTGAAATGTGATATTCTAGTAATTAAAAGAGTGTACTTTTTTGGCTATCTTGGATTAATTATAGACGATACGCTTAGCTGTAAGCAACATCATGTGAATGTAAAAAATAGATTTTGTGGGGCTATTGGGATAAAAGTGGGCGTCAAACGTTTTCTAGATTTAAAAACTTCTGTAGTGATGATGCATGCGCTTGTTTTTTCAGTTGTGGATTACTGTTCTATTATTTTAGGCGCTTAATTGCTCTCAAATTTACAAATTATTCAAAATAAAATAAATTGTATAATTGTATCGTTTAGTCATTCTTTTATTGCGTATAATAAGAAAAAAAGCATTAATGAGTCAATATTATTACAGCTGACAAATACATTATTAGTCATTGAACGTATTAACTGTTCTTGTTTGATATTCTTATTTAAGCTAATGAAGTATGGGTCTGACATTCAAAGTCTAGTTGGAATTTTTAAATTTTAGAAATTCACTATAATAACAGAGTCTAGTAATAATAAACTACTTGTTTATGTTAAATTTAAAACGCAGTGTAGGAGAAAATTACCAGTATACTGATGTATTGAATTATGGAATAATTTACCTCTTGATGTTAAATGTGATGATGAAAATGTGGTTAATCATGCTGGAATTTTTAAGCTTAAATAGTTTAAGCATTGTTAAAAAACAAGAAAACAGTATATGTATCTTATGTACCAGCCACTATGAAAATTGTATGTTATGAATATATTCCTATGTTGTACAACTGGTTTAAAGCTTGATTGATTGTCTTCTCTGTAATGTTTATATGGTATTTTCTAATTAAGTAAATATATTTGTGTGAGTTCGTTCTTGAAAAACAGCTGTAGGTTGAAGTGCCTGTTTTCTTAATAAAGCTAACCTCAAATTTTAAACCTCAAACCTCCTTACTATGCATATCAAAGAACCAAATTACTTAAAATAATAAGCGACGCAAGACCAACTAGGAAGAGCTTTATAGAACAGGTTTTTAAATAATACCATCACTCCAAAGGATTTGAACTACTCTTTAATTTCTGTGATACAGCAATGAGGACTAGAAACTCTTACTACAGGTGCATCGAAGAGGACTAATTAACCACACCCGACCCTTTTTCTACCCCGCATTAACCTACAAATGACTCATCTCCTCCTTTTTTCCATCGCAACATCAAGGCAAATACTTTGTACTACATTTACATCACTTACATCATTTTTACTTTCGTAACATGAATCAAGCAATGCTTACCACATACTGTGTAAGAATAATTACTAACATGCTCTCGTTTTAGCTAAGAAAATCAAGAAATAACCATAAACATATACTAAATCAAACATACCTATTATTATACTAAACCGAAGATTAACAAAACTCTGTAAAGTCAAACGTTTAAATTACCAATGTTGTATGGGCTGCGGTTAAATCAACCCAATAAATAAATTTTAATTATTATTATTATTATTAATAAAAGGAACCCTTGTAAAAAAATAAAAGGGATATCGTGATTGTATTTTATTCTTAGGTAACAACGACTGCATGCAGCAAACTCAAAGTTTTTCAGGTCGTGGGCCTAATGTAAAGTTCTTAAAATTTTGGTTTGTTTACTTAAAGGCAATCACACATGTGTTAGTGCGTAGCTTGTCCAAACTGCTCTTATGCTTTATGTTAAGTACTCTCTAATATTAGTTTTTTCTATATGTGTTAGTAATTACTTGACTTAAAACAATATACGAGTAAAAACGTGTTTCACAACATTATCTTTATCTAAATTCTCTATAAAAACAACGTTGTCTTCTTTTTTTAGTTTCCTTATAATAATAGGAGAATGATTTGCAGGTGTAAGTTAAGTTGTATACTTCTGGTTTTATTTAAGAACGTAAAATCTTTAATAGAAGTTGCAAACGTAAAAAAATTATCAACAATAACAAAGGGTTACGTAAGTGTTTGCCATGGCTTTGAGAACTTAATTCGTCCCCATGGTTCAGGAAAAATGGGTTTTCCTTTTTCAAGAACTTGACAGAATTCACACCGCTGCAAATTTTGTTTTTCAAAATTGATACGGCGGAAACACAATTGGCAATAAAAAGATTTTTTGTGGTGTCCGTTACAGATAATTATATCAAAATCAGTAATACGATAATAAGCTTTTGTTTATCTGTATCAGTTTAATACTGATGGCGACAGAGGCAATAGCAATAATAGACGACATGAGTCTGTTTAATGCCGAGCGTGAGCATGAACATAATAAGCCAACTCAATATATCTTTTTAATCCATTCTGCAAGTAGCTGCTGTACTTTCCCTCGTGGAGGATTGGAGGGCTAACTGGCGGGGTGTGCAAGCGGGCGTAAGTATTTCATTTAGTCAGAGCGTGATGAACTCTGCCTACTCAATCGATACCCAACCGCCCTTCCTCGCCCAGGAGCAATCCTGGGCGAAAAGTTGAAATAGCTCCTGAATAAGGATACTAAATGAATTATCGCAAAGTGGTCCGCAGCTAGTAGCGACTTATCAATTACTACAAGTGTAGGTAATTAAAGTAAAGTAAAATACGATTCGAAGCCTAATGCGATTTAGCATATTACTACTTCGCGGGATCTTCAAATCACACAGTAAAGTTGAGTTAGATATAACCTCAGGTTAAAAATCTCTAAACTCATCCATACATACATACATACATACCTAGCGAACTCATTCAGCTTTTGTATAACTTTACTTGTACTATCACATATAAATTTTATACCTTTCCCTTCATTAATTATATTGTAATTACAAAACACTAGACTGAAGCTTCGTTCTCGTTTTTGTTTTTTTTTATTTTGTACTACAGTTTCTAATTCTATTGCTAATAAAATGATAAGTTAAAGTATGTACAGCTAAGTTTTAAATTAAAAAATTTACATAAGACACGTATGGTTTATCTTAAATGTATATGATGTCTTGAAAATTTTCAATTAGTTGATGTATGTAGGTAAGTAGATAGGTAGGAACCATAAGTCCCATGTGGGATTTGCAGGATTCTTTAAATAAGTCGATATCTAACAAAGACGAGTACGACACAAAGAGCCTGCAGGATTATCTTTAGTTCTTTTAGTAGTATAGAGTCTTTTGGTTGCTTCTGAACAGCTGGCTCCACCGCCAATAAAGTCTAGGTTTCTGTAGTTAAAGAAGGCCAAACGCTCGCCAGAATGCAGACATCGATAATTAGGTTTAGCAAATAAATATCGGTTGCAATCTCTACAATAATGAGTATATTCAACGTGAGATTGGTACAGTCTATACCCCTTGCATTTAAATGTTCATCTAGGGATAAAACGCTCAAAGCATTTTAAAAAAACAATTTGATTAGAATCATATTGTATATAATGCAATAAAATAAATATGATAAAAAATAACCTATAGAATTGCAATGTTAGTAATGCGTAATACCAAATTATACGTACATAGTAAGTTTTCTCGGTTTAACAAGCAGTTTGGCACTTTAGTTGTTCATAGTACTGTGCAAACTTTTAAAAGCCAGTTATAAACGGTACCAAGCCTAGTTGAATTATGTCCAGGAACTAGCAGTGTTGTAGAATAGACGGATGTATGTATGTATGTATGAGGTGCTGCTTACCTTGTAGGCTGATGCTGAAGTAAGAGATAGTTGATATCAAGGCAAGAGCTCAAAATGATTTGTGGGCCTTGTTTGAGTCTGACTTGGTATTTATAGCTGATCCGTTATGGTTAGCGTCTACCTCTTTCTAGTTAACTTCTTCTGATTTTTGCAGACATCATTGTTTTTCATTTAGAAACATCTTTATGATCTTAAATACAAGTAGGAGAACGACCAGAATGAACATGTAGATAGCTTAACATGCGCAAATAAGAAACAGAAACATATCTACATGTAATAGTGGCATAAATCGTGCTGCTTTGTATGCGTATCATATTTCATACATCATGTTTATATATATTTGTATTACACGTCTTTATGTATGTATTTATGTATGTATGTATGTATTGATTTATTGCATATACGGGCCTAGGCCCACACACAAATCATAATAAAAATTTAACAATATTTGTTGTGTTAACATTAATATTTACCATCTTAGCCTATATAGTTAAATTTCTTAACTAGTACAAAGTTTATGTAGTAAAAAAGATTGTGTAACACTTGTTTGTCTTGTCGTTGCAAGAGATGATTTAATTTAATGTCAGTATTTTCATCACCTATAGTATATTCTTTTAAGTATTTACTTCTATACTCTCCAAACGTTGAGCACGCAAAGAGAAAATGTGTTAAGGAGTTTAGTACCCTATACCTGCATGCTTTGCACTCCTTTGCTGCGTCTAATTTGATTTTGTCATTTTTTATTCTAAAGGTGACATTATTCATTTCTGCCAATTAGAGTTGAGCCATTATTCTAGTCTTTATAATAGAAACACGTTTGTTAAGGTAGCTAGCTACTACACTAGTTCCCGCATACGAGATATAGTAAGGATTGTAAATTGAGAGGATAGCTTTTTCTACATCTCGTTCGTAAGAGATCTGCGCTGCTTTTTTTATGATGTTGTCAAGTTCCATTTCGATTTTGTCACTAGTAATGTGAAGCCATAGTTCATCAAAACCCATAATAGATAGCTTTTGCCTAAGTTGTTGCACCCAGTTATAAGTAGCCTCATTTTCTAGTATGCATTTATCTAGATATGAAAGTCTTTCGTACACAATGCGTGGGATTCTAGTTTTCTCCATTTTAAGTATCTTGCTTAAGTGCATTAGAGCTTGTCTTAGGACTGTAATTTCAAGTTTACATCTTCCAGCTTCAAGCCGTACTGAATAATCCGGAGTATTTCTTGGGAGCGTGAGGATTGATTTGATAAAACTGGCTCAACTTGATCATCATATCTAAGTCCATATATGCCGCTGCTGTACAGAAGCGTTGCCATCGAAACCCATTTAAAGAGTTTAATTTTTGCGTCCCAGGTATCTGATCTACTTCTGCTTATCAAGTCCCACAGTCCGCCGCCGTTTGATCTCAAAGCTTTACTAGTAAATGATTTTGCTGCTTTACTAAAGACACCCGAAGAGTTAAATTGCACTCCAAGGTAGGTATATTTTTTCACTACTTTAATTTGTAACCCCTGATATCTACAAATGGACTTTACTTTAATGCTAGGGCTCTTAGCGAATATCACAACTTTGGTTTACGCCACATTGACAGCTAGCTGGTTTTTGTTGCAGCAACGCTCCAGCGTTTCACGTTTTTGTTTCAGATCTCCTTCCAAAAAGGCTAGTATGACAGTGTCATCGGCGTACATAAGCATAAAGATTGCTATCTTATGGTTGATGCTTAGGCCATGAAGATTATTTGCAGCAAAATATTCATTTATGTCTGAGATGAAGAGCGAAAATAGTAGCGGTGACAGTAGCTCACCTTGTAGTACTCCCTCCGTGACATTAATCGATGATGTGTGACCGTGTTCTGTTCTTGCTTTAATTACTGCATTGTTGTAGATGTTTCGTAGAATCCTTATAACTTAAGCACTCAGCCCGAGTCTGTGTAGTTTGAACCACAGAAGTTTGTGACTGACTGAGTCGAAAGCCCGCTTGTAGTTCACAAACAAAGCGTAAACTTTTCTACATGGGACTCGAATATGGTCATGGATAATACCCGCTAGTGAATATACTTGATCCATACAAGAACGGTTTTTTCGAAATCCTGCTTGAGACTCCGGCAGAATGTTTTGTGTTGTGGACCATTTTGTCAGTCTTACAAGCAATATTTGTGTGACAAGCTTCAAAACGCAGCTCAGTAAGTCGATTTCTCTATAGTTTGCAGGGTTACTTTTATCTTTTTTTAAAATAATGTCACTATTTTAATTTCAAACCAGCTGCTCGGGCAATTTTCTCCCGTCATAATTTTATCAAACAACGTCAGTAACGTTTGCATCTAACTAGTTGATAGATCCTTTAGTGACTCGTTTGAGATTTCATCCAGTCCTGGTGATTTATTTAGTTTTAATTTTTGGATCGCCTGGGCTAGCTCGTACATTGTAATTTCTTTATCTACATGTTCATCTCCTTTTCCGTAAAAGTCTACATTATCTACATTCCTAGGCGGCATTATACTTTTTTAGAAGCTTTTCCATTGAATAATACTTATGCTAGTATGATTATTATTTGATCTATCCCTAAAAAGATTAACAGTGCTCCAGAATTGGTTAGAATTTGTAATGTTGGCTGGCCGGTCTCTAATTTCCGCATAATAATCTGATTTACCTGGATTTAACCATGGCTTATTTCTAACACTGAACTTTGGTATACGATGGGACACATAGTTTAGTCTATTTGCGACAGTGAACATTTCCTTAATAATAGTATTGTTTATTTTATTTACATTATTGTGTTCCTCATCACCAGCTAATTGGGAGTTCATAGCTTTACTGAATAGTTGAATTTGTTCTAGCTTAAGTCAAATTTTTTTCTTACAGCTAGGTGCTCCTTTTCGCATGCAATATCCTCTAACACGTTCAAGATGTATTGCTACAGGCACATGATCTGAATTATTTATATAAGGACACTCAAATTTTTGTACAATATTGATAAGGTTATAATGAACTAAGCAATAATCAATGACTGACCTTCCCTTTCCGCTAACATACGTATAGTTTGCTGGAATGTCCGGTGACACTTTAACATTTATATTACACGTCTTTATTGGTTTTATACTTACTTATCAAGTTTAATGTTGTATTTGCTACTGGTTTGTCTTTTTTGTGTTGTACTTTTCCACAACGTCAAGTATGATTTGGTTCTGCGTATTTAAATTTTCATGCATATATTTTAAAGTTAAAAAAATTAATTTCTTGAATTGAATACGTTATGTTACAAAAGTTGGCGTTGTATCAGGGCTGAAAGAGGATGAGGTATTTTGCTCAATGGTATTTCGTAGGGCTTTTAAGGCCAACTTGTCCTTTTTAAATGACTCCTTGTAGTTTTGTGTACAATCGTAGCCTGCTGCAGTGATTTTAGGATCTAATGTTTGAACATTTTATTCATAATAGGCTTGCTTTGCAACGTTGCATCATATGGCAAGTAATGGAAACGCGAGTACCAAGAGCACAAAAAACACACGTAAGGAGAACATTGTATGACTTAAACACTGTGACCCTACTGACAAGACTGGCACAATTGTATGGATCGCAACTTTTTTTATGCAAATCTGGAGTTAACGTTCTAGGTTCCACGTGTATTGGTTTGATGCTTTACATTTAAGTATCCACGGTTGCAAACTAACTTAAGCTTGTTACTGGCTTGATGTTATACATAATATCTGAGCCACTCCTGGGTTGGTAGTTATTTCAAATTTTTCACACCCGGTTGAACACTAACGTTTGAACCATCACTGGGTTCTTCGTAGTTTCCGCCAATGTGCATTACCAATGCCTTATAACCTTTATTTAAACTTTCCAGCATACATAAGTTTTGGTTAGCAACGTTTAAAGTGTTTTGTTTTTCTTGAATTTTTATGAGCTTAGCATATACCTTGGCTTTAATTGCCTTTATAACAGTAGCCATTGCTATTAAAGGTATTTTTAGTAAACGTTTTATCGGCACAAATTATATCTGTTATAGCCATAGCGCACTGTGCACCTACGGAGGTGACTTTCGTTAAAAACCTAGGTGCAGTGCGGAGAGCTTCTCCTAAGCCTAAGTAGGCGTGGTTTACCCTAACTTTTTACCTCCGTAAATCGCGTTAGGCGAGACCTAAATACTTACGTAGGTAGGTGGTTTGTGCAGTGCGGGTGCTACTTACCTAAAGGTCCTGCCGTCACCTCACATTTCATTTTTTCCCTCCCTAAAATCAAGGATGTTTTTATCCTTGGGCTGCGTTGCTCATTGGCTCAGAGCAAAACTGAAACCGCGAATTGGTTTGACCAATCACGGCACAGCTTTTTAAGTTAGGTGAGGTAGTCCGTGCTGTCACTTCTACGTAAGTTACCTACAAGCGTTATTAGTGCGGAGTGGTTTACCTTACGAGGTAACCTACGAAAGTCACCTCGTTAGGGGCTCAGTGCGCAATGGCTATTAACCATATAGCAGATCAGATTTCACTGCTGTTAGCCTTGTAAAATATTTTTGCTCCAATTCGGCACACCAGTGTATTAGTTTTTGTATAAAGTTTGTCCAAGTTGTCTAAATATAAAATGTGCTATGACATATGGGAGATTAACTGTTGCAGCTTTTATGCATGTTACTTACTTTCTTGATTTTGCGTTTGCTAATAAAGTTAATCATTCAAAGTTTATTTCAAATCGACTCTGATTCGTCAGTTCCAATTACAGTGTATGATTTATATACATACATATTTGTCTGTACCATTAACTCGGAAAATGTTAGTACGTACATACATTTGTGGGTTTGGGCACTGTAAATGTCTGTTTAAGAACTGGTAATTTTGTTGGCGGAGACTGCATGCTTTTTGGTGTGCTTCTTACAAGAACTTAGCGCAACCACGGGCTATTTGCTTTAAAACTTGTTGCTGCGGTCCTAAGCCACGTCACTACTAGGATGGAGGCGAGAATGGTAATGTCGGAGTTTGTTATTGTATAGATGAGGAGAAGAAGAAGAAGAGAATAATAGTCCCGGGTATTGTGTGGCTAGAAGAGAGGAGACGGGCGGTGTGTGTGTGTTGGGATTGACAGGAAGGGAGGAATGACTCTGATAATGTGCGAATAAATGCAATTTAATGTAATAATAAGGAAAGTGAGTCGATGCATAGTTGATAATGTCAATAATTTGTGTCTCTGCTGCGGCGTGCTAATTCTAGTGCAAATTGTGAAAACAAAGTGAGCATATGTGCAGCGCCAAATAATTAGATGCATCACCTAGGCCAAGCAAATTGTAAATGAGCTGTAATAGTTCACAAGGCAGGTTTATATACAAAATTACAAGGTTCTTGAATTTATTACAAATAAAACATTTATATACATGAAATACAGAACATTTATTCATTCAACCGTATACTTAACATTTGTTTATGCATTACATATCTAGGTTACATCTACACTATACCTAAAATATATACACTTCTTACAAGCTAGAGCTTAGTATTTAATAAATATACGAAGTCCACAAGTAAAGTTTAAATAAGGCAACTAGGTTGCATATATACTATACAATTAACATATACGAGTCTTACAAACAGAACAATTAATTAAAAAGAACATCAAATGTCTTATCGATAGACACCGTGAGACGACCTGTTTTGGTGTCCAGAATGGAGCCAGGTGTCCTAGTGGCACCACCCTCCAGACTACAAAAACACTTAACAGCATCTCTAAACTTACTCACTACACTACATAAATCAGTCTAACTTTCTTTTTGCACTACAAACAGCAGACATATAAATATTTCTTGCTGCGTTGTACTCAGCCTATAGGACAGGATCCAGTTAGTAACGTTCAAGTCTCTTGTAAAAAGTGCTAGCCTCACTACAAACAGCTTTTAGCTCGCTCGTGCACCAAGCTGAGACCCTGTCCATACGCTTAAGTACGCTTATTGGACATACTACATTCAGACAGTCCATCAGTATATTTTTAATAGCCAAAGCCTCAGCATAAACATCTTCAATACCGCATAGCTGACCATCCACTAACGGATAAACTCGCTGCCAAACACATTTTAAGTACCTTACCCAGTCAACCTTTCTGGTACTCTTACAACGAATAACACCAAGCAGACTAACCTAGATACAAAACCGGATGTACTTATGATCAGAGGCTGATTTTTCATCAGATAAAGTCGATTCCTGGATTAATCCCTCAGTTGCCTGTTTGCTAGAGTAATATCAATCACCTCACTCCTATTAGAGACCACAAACGTTGGAGTAAATCTATAATTTACAACTGACAAGTCAGTGGTCCTAATGTAATCAAACAGCTCAACACCTCTGCGATTAGTATTAGTACTGCCCCAAACAAGGTGATGTACATTAGCATCAGCACTTAATATAAGAGGCAGCTTGTTGACTTCACAGTGTTCAACCAATTTGCGCACTAGATCCCAAGTTGGATCAGTTGCTTTCCAGGCATATACGCAGAGGCAAACACTACAGGACCAATTGTCAAACTCGTAACAACAGAGACAACATTTCTGTCCGTGAACTGCGGTAAAAGCTGAGCCTTAAATTTCTTTAATACTAGAAAACATGATCAAGGAATCACATGCGATCCAGTGAAAAAAAGTAAGTCAGCTCTACTCAAACCCAACACTGCTCACGATAACAATATGGTTCTTAAATGGGACAAATATGAGAACAGACCAGACGACTACAAGCGGCGGCACCGTTTTAGCACGTATACAAGAACTTGCCTGCAGGACATATTCCACCTAGACCATTTTTCACTGGAACATTTTCTACCTATATTATACAGAGAATTTTGTTGTCTATTTGTATTTGTATATGTTTTTGGAAATATGTAAAAATTAAAGGCTCAAAAAAAATTCAATAGCTCAAAAAAATTCAAAAGCTCAAAAAAAAATTCAATAAAATTATAAAATACGCGTTTACTATAAACTAGACGAAAAGTTGACATTTGTACCATATACGAGTGCTTTGCAGGTGTTAGAAGCCTAATTTTAATTTTGGAAGTGCTTTATACAAAGAAATAATAAAAAACTAATAAATAATTAAACGCGTCGCAAAAATTATGGATATTGCAAATTCAAAATTTTGCCACGCAATCATACCTTACATAAAATTAAACAAAGGCGAATTCGTCGTAATAAACAAATTAAAACTAAAGATTAGTTTATTTTTCTACGGTTTCATTGTTAACCCGCCCATGCCTAAGCTATTCTGAAAATTTTGGCCCGCAAAACTTTTTAAATAGCTATTTTTGTAAAAATCCAATATAGCACATTAGTAAACTTTTGTAGCGCGCACAATTTGACGTTAGCTTTGTTGCCAATTTTGACTAAAATAGAAAAGCTTGCTGTCACGTAGTATTTAAAATTTGCAAAATTCACGTTTATTAATTTTTTCTGTAATTCTCTTAAAATGCCTAATAATGCCATTCTGCAAATTTTTTATTTCAACTGTGATTTTGTACAAAAAATTAGTTTTAATTGCAAATAACTGTTGTTTTTTCACTTTTTTGAAATCAATGTTTTTCCCAAACCAGGTACTCCAGAGCTAAGCTCCGTAGCTGAGTACGTTTACTGCTGTACTACTTTCTACTTTACAACTGTACTGTAGCGCTGTTGCTGTGACAGCCACAGCGCAACAGGCCCGCGAATGCCCCCTAAAAACGCTTTGTGAATAAAAACCTATTTCTAATCTCTATCATAACGCATAAAAATAAATGATCTGAGTGCAGTTAAGCAATAAATAAATGCACTGGTACAATTGCACCAAGCATGGAAATAGGCCGGTTAAGCAAAGACAAACTTTGTCCACAGGACGGGCAGGGTTACTTTAGTATTAATATTAGTGGTTTTTGTTTTCGCATTTAAGGTATTTAAACATGCATGTTATAAATTTTTATTTGATATATTTAGTGAAACCAACGGATATAATAACCGTTACGCTGCAAGGGCGACTCTGGACTGATGAAATATTAAATATAGACAATTCTCAAAATAATGCCGAATTTGAAATTACTCAAGATATAAATGGCGTTACTCAAATCTCCCGTGCAAATTTCCTGTCTAATTTAAACCAAGTGGCCTCAAATTTTGGCATCACACCAAAACCAGGGGCTAGTTATATTGTCGAACGCTTTGATGTGAACTTAACCGAACGGATAGCCTTGCCCTTGCTAAAACAATGTCTTGAAGAAGGCGTGGACTACGACGAGCGATTCCATGTATTTTTTGGGACTACTGTTTATGCTAATACAATAAGTAAAGTCCATCAAGTTAATTTTGAAATGCCAGGTTTGCTACAAATTCGCAATATCCTATCAAGTATCCCGTTTAGTGTCAGTTTAGACGTGGTCTGCGATTTCTACTACGAGCAATTTCTTCATAGCTTGGATATCGTATATTTAGGACCAAACGAAACCTATCCCGGCGCCACAGTAGTTTCGTTTGATATGCATGACCCTAATCTAAACCAAGACTTCAATAGTGGAGTAAGAGTATATTTAATACCCAAATGGACACCAGATTTAGACAGAACAGGTAGAATAACAATTATAACTGGAGCCATACCAGGTTCTACTGCTTTAGATCTTCATGCTGATAAGGGCAACACAAAACGATATTTACAATATAGCACTGGGACATACAATCACGGTATTGTGGACGTGAAACTTCTGCGGGAATATGGACCGACTCAGGTTGATTTATCAAGCGATCAGGCTAAGGCTGGTTGGGAATGTACGATTAATATAAATGCTGGAGAAATTGAATACTTGCCTACTAAAATTTGTTGGCTCAGCAAAACTATCGCGACATACTAAAATTACTTAAAATCAGCAACCCCTGTATACATATTTTGGAGAACATAAACTGAAAGTACTGACAATCAAAACTAAAAACCCTAACAGATTATGCAGCAATTTATAAAAAAATTATTATTAAATTAAAAAGGCATAAAATATAACAATTGGAAAAAATATAATAAACTCATACGTTTTAAGTGTGATGCTCAATTAAGAATAGAAACGATTTAGCCCGGTTATATTATCAACTGTCAACGTATATGAAAATCGATAAGACACTATTCCAGAAGAAAAGTTTTAACAATTATGTGGATTAAAGAAAAATCTCCTTTTTCGTGGTATGCCAATCACTGACAAGTAGGAGTTCAATCTAACGTTATTCATCAGACAAAAGAATTATTAAGGCAACTGATAAAATCGCAGACTACATGCTTACATTTAATATCCTACAAGACGCGAGAAAGAAAATTTAAAGATGCAACACACGAGCATAACTCGCCAAACCATTAAAAAAATTTTCCATCAGATATTTTTTTTACAACAATGCGTCCACAAAAACTTAGAATGGCTTAACAACATGGTGCGCGTAATGAGTTTCGTTGGATAAAGTATTTTTTCAAAAAAACGAAAAAGGCTTGAAAATGGTTTTTTAATCCTATTTTGTATTTTTTTAAAACCCATCTTAAGAACAATTTTTCAAAATTTTGGTATAAAAACTCATTTTAAAATATTAAGAATTCAAAAACAATTAAAATTTAAAATTTTGAAATGTTTTATTTTCTCAAAAATTTTGACGGAAGAAGAGTAGGTGCCTTAAAAACTTTAAACAGTTTTAAATTTCAATTGTTTTTGAATTTTTAATATTTTAGAATCGTTTTTTATACAAAAATTTTCAGAAATTGCTTAAGAAGGGTTTTAAAAAAATAAAAAATAGGATTAAAAAACTATTTTGAAGACTTTTTCGTTTTTTCGAAAAAATATTTGATTGAACGAAACTTATTACGCGCACCATGTTGTGAAGCCAATTTAAGTTTTTTTGGACGCTCTTTTTGAAAAACAAATTTCATAGAAAATCTTGCTAATGGTTTGGCAAGTTATTTTCGTCAGTATTAGGTAACACACACGTAAACGCAATGAAAATTGTACAAATAACAAACAGCAGACACGATTTATTTGATGTAAACGAAACGCGGTTTCATCTTAATCTTAGTTTGAAAGAGCAATAAGTAACTTTCAAATTTTAAAAGAAAATTCACTTACATTTTTACTATGTACATGCTTTAGGAATAGTAAGCCTAAGCTTAATCTTAATCTGAAAGCTAAATTTTGTGTTAGGCTAAATCAGAAACGGAATCCGAAAAAAACATTTTTCTACATTTTTTTATATAGAACACAATGGTGAGATATTAGAATAAAGTAAATGATGATAGTTATAAGCCACCACTAACTCAATGTTGTTTAAATGGAGCACGTTGTTAATGAACTCGGGGTTTTCATTTACAAGAAATGATATATGACTTGCTATGTTTTTAATGAAAATTGCATTTATGCTAAATAGGTAACAAGTGGTAGGTGTCAAATTACTACAAAGACATGGGAAGATGCTAATTTTGTAGTTGGTATGAATTTTAATTTGGCTGGCATGAGTTTTCGCTTGGCCGGCATTATCCTATAGTAATTCTTGCATAAGTTACACCTTCATTTTATCATAATGTATATAAAATAACTGTATTTGATGAAACTAAAACAAAAATATCATAAAAGTTTTGACTTCAACTAATAATTGTGTTGATAATGTACACAGTAACGTAAAACAATTGTGTTAAATTAAAAAAAACGCAAAATTTGATTTGTGTTTATTATTTATCCAATTCTAAATTATTTACATAATAATTTGTAAAACATTTTTAATTATTATAGATAATTTTTTATGGAGGAAAAACAACTACATAACTGATATTTTCAGTATGTTTCACAAAACAATTTACAACACACACCTTCTGTACGTGTAAAACCGACAACTATGTTATTGTATTACCTAAGTGATTGTTAAAACGTACATTTTACAACTCAGCAATTAAATTATTTGCATTTAAAGTTACCTTATGCAATCTTGTCAATTTTTTTTCTTATATATATATTTTACAATCAACTGCATGCAGACAACTTTTTTAAATATTTATAGAATACAGATTGTGCCTAAGAGACCTGATAGTTGATATCTTACACCTTTTAACGTTTGAATTTTTACAATATTTCAAATATAAATTGTGTTGTAAAACTTGTCACCCCAGTCTCTGTCAAATTTATTTTTTTGGTAATATTTTATGTTGTGTAATGAATAAATTAAATGGTTTTAACTACGCTTTTTAATTAAATGTCATCACTTTAATAATTTTAAAGTTTTATACTTTTCAAAATAAAACTTCAGATTTTTTATATCACAAACAATTTGTTCTATTTACAAGATGTGGTATCAGCTTCTTTACTTTTTTATCATAATTTTTGTGAATTTTAGATTTACTAAATAATTTAGAATAAAGATTCTTTTAAGACGTGAGGGTTTATGAAACTTAATATTATCATGCGCCAAAGAAAGTTAAAAAGTAATATGTTGATTGTGTGGGTTTGTAAAGTAGTCCAAATAAAAATTTGTTAAAGGTTCTAAATCATTTGTATCATTATATTTGTCTTTGTCAAATAAACTGATGTCTTACACCCATTTAAAATTAGAAACCGGAAGTTTTTCACACATTACATGACCGTACCAATTATTTTAAATTAAAAAAATATTTAAAAATTTAGGTTTATTTTTGTCGTATTCTTTTACAAACTCGTTATTAGCTTTTGTGTACCGTTTGCTAATCATGCTTACTCCACTTCCAATTGCGTATTTGAAAAACATATACTTATAAAAATCTATAATTTAATCTTATTCTATTTTCGACATAAATAACGCTGAGTCCCATTCTAATCCTCAAATAGAATAATAATAATGTACAGGACCAAACTAACAATAATTTAAAAATTATTTGCAAAAGCTTTAAAAACTACTGCTAACTGGAGTACTTTCCTAGAACTCTAATTAGTATTTATCTTCTGGTATGTTTGTCCCAAGCAGCGGGTTGACAAAACACACGTATGGTGATAACTGCGTTGCGTTAAATGTTTATCACAATTCTATAAAATTATAGTTATAAACACCTTTCTGTAACATTAATTTTAATTTTTTATCGTCATTCACTTACAAAAATAAATCATACCCAGTTTTAAATTCGTCTAAATTGCTTCAACAAGAATATTTTAAATTAATCAGAAGCGATGATAAACTTGCCTAAGGAAATTGTAAAGAGTTAAATAAATAAAACGTTTTGCAAATAGTGCTTAAAAAGTTTTAAAATTATTAGATTTAATAAATACTTCACTGTTATGTTAGAAGTTGTTGAATTCAGATATAATTCAATAAAAATCGTACCCTTGAAGGTTATGCATGACAATTAGAAGTCTTCTTGGGTAATTATTTATGTTCCATACTATGTATCCTGCTTCGCAAAAACGCCCAGTTTCATGATCATGATCAAAATTTTTATCATCTTCAAGTCAATCCTCACATATATGACAGGTTAAGGCAGATTTGTATTCTAAATTTGTTGATTTATCAGATAAAGGAAGGATATTAAAAGAATTTTGTTTATACCCAAAGTCACTTCATTTTACCATTTCAGTATCACACCTGTCATTATAATTTTTTTCACGATACGTAAACTTGTGACGCAACGTCTTATCTGCTTTTATTACCACGTATAAAAACCCACAAGGTGAATGCTTGGCAGTTTTTGTGCTACCTTCAGATTTAACATAAACGTTTTAATAAATCGGCTCCACGTCGGCGTAAATGACATACAATGCAAACAGCTTTTTGTAAAAAGCTGTGAAATTAATTTTAGTAAGAAAAAGGTCATCATTTACTTTAATAATAATAACTTTTGCATTATTAAAATTTTACAACTTGTAAAGTGATTTTGAAGTCAAAATTTGAGCTAAATCGTGTAAGACAGTTGTAACATAAGTCGTTCTGAGGACAAGTTTTACACACCACAATCTATTCGTCTTTATTACTACCAAGATAATAATTTGCGTCAAAAGTTTTTATTTTCGATAAATTAGCAGTTGTAAATCTATCATTGTAGTTAGATTTAAAATCTCAATTAGAAGCAGCATATAAAATTCATGAAAACCAAACACATTGACTGCAATAGAATTGCTTACCTCAAATAAATAAGTTTTTATAAAATAACATGGAAAAAGTGTTTTTACCCAAGCAGTATGTGTTTTCGTAAGTTAAATACTTACGCGACCAGAATAAACACTTGTAGGGTGTAAAATGGATAAAACTACTCATTTAAAGCAATCCCGATTTAAACTTCTAACGTTGGTGACGCAAAGTAAATTTATCACCTTCTTACGCATTTTAGTATGACATTCTGAAGAAAATTGGGCATACTTGCTGATACGCACAACAATGCCATAATTTAGTTAACAATTGCTCCTGATCCAAAGTTTTCAAATTTTTCATTTTATTTTTTAAATAATTCTGTAATTTGTCAACTATAGATCAAAGAACTGTTATAATAGGTATTGGTTATTTGTAGCTATTTTTTACCGATCTTTATATTCCTGAGTTTATTCTGTACTGCCTGTTGCAAATTTAACTTATGCAGAAACTTTTATCTGTATATTAATATGTTCAAATATAGCATTTTTTAATGAAGTAAAAATATCAAATTTTTGAAACAAAACAATTGAATTTATGTTATTAAATCATGAACGCAACGCTTTTGTATCGTAAATTTCTAAACAAACGTAACAAAATACTTTTAAAAGAAACAAAGTTTCTAAAAATCAGTAACAACTAACCTAATGACTGCACCGTGATGTACGTTAACAACTCTGTGATTCTTTAGGTGCGTTGTACGCTTGGATTTTGTTGCAAAAGTGTGATCACAAAACTTAAACCTGTGGGATTTGACTTTGTGATTGTGTAAATGTAGGTGACTTATAAAGTGTTGACCACAAAAACAGCAGCAAAAATAAGTTTGTTGTTATTTTAAAATCAACTTGTTTGTCAAAGCTAATAACATATGCATTTAAAGGTACTCCAGCGATTAGAAATATTTTTCACGGCATAAACACCAATTTGAACGCTGAGTTACAAATATAATCATATAGGCTTTGAATTTTGATTTTTAAATTATTACGTATTTTAGTTTTAAAATAATACTATTTGTTTTTGATAGTATAACTTGCAAACCTTGTTTTATTCATCTCGATCAACGTAATAGCTGTTAAGTAACGCCAGCAACAGAATCTGCTTTTTTTACATTTACAAATCAGAATTAGGATTGCGTAGTATGTAAAACTCTAAGTACTTAGAGGTTTCAAATATTTTGGAACAGAACTTGCATTTATTAAACTTCTAAAATAAAATTAAAATAAGGATTATTTGTGTTATTGACACAGTGTAAGCTGACACAAATTTTAGTAATGAACTGCATCTTATTACAGTTAATGCGTAAGAAGGTGATAAATTTACTTTGCGTCACCAACGATAAAAGTTTAAATCAGGATTGCTTTAAATGAGTAGTTTTATCCATTTTACACCCTACAAGTGTTTCACGTTTCAAGTGTGTAACAAGTGTTTACATCAAATGTTGAAAACTTAGGCAAAACCGGTTACTTTTACGTCTGCTCACTAAAACTTACTCAACTTACAGGTATGAAAAGAAACCTGTATTGTACAAACAAACAGTTACAGTTGAGAAATTTGCTGAAGCACAACCCATTCGGATCAGTTGGAAGGTTCGAAAATAATCACGATATTGGATTTTTGTGTTTTATTGTGCTGAGTGTTGTTTATTTTGTCTATTTGTGAAACATTTCAAGTGTATAAAAGGAAATTACATCGAATGCTATAAAATTAGGCAAAAGCAGTTACTTTTACGTTCGCTTTTCAAATCTTAATCTAGTAGCGGTTATAAAAATAAACCTGATTCGTAAAAAACATCTGTAGCAAAAAGTTACAAATAGGTATATAAGCATAAAGTAAATCGATGCATGTGGATGTATGCGGTAAGCGGTTATCCATACATCTGCTTTCTGTTAACTTACTTAATAGGTAGTTTTTAAAAATAAATGAGCAAAACTTTTCAAAAATGTGCTAAATTTAAAAAAAAATGAGCTAAATTTTAAAAAATGAGCCACTTTTAATGGAAAATGAATCACATTTAAAAAACAATATGCGTTTTAAAACAAACTGAGTTAAAGTTTTATAAAATAAAATTAATTTCAGAATTAGTAAATCAAATTTTAAAAACATGATCTAAATTTTAAAAAAATAAGCAAAATTGTTTTTAAAAATGAAACTCAATTAAAAAAAATGAGCCAAATTTCACACAGAAATAAGTCAAATTTCCTGAAAGCTAAACTAAATTTTAAAAAAACTGAAGTCAAATTCAAAAAGATGTGGTCAAATCCTAAAAAACTGATCTATGTTAAAAAAAGGGGGCCAAAATTAAAAAAAATGAGGCCAAATGTAAAATAAAAACATAAAGCTAATTTGTTTGACTCAAAAAATAATAAGCTGAATAATTTTTGCTTGAAACCACGCTGTCTGTTTATTTCTACATGTCTTGTATGTATTTAAATAAAGAGTGAGTCGGTGTATGTACAGTTTAGTGAACAAACAACTGATTTGGTTAGTCTTGATGGAAGAGACAGAGCATCTGGATATACTACAGCTGTCCCATTTGCTCGCCGAGTCAGTTCAGTTTCTGCTGTGAACCTCCTTCTCAACTACAACTGATCTCTTTTACGAAACAGGTTTTATTTTTATATCCCTTATTTGAGTAAGATTTAAAAACGCACGTGAGAGTAACCGCTTTTGCTTACTTAGAGATACAATCATCTATTCATTGAATGCTTGCTCAACATGTGCATGTTGAACTCGAGTAAGATTAGGTGAGCGGACGTAAAAGTAATTGCTTTTAATTACATAAAGATACTATTATCTTTTTATATTATAACTGCAAAATTATTGTTGTTTAATGTGTAAGTTGACAGAGTGCGCTCGTTCAAGTAACGTTTAACTGCTTACATTTTTATGCAATGTTCAACTTTATGCATATATAAATATAAGTCTCTAACTGTCTCAGAAACTAGTCATCTACAGCGTTTATTCATTTTTAGCATACATAACTATATCTCTTAAATTGCCTGTATCCCTTAAATTGCCTGGAAGTCAGCAGGCAATCTCTTAGTGCCACAAAAGCCATTGGTTTGGGGGAGAGAAGATAGAGAAAACAATAGCCGCTGGGGCACTGCGAGATAACCCGCTGACTAAAAATTTTCCTGAAAGCTAAACTAAATTTTTAAAAAACTGAAGTCAAATTCAAAAAGATGTGGTCAAATCCTAAAAAACTGATCAATGTTGAAAAATAGTGAGCCAAAATTATAAAAAAAATGAGGCCTAATGTAAAACAAAAATGTTTAATCTCAAATAAAGCTAATTTGTTTGACTTAAAAAATAATTAGCTGAATAATGTTTGCTTAAAACCACGCTGTCTGTTTATTTCTACATGTCTTGTATGTTTTTAAATGAAAAGTCGGTGTATGTACAGTTTAGTGAACAAACAACTGATTTGGTTAGTCTTGATAGAAGAGACGGAGCATCTGGATATACTACAGCTGTCCGATTTGCTCGCCGAGTCAGTTCAGTTTCTGCTGTGGACCCTGCTGAAGCAGAGCAATATTGATCCTGACGGAAAGCCTGAAATTTCTCAAGATATTGGACTGATGTATTTATCAATTGGATTGCTGTTTGTTTTGTGCATTTTGAAACTCTATAAATTTTTAAAAAGACTGTACGGCGAGTGATAAAAACCTATATTGGAGTAATGGAGGAAACATTTACATTTCCACGCGCTGTGAAAATTCAGCCACGAGAAAAGGATTCTAAATATGTCATAAGTTTTTTTTTTACTAAATAATTTCCTTAAATTATGTGTTGTTTGTCTGTTTTGTAAGTCGTTTGTCTTACAATTTAATCATTTTTCTTTGAAAATTGTCTTAATATTAAGTCAAATATTTGAAAAACAAATGAATAATGTTTTTTGAAACGGAGTATAATTTCATAAACCGCAGTCAAATTTTGAAATAACAAAGTAAAATTTTGAAAAAATGAGTTGAATTTCCTAAAAACAAGCTAAATTTCATAAAAATAGAGTGCAATTTTAGAAAAACATTAGCTACATTGTAAAAAAGCAGTCAAATTTTTTAAAAATGAGTGAAAAACAAGCTAAATTTTATAAAAATAGAGTGAAAATTTTTAAAATAGGGTAAATATTCAAAAACAAGCTCACGTTTTTCAAAAATGAGTCAAATTGATTAGATCAAAAAATAAGCGCAACAATATCACTCATTTTTAGAAAATGAGCGCTATTGTTGCGCTTAAAAAAATAAGCGCTATTTTTGCGCTCATTTAAACGCAAAAAAGTGAGCGCTCTTTTTGCGCTCATTTGAACTAAAAAAACTGATTCAAATTTTTACTGAATATTGATTGTTTTGTTTGCAGCTACTAAATTGTCCTATAGCTGGATGTGTTTACGATACTCGTAAATGGTACCCTTACTACTATCACGTTGAGCGCGTTCATTACTGCGAAGACTGTGAAATGTATACTTTATGCAAATCTGCGCATGCGTGTACTCGTATTTGGCAGAGAGGTGGGCACGTGGACGCCAGGCATGAAATTAACTTGTCGTTTTTTAAAGAAACTTCAAGATCACATCTTGGCGCAGTCAAAGAGTATTTAAATGAACCAACAGATGAAATTACCAGCATTGAAGATATTTTTGAACTTGTAAATAATCCAACCGAAAAACTGTTGAAAGAAAACTTGGTTGTGTACAAGGCTATAAGTGTCATTATTGGAATTGATGTGTTAATGGGAAAAGATATTTAAGACCCCGATCACACGTTTACACATAAAGAAACTATATTCTTCGATTCCAGACCATTTGATCTTCGTGATTTAAACAGAATAGATTCTCTTTTGCTTGAAGCTGCTGACGAAATTATCGAAAAAAAGAATAATTTCACTGAACTTAGGAGTGGATGGAAAATCAATAAAATTTTATCGTTTCAAGTTAAAATAAGTGAACTGTCACTACTAAAGAACTCAAAAATACGCGGACATCCTAAGATGCCGTTTCCAAAACAAGGAATTGTAAATATTAACAACAAAGATGGAAAATGCTTCCAGTACTGTATAGCTGCAGGAGTGTACATAAAATATGAACTTAATTTGTGTAACTGACAGTTTGAAGAAAAGCAGACGCAAACAAAAACTGACGGAGCAAGAATTATCAAAGTAACTCTACATCGAGTTGAACATTGGAAAAAAAATCTGTGCAACTTTGACTTTTCAATGATAAGTGACGCTGGTGTTAATGTACATACAGACATCCCATTGTTTGAAGAGAAAAACCATATCTGTGTAAATGTTTTAACGCATGAAGGAAAAAATATAGTTCTCAACTATATAAGTTTACATAAATCTACAAAAGGTGTAAATTTGTTCCTCATTCATGATAACAATGAACAAGGAAAACGTTGCCATTTTGTTTTAATAAATGATTTGGATCGATTTCTTGGACATATACAAAACAAAACGTTTGTACTTCTGTCAAGAGTATTTTCGGCTCAAAAAAACTAAAGAACAGTTGCTAAAACATAAGTGCATTTAAGTTAACGTTCTAGGTTCCACGTGTATTGGTTTGATGCTTTACATTTAAGTATCCACGGTTGCAAACTAACTTAAGCTTGTTACTGGCTTGATGTTATACATAATATCTGAGCCACTCCTGGGTTGGTAGTTATTTCAAATTTTTCACACCCGGTTGAACACTAACGTTTGAACCATCACTGGGTTCTTCGTAGTTTCCGCCAATGTGCATTACCAATGCCTTATAACCTTTATTTAAACTTTCCAGCATACATAAGTTTTGGTTAGCAACGTTTAAAGTGTTTTGTTTTTCTTGAATTTTTATGAGCTTAGCATATACCTTGGCTTTAATTGCCTTTATAACAGTAGCCATTGCTATTAAAGGTATTTTTAGTAAACGTTTTATCGGCACAAATTATATCTGTTATAGCCATAGCGCACTGTGCACCTACGGAGGTGACTTTCGTTAAAAACCTAGGTGCAGTGCGGAGAGCTTCTCCTAAGCCTAAGTAGGCGTGGTTTACCCTAACTTTTTACCTCCGTAAATCGCGTTAGGCGAGACCTAAATACTTACGTAGGTAGGTGGTTTGTGCAGTGCGGGTGCTACTTACCTAAAGGTCCTGCCGTCACCTCACATTTCATTTTTTCCCTCCCTAAAATCAAGGATGTTTTTATCCTTGGGCTGCGTTGCTCATTGGCTCAGAGCAAAACTGAAACCGCGAATTGGTTTGACCAATCACGGCACAGCTTTTTAAGTTAGGTGAGGTAGTCCGTGCTGTCACTTCTACGTAAGTTACCTACAAGCGTTATTAGTGCGGAGTGGTTTACCTTACGAGGTAACCTACGAAAGTCACCTCGTTAGGGGCTCAGTGCGCAATGGCTATTAACCATATAGCAGATCAGATTTCACTGCTGTTAGCCTTGTAAAATATTTTTGCTCCAATTCGGCACACCAGTGTATTAGTTTTTGTATAAAGTTTGTCCAAGTTGTCTAAATATAAAATGTGCTATGACATATGGGAGATTAACTGTTGCAGCTTTTATGCATGTTACTTACTTTCTTGATTTTGCGTTTGCTAATAAAGTTAATCATTCAAAGTTTATTTCAAATCGACTCTGATTCGTCAGTTCCAATTACAGTGTATGATTTATTTACATACATATTTGTCTGTACCATTAACTCGGAAAATGTTAGTACGTACATACATTTGTGGGTTTGGGCACTGTAAATGTCTGTTTAAGAACTGGTAATTTTGTTGGCGGAGACTGCATGCTTTTTGGTGTGCTTCTTACAAGAACTTAGCGCAACCACGGGCTATTTGCTTTAAAACTTGTTGCTGCGGTCCTAAGCCACGTCACTACTAGGATGGAGGCGAGAATGGTAATGTCGGAGTTTGTTATTGTATAGATGAGGAGAAGAAGAAGAAGAGAATAATAGTCCCGGGTATTGTGTGGCTAGAAGAGAGGAGACGGGCGGTGTGTGTGTGTTGGGATTGACAGGAAGGGAGGAATGACTCTGATAATGTGCGAATAAATGCAATTTAATGTAATAATAAGGAAAGTGAGTCGATGCATAGTTGATAATGTCAATAATTTGTGTCTCTGCTGCGGCGTGCTAATTCTAGTGCAAATTGTGAAAACAAAGTGAGCATATGTGCAGCGCCAAATAATTAGATGCATCACCTAGGCCAAGCAAATTGTAAATGAGCTGTAATAGTTCACAAGGCAGGTTTATATACAAAATTACAAGGTTCTTGAATTTATTACAAATAAAACATTTATATACATGAAATACAGAACATTTATTCATTCAACCGTATACTTAACATTTGTTTATGCATTACATATCTAGGTTACATCTACACTATACCTAAAATATATACACTTCTTACAAGCTAGAGCTTAGTATTTAATAAATATACGAAGTCCACAAGTAAAGTTTAAATAAGGCAACTAGGTTGCATATATACTATACAATTAACATATACGAGTCTTACAAACAGAACAATTAATTAAAAAGAACATCAAATGTCTTATCGATAGACACCGTGAGACGACCTGTTTTGGTGTCCAGAATGGAGCCAGGTGTCCTAGTGGCACCACCCTCCAGACTACAAAAACACTTAACAGCATCTCTAAACTTACTCACTACACTACATAAATCAGTCTAACTTTCTTTTTGCACTACAAACAGCAGACATATAAATATTTCTTGCTGCGTTGTACTCAGCCTATAGGACAGGATCCAGTTAGTAACGTTCAAGTCTCTTGTAAAAAGTGCTAGCCTCACTACAAACAGCTTTTAGCTCGCTCGTGCACCAAGCTGAGACCCTGTCCATACGCTTAAGTACGCTTATTGGACATACTACATTCAGACAGTCCATCAGTATATTTTTAATAGCCAAAGCCTCAGCATAAACATCTTCAATACCGCATAGCTGACCATCCACTAACGGATAAACTCGCTGCCAAACACATTTTAAGTACCTTACCCAGTCAACCTTTCTGGTACTCTTACAACGAATAACACCAAGCAGACTAACCTAGATACAAAACCGGATGTACTTATGATCAGAGGCTGATTTTTCATCAGATAAAGTCGATTCCTGGATTAATCCCTCAGTTGCCTGTTTGCTAGAGTAATATCAATCACCTCACTCCTATTAGAGACCACAAACGTTGGAGTAAATCTATAATTTACAACTGACAAGTCAGTGGTCCTAATGTAATCAAACAGCTCAACACCTCTGCGATTAGTATTAGTACTGCCCCAAACAAGGTGATGTACATTAGCATCAGCACTTAATATAAGAGGCAGCTTGTTGACTTCACAGTGTTCAACCAATTTGCGCACTAGATCCCAAGTTGGATCAGTTGCTTTCCAGGCATATACGCAGAGGCAAACACTACAGGACCAATTGTCAAACTCGTAACAACAGAGACAACATTTCTGTCCGTGAACTGCGGTAAAAGCTGAGCCTTAAATTTCTTTAATACTAGAAAACATGATCAAGGAATCACATGCGATCCAGTGAAAAAAAGTAAGTCAGCTCTACTCAAACCCAACACTGCTCACGATAACAATATGGTTCTTAAATGGGACAAATATGAGAACAGACCAGACGACTACAAGCGGCGGCACCGTTTTAGCACGTATACAAGAACTTGCCTGCAGGACATATTCCACCTAGACCATTTTTCACTGGAACATTTTCTACCTATATTATACAGAGAATTTTGTTGTCTATTTGTATTTGTATATGTTTTTGGAAATATGTAAAAATTAAAGGCTCAAAAAAAATTCAATAGCTCAAAAAAATTCAAAAGCTCAAAAAAAAATTCAATAAAATTATAAAATACGCGTTTACTATAAACTAGACGAAAAGTTGACATTTGTACCATATACGAGTGCTTTGCAGGTGTTAGAAGCCTAATTTTAATTTTGGAAGTGCTTTATACAAAGAAATAATAAAAAACTAATAAATAATTAAACGCGTCGCAAAAATTATGGATATTGCAAATTCAAAATTTTGCCACGCAATCATACCTTACATAAAATTAAACAAAGGCGAATTCGTCGTAATAAACAAATTAAAACTAAAGATTAGTTTATTTTTCTACGGTTTCATTGTTAACCCGCCCATGCCTAAGCTATTCTGAAAATTTTGGCCCGCAAAACTTTTTAAATAGCTATTTTTGTAAAAATCCAATATAGCACATTAGTAAACTTTTGTAGCGCGCACAATTTGACGTTAGCTTTGTTGCCAATTTTGACTAAAATAGAAAAGCTTGCTGTCACGTAGTATTTAAAATTTGCAAAATTCACGTTTATTAATTTTTTCTGTAATTCTCTTAAAATGCCTAATAATGCCATTCTGCAAATTTTTTATTTCAACTGTGATTTTGTACAAAAAATTAGTTTTAATTGCAAATAACTGTTGTTTTTTCACTTTTTTGAAATCAATGTTTTTCCCAAACCAGGTACTCCAGAGCTAAGCTCCGTAGCTGAGTACGTTTACTGCTGTACTACTTTCTACTTTACAACTGTACTGTAGCGCTGTTGCTGTGACAGCCACAGCGCAACAGGCCCGCGAATGCCCCCTAAAAACGCTTTGTGAATAAAAACCTATTTCTAATCTCTATCATAACGCATAAAAATAAATGATCTGAGTGCAGTTAAGCAATAAATAAATGCACTGGTACAATTGCACCAAGCATGGAAATAGGCCGGTTAAGCAAAGACAAACTTTGTCCACAGGACGGGCAGGGTTACTTTAGTATTAATATTAGTGGTTTTTGTTTTCGCATTTAAGGTATTTAAACATGCATGTTATAAATTTTTATTTGATATATTTAGTGAAACCAACGGATATAATAACCGTTACGCTGCAAGGGCGACTCTGGACTGATGAAATATTAAATATAGACAATTCTCAAAATAATGCCGAATTTGAAATTACTCAAGATATAAATGGCGTTACTCAAATCTCCCGTGCAAATTTCCTGTCTAATTTAAACCAAGTGGCCTCAAATTTTGGCATCACACCAAAACCAGGGGCTAGTTATATTGTCGAACGCTTTGATGTGAACTTAACCGAACGGATAGCCTTGCCCTTGCTAAAACAATGTCTTGAAGAAGGCGTGGACTACGACGAGCGATTCCATGTATTTTTTGGGACTACTGTTTATGCTAATACAATAAGTAAAGTCCATCAAGTTAATTTTGAAATGCCAGGTTTGCTACAAATTCGCAATATCCTATCAAGTATCCCGTTTAGTGTCAGTTTAGACGTGGTCTGCGATTTCTACTACGAGCAATTTCTTCATAGCTTGGATATCGTATATTTAGGACCAAACGAAACCTATCCCGGCGCCACAGTAGTTTCGTTTGATATGCATGACCCTAATCTAAACCAAGACTTCAATAGTGGAGTAAGAGTATATTTAATACCCAAATGGACACCAGATTTAGACAGAACAGGTAGAATAACAATTATAACTGGAGCCATACCAGGTTCTACTGCTTTAGATCTTCATGCTGATAAGGGCAACACAAAACGATATTTACAATATAGCACTGGGACATACAATCACGGTATTGTGGACGTGAAACTTCTGCGGGAATATGGACCGACTCAGGTTGATTTATCAAGCGATCAGGCTAAGGCTGGTTGGGAATGTACGATTAATATAAATGCTGGAGAAATTGAATACTTGCCTACTAAAATTTGTTGGCTCAGCAAAACTATCGCGACATACTAAAATTACTTAAAATCAGCAACCCCTGTATACATATTTTGGAGAACATAAACTGAAAGTACTGACAATCAAAACTAAAAACCCTAACAGATTATGCAGCAATTTATAAAAAAATTATTATTAAATTAAAAAGGCATAAAATATAACAATTGGAAAAAATATAATAAACTCATACGTTTTAAGTGTGATGCTCAATTAAGAATAGAAACGATTTAGCCCGGTTATATTATCAACTGTCAACGTATATGAAAATCGATAAGACACTATTCCAGAAGAAAAGTTTTAACAATTATGTGGATTAAAGAAAAATCTCCTTTTTCGTGGTATGCCAATCACTGACAAGTAGGAGTTCAATCTAACGTTATTCATCAGACAAAAGAATTATTAAGGCAACTGATAAAATCGCAGACTACATGCTTACATTTAATATCCTACAAGACGCGAGAAAGAAAATTTAAAGATGCAACACACGAGCATAACTCGCCAAACCATTAAAAAAATTTTCCATCAGATATTTTTTTTACAACAATGCGTCCACAAAAACTTAGAATGGCTTAACAACATGGTGCGCGTAATGAGTTTCGTTGGATAAAGTATTTTTTCAAAAAAACGAAAAAGGCTTGAAAATGGTTTTTTAATCCTATTTTGTATTTTTTTAAAACCCATCTTAAGAACAATTTTTCAAAATTTTGTATAAAAACTCATTTTAAAATATTAAGAATTCAAAAACAATTAAAATTTAAAATTTTGAAATGTTTTATTTTCTCAAAAATTTTGACGGAAGAAGAGTAGGTGCCTTAAAAACTTTAAACAGTTTTAAATTTCAATTGTTTTTGAATTTTTAATATTTTAGAATCGTTTTTTATACAAAAATTTTCAGAAATTGCTTAAGAAGGGTTTTAAAAAAATAAAAAATAGGATTAAAAAACTATTTTGAAGACTTTTTCGTTTTTTCGAAAAAATATTTGATTGAACGAAACTTATTACGCGCACCATGTTGTGAAGCCAATTTAAGTTTTTTTGGACGCTCTTTTTGAAAAACAAATTTCATAGAAAATCTTGCTAATGGTTTGGCAAGTTATTTTCGTCAGTATTAGGTAACACACACGTAAACGCAATGAAAATTGTACAAATAACAAACAGCAGACACGATTTATTTGATGTAAACGAAACGCGGTTTCATCTTAATCTTAGTTTGAAAGAGCAATAAGTAACTTTCAAATTTTAAAAGAAAATTCACTTACATTTTTACTATGTACATGCTTTAGGAATAGTAAGCCTAAGCTTAATCTTAATCTGAAAGCTAAATTTTGTGTTAGGCTAAATCAGAAACGGAATCCGAAAAAAACATTTTTCTACATTTTTTTATATAGAACACAATGGTGAGATATTAGAATAAAGTAAATGATGATAGTTATAAGCCACCACTAACTCAATGTTGTTTAAATGGAGCACGTTGTTAATGAACTCGGGGTTTTCATTTACAAGAAATGATATATGACTTGCTATGTTTTTAATGAAAATTGCATTTATGCTAAATAGGTAACAAGTGGTAGGTGTCAAATTACTACAAAGACATGGGAAGATGCTAATTTTGTAGTTGGTATGAATTTTAATTTGGCTGGCATGAGTTTTCGCTTGGCCGGCATTATCCTATAGTAATTCTTGCATAAGTTACACCTTCATTTTATCATAATGTATATAAAATAACTGTATTTGATGAAACTAAAACAAAAATATCATAAAAGTTTTGACTTCAACTAATAATTGTGTTGATAATGTACACAGTAACGTAAAACAATTGTGTTAAATTAAAAAAAACGCAAAATTTGATTTGTGTTTATTATTTATCCAATTCTAAATTATTTACATAATAATTTGTAAAACATTTTTAATTATTATAGATAATTTTTTATGGAGGAAAAACAACTACATAACTGATATTTTCAGTATGTTTCACAAAACAATTTACAACACACACCTTCTGTACGTGTAAAACCGACAACTATGTTATTGTATTACCTAAGTGATTGTTAAAACGTACATTTTACAACTCAGCAATTAAATTATTTGCATTTAAAGTTACCTTATGCAATCTTGTCAATTTTTTTTCTTATATATATATTTTACAATCAACTGCATGCAGACAACTTTTTTAAATATTTATAGAATACAGATTGTGCCTAAGAGACCTAATAGTTGATATCTTACACCTTTTAACGTTTGAATTTTTACAATATTTCAAATATAAATTGTGTTGTAAAACTTGTCACCCCAGTCTCTGTCAAATTTATTTTTTTGGTAATATTTTATGTTGTGTAATGAATAAATTAAATGGTTTTAACTACGCTTTTTAATTAAATGTCATCACTTTAATAATTTTAAAGTTTTATACTTTTCAAAATAAAACTTCAGATTTTTTATATCACAAACAATTTGTTCTATTTACAAGATGTGGTATCAGCTTCTTTACTTTTTTATCATAATTTTTGTGAATTTTAGATTTACTAAATAATTTAGAATAAAGATTCTTTTAAGACGTGAGGGTTTATGAAACTTAATATTATCATGCGCCAAAGAAAGTTAAAAAGTAATATGTTGATTGTGTGGGTTTGTAAAGTAGTCCAAATAAAAATTTGTTAAAGGTTCTAAATCATTTGTATCATTATATTTGTCTTTGTCAAATAAACTGATGTCTTACACCCATTTAAAATTAGAAACCGGAAGTTTTTCACACATTACATGACCGTACCAATTATTTTAAATTAAAAAAATATTTAAAAATTTAGGTTTATTTTTGTCGTATTCTTTTACAAACTCGTTATTAGCTTTTGTGTACCGTTTGCTAATCATGCTTACTCCACTTCCAATTGCGTATTTGAAAAACATATACTTATAAAAATCTATAATTTAATCTTATTCTATTTTCGACATAAATAACGCTGAGTCCCATTCTAATCCTCAAATAGAATAATAATAATGTACAGGACCAAACTAACAATAATTTAAAAATTATTTGCAAAAGCTTTAAAAACTACTGCTAACTGGAGTACTTTCCTAGAACTCTAATTAGTATTTATCTTCTGGTATGTTTGTCCCAAGCAGCGGGTTGACAAAACACACGTATGGTGATAACTGCGTTGCGTTAAATGTTTATCACAATTCTATAAAATTATAGTTATAAACACCTTTCTGTAACATTAATTTTAATTTTTTATCGTCATTCACTTACAAAAATAAATCATACCCAGTTTTAAATTCGTCTAAATTGCTTCAACAAGAATATTTTAAATTAATCAGAAGCGATGATAAACTTGCCTAAGGAAATTGTAAAGAGTTAAATAAATAAAACGTTTTGCAAATAGTGCTTAAAAAGTTTTAAAATTATTAGATTTAATAAATACTTCACTGTTATGTTAGAAGTTGTTGAATTCAGATATAATTCAATAAAAATCGTACCCTTGAAGGTTATGCATGACAATTAGAAGTCTTCTTGGGTAATTATTTATGTTCCATACTATGTATCCTGCTTCGCAAAAACGCCCAGTTTCATGATCATGATCAAAATTTTTATCATCTTCAAGTCAATCCTCACATATATGACAGGTTAAGGCAGATTTGTATTCTAAATTTGTTGATTTATCAGATAAAGGAAGGATATTAAAAGAATTTTGTTTATACCCAAAGTCACTTCATTTTACCATTTCAGTATCACACCTGTCATTATAATTTTTTTCACGATACGTAAACTTGTGACGCAACGTCTTATCTGCTTTTATTACCACGTATAAAAACCCACAAGGTGAATGCTTGGCAGTTTTTGTGCTACCTTCAGATTTAACATAAACGTTTTAATAAATCGGCTCCACGTCGGCGTAAATGACATACAATGCAAACAGCTTTTTGTAAAAAGCTGTGAAATTAATTTTAGTAAGAAAAAGGTCATCATTTACTTTAATAATAATAACTTTTGCATTATTAAAATTTTACAACTTGTAAAGTGATTTTGAAGTCAAAATTTGAGCTAAATCGTGTAAGACAGTTGTAACATAAGTCGTTCTGAGGACAAGTTTTACACACCACAATCTATTCGTCTTTATTACTACCAAGATAATAATTTGCGTCAAAAGTTTTTATTTTCGATAAATTAGCAGTTGTAAATCTATCATTGTAGTTAGATTTAAAATCTCAATTAGAAGCAGCATATAAAATTCATGAAAACCAAACACATTGACTGCAATAGAATTGCTTACCTCAAATAAATAAGTTTTTATAAAATAACATGGAAAAAGTGTTTTTACCCAAGCAGTATGTGTTTTCGTAAGTTAAATACTTACGCGACCAGAATAAACACTTGTAGGGTGTAAAATGGATAAAACTACTCATTTAAAGCAATCCCGATTTAAACTTCTAACGTTGGTGACGCAAAGTAAATTTATCACCTTCTTACGCATTTTAGTATGACATTCTGAAGAAAATTGGGCATACTTGCTGATACGCACAACAATGCCATAATTTAGTTAACAATTGCTCCTGATCCAAAGTTTTCAAATTTTTCATTTTATTTTTTAAATAATTCTGTAATTTGTCAACTATATATCAAAGAACTGTTATAATAGGTATTGGTTATTTGTAGCTATTTTTTACCGATCTTTATATTCCTGAGTTTATTCTGTACTGCCTGTTGCAAATTTAACTTATGCAGAAACTTTTATCTGTATATTAATATGTTCAAATATAGCATTTTTTAATGAAGTAAAAATATCAAATTTTTGAAACAAAACAATTGAATTTATGTTATTAAATCATGAACGCAACGCTTTTGTATCGTAAATTTCTAAACAAACGTAACAAAATACTTTTAAAAGAAACAAAGTTTCTAAAAATCAGTAACAACTAACCTAATGACTGCACCGTGATGTACGTTAACAACTCTGTGATTCTTTAGGTGCGTTGTACGCTTGGATTTTGTTGCAAAAGTGTGATCACAAAACTTAAACCTGTGGGATTTGACTTTGTGATTGTGTAAATGTAGGTGACTTATAAAGTGTTGACCACAAAAACAGCAGCAAAAATAAGTTTGTTGTTATTTTAAAATCAACTTGTTTGTCAAAGCTAATAACATATGCATTTAAAGGTACTCCAGCGATTAGAAATATTTTTCACGGCATAAACACCAATTTGAACGCTGAGTTACAAATATAATCATATAGGCTTTGAATTTTGATTTTTAAATTATTACGTATTTTAGTTTTAAAATAATACTATTTGTTTTTGATAGTATAACTTGCAAACCTTGTTTTATTCATCTCGATCAACGTAATAGCTGTTAAGTAACGCCAGCAACAGAATCTGCTTTTTTTACATTTACAAATCAGAATTAGGATTGCGTAGTATGTAAAACTCTAAGTACTTAGAGGTTTCAAATATTTTGGAACAGAACTTGCATTTATTAAACTTCTAAAATAAAATTAAAATAAGGATTATTTGTGTTATTGACACAGTGTAAGCTGACACAAATTTTAGTAATGAACTGCATCTTATTACAGTTAATGCGTAAGAAGGTGATAAATTTACTTTGCGTCACCAACGATAAAAGTTTAAATCAGGATTGCTTTAAATGAGTAGTTTTATCCATTTTACACCCTACAAGTGTTTCACGTTTCAAGTGTGTAAAAAGTGTTTACATCAAATGTTGAAAACTTAGGCAAAACCGGTTACTTTTACGTCTGCTCACTAAAACTTACTCAACTTACAGGTATGAAAAGAAACCTGTATTGTACAAACAAACAGTTACAGTTGAGAAATCTGCTGAAGCACAACCCATTCGGATCAGTTGGAAGGTTCGAAAATAATCACGATATTGGATTTTTGTGTTTTATTGTGCTGAGTGTTGTTTATTTTGTCTATTTGTGAAACATTTCAAGTGTATAAAAGGAAATTACATCGAATGCTATAAAATTAGGCAAAAGCAGTTACTTTTACGTTCGCTTTTCAAATCTTAATCTAGTAGCGGTTATAAAAATAAACCTGATTCGTAAAAAACATCTGTAGCAAAAAGTTACAAATAGGTATATAAGCATAAAGTAAATCGATGCATGTGGATGTATGCGGTAAGCGGTTATCCATACATCTGCTTTCTGTTAACTTACTTAATAGGTAGTTTTTAAAAATAAATGAGCAAAACTTTTCAAAAATGTGCTAAATTTAAAAAAAAATGAGCTAAATTTTAAAAAATGAGCCACTTTTAATGGAAAATGAATCACATTTAAAAAACAATATGCGTTTTAAAACAAACTGAGTTAAAGTTTTATAAAATAAAATTAATTTCAGAATTAGTAAATCAAATTTTAAAAACATGATCTAAATTTTAAAAAAATAAGCAAAATTGTTTTTAAAAATGAAACTCAATTAAAAAAAATGAGCCAAATTTCACACAGAAATAAGTCAAATTTCCTGAAAGCTAAACTAAATTTTAAAAAAACTGAAGTCAAATTCAAAAAGATGTGGTCAAATCCTAAAAAACTGATCTATGTTAAAAAAAGGGGGCCAAAATTAAAAAAAATGAGGCCAAATGTAAAATAAAAACATAAAGCTAATTTGTTTGACTCAAAAAATAATAAGCTGAATAATTTTTGCTTGAAACCACGCTGTCTGTTTATTTCTACATGTCTTGTATGTATTTAAATAAAGAGTGAGTCGGTGTATGTACAGTTTAGTGAACAAACAACTGATTTGGTTAGTCTTGATGGAAGAGACAGAGCATCTGGATATACTACAGCTGTCCCATTTGCTCGCCGAGTCAGTTCAGTTTCTGCTGTGAACCTCCTTCTCAACTACAACTGATCTCTTTTACGAAACAGGTTTTATTTTTATATCCCTTATTTGAGTAAGATTTAAAAACGCACGTGAGAGTAACCGCTTTTGCTTACTTAGAGATACAATCATCTATTCATTGAATGCTTGCTCAACATGTGCATGTTGAACTCGAGTAAGATTAGGTGAGCGGACGTAAAAGTAATTGCTTTTAATTACATAAAGATACTATTATCTTTTTATATTATAACTGCAAAATTATTGTTGTTTAATGTGTAAGTTGACAGAGTGCGCTCGTTCAAGTAACGTTTAACTGCTTACATTTTTATGCAATGTTCAACTTTATGCATATATAAATATAAGTCTCTAACTGTCTCAGAAACTAGTCATCTACAGCGTTTATTCATTTTTAGCATACATAACTATATCTCTTAAATTGCCTGTATCCCTTAAATTGCCTGGAAGTCAGCAGGCAATCTCTTAGTGCCACAAAAGCCATTGGTTTGGGGGAGAGAAGATAGAGAAAACAATAGCCGCTGGGGCACTGCGAGATAACCCGCTGACTAAAAATTTTCCTGAAAGCTAAACTAAATTTTAAAAAAACTGAAGTCAAATTCAAAAAGATGTGGTCAAATCCTAAAAAACTGATCAATGTTGAAAAATAGTGAGCCAAAATTATAAAAAAAATGAGGCCTAATGTAAAACAAAAATGTTTAATCTCAAATAAAGCTAATTTGTTTGACTCAAAAAATAATTAGCTGAATAATGTTTGCTTAAAACCACGCTGTCTGTTTATTTCTACATGTCTTGTATGTATTTAAATGAAAAGTCGGTGTATGTACAGTTTAGTGAACAAACAACTGATTTGGTTAGTCTTGATAGAAGAGACGGAGCATCTGGATATACTACAGCTGTCCGATTTGCTCGCCGAGTCAGTTCAGTTTCTGCTGTGGACCCTGCTGAAGCAGAGCAATATTGATCCTGACGGAAAGCCTGAAATTTCTCAAGATATTGGACTGATGTATTTATCAATTGGATTGCTGTTTGTTTTGTGCATTTTGAAACTCTATAAATTTTTAAAAAGACTGTACGGCGAGTGATAAAAACCTATATTGGAGTAATGGAGGAAACATTTACATTTCCACGCGCTGTGAAAATTCAGCCACGAGAAAAGGATTCTAAATATGTCATAAGTTTTTTTTTTACTAAATAATTTCCTTAAATTATGTGTTGTTTGTCTGTTTTGTAAGTCGTTTGTCTTACAATTCAATCATTTTTCTTTGAAAATTGTCTTAATATTAAGTCAAATATTTGAAAAACAAATGAATAATGTTTTTTGAAACGGAGTATAATTTCATAAACCGCAGTCAAATTTTGAAATAACAAAGTAAAATTTTGAAAAAATGAGTTGAATTTCCTAAAAACAAGCTAAATTTCATAAAAATAGAGTGCAATTTTAGAAAAACATTAGCTACATTGTAAAAAAGCAGTCAAATTTTTTAAAAATGAGTGAAAAACAAGCTAAATTTTATAAAAATAGAGTGAAAATTTTTAAAATAGGGTAAATATTCAAAAACAAGCTCACGTTTTTCAAAAATGAGTCAAATTGATTAGATCAAAAAATAAGCGCAACAATATCACTCATTTTTAGAAAATGAGCGCTATTGTTGCGCTTAAAAAAATAAGCGCTATTTTTGCGCTCATTTAAACGCAAAAATGTGAGCGCTCTTTTTGCGCTCATTTGAACTAAAAAAACTGATTCAAATTTTTACTGAATATTGATTGTTTTGTTTGCAGCTACTAAATTGTCCTATAGCTGGATGTGTTTACGATACTCGTAAATGGTACCCTTACTACTATCACGTTGAGCGCGTTCATTACTGCGAAGACTGTGAAATGTATACTTTATGCAAATCTGCGCATGCGTGTACTCGTATTTGGCAGAGAGGTGGGCACGTGGACGCCAGGCATGAAATTAACTTGTCGTTTTTTAAAGAAACTTCAAGATCACATCTTGGCGCAGTCAAAGAGTATTTAAATGAACCAACAGATGAAATTACCAGCATTGAAGATATTTTTGAACTTGTAAATATTCCAACCAAAAAACTGTTGAAAAAAAACTTAGTTGTGTACAAGGCTATAAGTGTCATTATTGGAATTGATGTGTTAATGGGAAAAGATATTTAGGACCCCGATCACACGTTTACACATAAAGAAACTATATTCTTCGATTCCAGACCATTTGATCTTCGTGATTTAAACAGAATAGATTCTCTTTTGCTTGAAGCTGCTGACGAAATTATCGAAAAAAAGAATAATTTCACTGAACTTAGGAGTGGATGGAAAATCAATAAAATTTTATCGTTTCAAGTTAAAATAAGTGAACTGTCACTACTAAAGAACTCAAAAATACGCGGACATCCTAAGATGCCGTTTCCAAAACAAGGAATTGTAAATATTAACAACAAAGATGGAAAATGCTTCCAGTACTGTATAGCTGCAGGAGTGTACATAAAATATGAACTTAATTTGTGTAACTGACAGTTTGAAGAAAAGCAGACGCAAACAAAAACTGACGGAGCAAGAATTATCAAAGTAACTCTACATCGAGTTGAACATTGGAAAAAAAATCTGTGCAACTTTGACTTTTCAATGATAAGTGACGCTGGTGTTAATGTACATACAGACATCCCATTGTTTGAAGAGAAAAACCATATCTGTGTAAATGTTTTAACGCATGAAGGAAAAAATATAGTTCTCAACTATATAAGTTTACATAAATCTACAAAAGGTGTAAATTTGTTCCTCATTCATGATAACAATGAACAAGGAAAACGTTGCCATTTTGTTTAAATAAATGATTTGGATCGATTTCTTGGACATATACAAAACAAAACGTTTGTACTTCTGTCAAGAGTGTTTTCGGCTCAAAAAAACTAAAGAATAGTTGCTAAAACATAAGTGCATTTAAGTGAAAGAAACAATATATGATTTTCCTGATAAGCAGTTCAGGATAAAATTTAGAAATAAATATATGACATAACCAGTACCGTACATATTATTCTACGACTGAAAGACGTTTGCTGAGCCTTTGGGAAAACAGAAAAAAGTAACAACGATAGTGTTTGAATTTAAACCAGCAAGTTATGCAATAGATATTGTGTAAACAACCACATCTGATATAAAAATTGTTTATGCAAATTATTACAATGGAAAAAATCCAGTCAAGCATTTTTACAAGTCTGTATTCTATTGGGCTGACAAACTTATAACAAAAATTCGAAATACTAATAATTTTAACAAGCCGGATGCTGAAACATTGCGAAACCATAAAGCAGCGACACATTGTGAACTTTGTCATCGGAAATTCACTGTTAAAAAGAAAAAGAAAAAGCGAAGCTATGCAGAAGCGTTTGATAAAGATTCAATTGACAAATATATTGAAGAACTTGGAGATGAAATTGGCGGATTTGCTGGAGCAGTTGATGAAGTAGATGGCAAAGCAAAGCAGTCTGTATTTAAAACTTTTCATCATGACCACACTGATGGTACATACATTGCAGCTTTGTGTCAGTCATGCAACCTCAAGATAAAATACAAACATGAACTTGTATGTGTTTGTCATAATTCAACCGGATTTGATCTGCATCTTCTTGTAAATGCATTTGAACAAGAAATGTTTGACGCCGAAGACGTACACGTTATTGCCAAATCGTCAGAGAAATTTGTGCAAATGACAATTGCGCATAAAAACAGAGTTTTATCATCACTTAATAAAAATATGGGCCTTGAAAATACAAAGACAATAGAAGAAAATGATCGCAGAGTGAAAATAAGATTAATTGACAGCTGTCAATTTGTAAAATACAGTTTAGCAAACTTGGCTAACGTTATTGCAAAAGAAAAATGTGAAAGCTTGACATTAATTGATCAATGTTTCCTAGAAATGGTTCCAGCAGGAGCTTCCAATACGAAAGAAAATATTGAACTGTTGTTTGCAAAATTCCGTTCCCGTACAGTTATCTTACTTTTTCTGTTGCATTTCAAGATGGACATCCTATACCAGAACGTTAATGGTTCAATAATGATTTGACGGGAAAAGAAATTACAGATTCAGAATAAGAACTTGTGAACAAAATAATTACAAAGTTCAATATAAAAGACTTTAAACAGTATTGCAAACTGTACAATTTACTGGACAGTGTACTGTTGGCTGCAGTGTGGGAGAATTTTAGACAAATTATATTGAAAAACAATGGACTTGATTCTACGTACGTCTGTACTACCAGCGGATACGCCTGGCAAAGTTTCTTAAAAACAAATGGTGTTGAAATTGATGTTATACGGGACTATGAAATGTATAAAATGGTTAAAAAGGGGATCGGAGGCGGAATTTGCTATGCTTCGCAAAAAATTGTGGTGGCCAATACGAAACGAGATGCAGAACACTACACTTCTGAACTACCAAGACTACACTTTCTGTATGTTGACAAGAATGGTATGTATGCTGAAGCTCTGTGCAGAAAGTTCCCGCTTGGAAATTTTAAATGGAAAACTGTGGATACATTAAACTGCATTGTCTGGATAAGTCGTGACTTTAAAGCTGAAAGCAAAGGGTATATCTTAGAAGTGGATTTAGAATACCCAATTAATGTTCAAGAAAGAACAAAAGAAATTCCACTGTGTCCTGAAATACTCAAAATTCAGTTAAACGAGCTGTCAGAACGTCAAAAAGAACATGTGTCAAAACTTGGGCAGCTAGGAAAATCTTTCTTGACTCAAGAAAAACCTATGCTTACATGGTATGACAAGATGCATTATGTAGTGAACCATGCATCCCTGCAATATTATTTGAAAATGGGAATGAAACTTGTAACAATTCATCAAGGATTTTCATTTACACATCAAGCATACATTAAAGACTATATAACAACAAACGTTGAAAGAAGAAGAAATGCAAAATCTCAATCAGACAAGGATTTCTTGAAACTGATGAACAATGCAATTCATGGAAAATTTTTGCAGTCAAACGAAAATCTTATTACTGTAAAATTTTGTTCGTCTCGCGTGAGTGTGGTGAAAACAATAGCTGATGAAAGATGCACGGGTTTCAAAAGTTTGTCTGACAATAAAACTCAAGTTGTACTTAAACCTCAAGAAGTTATATTGGACAAGCCTATTCAAGAGGGTTTTAATTGCTTAGAGCATTCTAAAGTCGCTTTTTACTCTGAAGTTTACCAAAAGTTGATGCCGGTGTTCACAGTAACGATCCATCACCAGTACTCTGACCAGGACAGTCATATTTTTGAGGCAAGCAATGTTTATTTATCCTCAAGCATAAAATAAATTTAAACAAGTTATACAACAATTATTAAAAAATAAATCTTATTAAACGTTTCTTTTATTTTGTAGATTTTGGATCCTAATAAAACATACTTTAAAGACTTATACAAATGCAAAAGCTTTGTTGACTTACAAATTGCCGTCAGGGCATGCATTGTTGGCAAAGTATCCTGATTTGGTTAATCATAATGCTGGGGTTGGTGGAAAATGGAAGATTGAGGACATGGATATTTAGAAAGTAGCTGCTTCCAGAGCCAAGGAATACGCCATAGGATCATTTAGCGGGCATAACGAATTGAAATGCAAGGGAATTCCAAGTAATAGTCTGAAATTGTGTACATTTGAAACCTATGAAACAGCCATCAATTTACAAAAAATCAAACGATTGCCTGTAAATTCAATTAGATCAATTGATTATAAATTATATCTAATGAATGTTGATAAAATTGCATTTTATGGATTAGATGTAAACAGATGTTACTTAGACAGCAATAATTTAAACTTCAGTTTACCCTACGGGTTTCACACATTAGACAAATAATTTGTTTTAAAAATGTTTTAAACTTGAAAATTGTGAAAAACACAATAGTGAGAACAACAAAAAATTACTTCGTAAAAATGTATTTCTAAACTAGTTTGTAGCAACATCATTAAAAAAAGCAAAACATACTTAGTAAAAACAAATTATTTTAAAAATACAAATACCATGTAAAAAAAATAAATAACTTTGTAACAAAATAATTAGGTTTGTAAAACATTTTACAAATAGATTTAGGGAAAAAAATAATTTAGTTTGTAAAAAACATTTCTGTAAACTAGTTTGTAGAAAAGTAATTTAAAAAATGGCAAAACAAATTCAAACGTAATCACTAAAAACAAATAATGTTATAAAAATACCTTGTAGAAAAAATAATTTATTTTGTAAACCAAATAAAAACAAATGAAGCTTCAAAAACATTTTTACAAATAGGTAAAAATATACTTAGGTTTGTAAGACATTTTAACAAATAGATTTAGGAAAAAACAATTTAGTTCGTGAATATAAAATAAAGTTTGTTAACATTCATAAAAATGTATTTAGTTCGTAAACATTCTAAAAAACTAAAGTTAAAAAACCAATAGTAAGAAAAATAATTTTAAAACATTTTAGAAAATAAGATTTAAAAAAATTGTAAACAAAATTTGTAAAACTTCAATAAAAAACAATTGGCATTTGTAAATGTTTTTTGATGTGTTTATTTGAAAAATATATGCATTGCTCACGAAAAAATGTAATATAAAATGTAATTCCAAAGTCAAATAGATCCCTATACAGACCATTTAGGTGTCTTCAAGCCAATAATTTTTGTTTCATGCGACATAGCTTGTGCACGATCCACGTACATTTGTTATACTTCATACAATTAAGCAAACGTTAAAATCCAACCAACATGCTTTATCCCTCACGGACTACTTTTAAACATCTTAAAAAGTAAGACTTACAAGCCTGTTCAGTCTTAGTCAAAACCCCAATAGTTAGTATTGCGACATTTAAAATTTCAAAACAGTTTTTAAAATTTTAAAAAATTTTGAAAAAGTAAAACTTTCTTAAAAAAGAGTGAGAATGAGTTTCATGATGTAATACGTCCTGCTAATATCACATTTTAACACTAACATTTGAGGCATAATATATAGCATATTTTACAGCATAATATATAGCATACATCTCGTGACATCTTAATACATGCGACATCTTACCCAAGCATCTCCCAGAACGTCTAACTATACCTTCTTAAGATCAAAGACCTTACCTCACATCTTACCCCCAGCATCTCAAGAAGGTTACCGATCGCAGAACACCATGACAGCTCCCAGGACATCGTGCCGGGCCAAGGGCATTATGAAAACCCTAGGGCAGCGACAGTTAGCTCAGGGCAGCAGCAGAGTGGTGGGTCACAGGCAGCGGTAGAGTCCTACACATGGCAGTGGCGGACCCCCAGACAAAATACGAAGACAAAAACCAAATTCAGAATTAAAGCCGAAGCCGCAACCGAACCATGACATAGCATACTAGCAACATACTATTGTATATTGTACATTCATTATCTAACGTACATACTAAACGTTGTAAGTCAAATGTTCTGTAATTGTTTGGAGAAAATACAGCATTTTCTATTGATTTTTGAAATAATATAAATTGATTTATCGATCTATAAGAAAGTAGGTGCAAGCTTATATAATATACATCTTGCATACACAGACAGGTGTACAGTAACGAACCCAAGGACCGAACAGGGGTGAGTGAGATAGACAATGCGACGGATCCATATGCAGATGTCTACTGTATAGCTACATACTTAAAACCATATTGCAAAACACCCCCACTCATCCCTCTACGTGTCACACGCAACGCAGGTGCACCATTGCTTATAAGCAATGTAGCAAACGGTTACCGCTTAAAAAAATGCATAATATGTATGTAGTGTTGGAGCAGGATATACTGTTTCCGTTGCCTATAGCAAGAGCATCAAAAATATGCTCAGGATATATAGTGATTTGATACCAGGATATACTGTACCTTTTCCATTGCCTATAACATGAGCAATATTTGCATACAGCAAACACACCGGTGTTGGTTTTGGTTTAAAAAAACAACCGGGATATATAGTGATTTTGGGTTTCGGTGTTGGTTTTAGAGTCAAAATGTTTCAAAAGTAACCAAACCATACTTATTTTTGTCTGTCTGTCAGTCTGTTTGTCTGTCTTTCTTTAAGTCTGTCTGTTTGTCTGTCGGTCTGTCTGTCTGTCTGTCTGTCTTTCTTTCTGTCTGTCTGTGAGTCTGTCTGTCAGTCTGTATGTCTGTCGGTCTGTCTGTCTGTCTTTTTGTCTGCCTGTCAGTCTGTCTGTCTGTGTATCTGTTTGTCTGTCTGTATGTCAGTCTATTTGTCTGCCTGTCTGTCAGTCTGTTTGTCTGTCTGTCTGTATGCCTTTCTGTGTGTCTGTCTTTTTGTCTGTCTGTTTGTCTGTCTGTCGGTTTGTCTGTCTGTCTGTCTGTTTGTTAGTCCGTCTGGCTGTCGGTCGGTCTGTCTTTGTGTCTGTCTGTTTGTCTTTTTGTCGGTCTGCCTTTCTGTCTGTCAGTCGTTAAGTGTGTCTGTTTGCCGTTTGTCCGCCTGTCTGTTTGTTTGTCGTTCTGTCTGTCTGTCTTTCCTTCTCTTCGTCAGTGTGACTGTCAGTATGTTTGACTTTATGTCTGCCTGTCTGTCTGTCTGCCTGCCTGTCTGTCTGTCAGTAAGTCTTTCTGTCTGTCAGTAAGTCAGTTTTCCTGTCTGTAGGTCTGTCGGTCTGTCGGTCTGTCTGTCTGTCTGTAGGTCTGTCAGTCTGTCTGTCTGTCGGTATGTCTGTCTGTCTGTCTGTCTGTCTGTCTGTCGGTCTGTCTGTCTGTTTGTCGGTCTGTCTGTCTGCATTTGTGTCTATATGTTTGTCTGTCTGTCAGTCTGTTTGTGTGTCTTTTCTTGGGTCTGTCTGTTTGTCTGTCGGTCTGTCTGTCTGTCTGTCTTTCTTTCTTTCTGTCTGTGAGTCTGTCTGTAAGTCTGTATGTCTGTCGGTCTGTCTGTTTGTCTTTTTGTCTGTCGGTCTGTCTGTCAGTCTGTCTGTCTGTGTATGTTTTTCTGTCTGTATGTCGGTCTGTTTGTCTGCCTGTCTGTCTGTCTGTTTGTCTGTCAGTCTGTCTGTCTGTTTCAAATGTTTCAAAAGTAACCAAACCATACTACTAACATATAGACACAAACACAGACGGACAGACATACAGACAGACAAACTTACTGACAGAAAGACCGACAGGCAGGCAGGCCGACCGACAGACAGACAGACAGACGGACAGACCGACAAACAGGCAGACAAACAGACCGAAATGCAGACCGACAAACAAATACACAAACAGACAGACTGACAGACAGACCAACAGACCGACCGACAAACAGACAGACAGACAGAAAGACCGACAGAATGACCGACAGACAGGCAGACAAATAAAAAGACATACAGACAGACAGACTGACAGACAGACAGACATACAGACAGACAAACAGACTAAAAGACAGACATATAGACACACATACAGACAGACCGACAGACAGAGTTACTGACAGACCGAAAGACAGACAAACAGGCAGACAGACAGACAGACAGACTGACAGACAGACAGACAGACCCAAAGACAGACAAACGAACAGACTGACAGACAAACATATAGATACACATACAGACAGACCTACAGACACACAGACAGACTGACAGACAGACAAACAGAACGACAGACAGGCAGACAAACAGACCGAAATGCAGACAGAAAAACAGATACACAGACAGACAAACTGACAGACAGACAGAGAGACCGACTAACAGAAAGAAAGACAGACAGACAAACAGACTAAAAGACAGACATATAGACACACATACAGACAGACCGACAGACAGACTAACTGACAGACCGACAGACAGACAAACAGGCAGACAGACAGACAGACTGACAGACAGAGAGACAGACAGACAGACCCAAAGACAGACAAACAAACAGACTGACAGACAAACATAAAGATACACATACAGACAGACCTACAGACAGACAGACAGACAGAACGACAAACAGGCAGACAAACAGACCGAAATGCAGACAGAAAAACAGATACACAGACAGACAGACTGACAGACAGACCAACAGACCGACCGACAAACAGACAGACAGACAAACAGACAGACAAACAGACAGACAAACCGACAGACAGACCGACAGACAAACAGACGTACACACAGACATACAGACAGACAAACAGATACACAGACAGACAAACTGACAGACAGACAGACAGACGGACAGACAGACAGACAGACAAACAGACTGACCGACAGACATATGATTAACAGACTTACTGACAGACAGACAGGCAGGCAGACAGACAGACAGGCAGACAAAGACACAGACAGACAGACCGACAGACAAACATACTGACAGTCAGACTTACAAACAGAAAGACCGACATACAGACTGACATACTGACAGACAGACATACAGAGAGACGGACATACAGGCAGACAGACAGACAAACCGACTGACATACAGACAGACCCAAAGACAGACAGACAAACAGACTAACACACCGATGAACACATAGACACACATACAGACAGACCTACAGACAGACAGACCGACAGACAGACAGACCGACAGACATACAGAATAACAGAATAACAGACAGACAGACAAACAGATACACAGACAGACAGACAGGCAGACAAGGACACAGAAAGTCAAACCGACGAAAGACAGACAGACAGACCGACATACAGGCAGACAAACAGACTGAAATACAGACAGACATACAGATACACAGACAGATAGACCGACAGACAGACAGACAGACACAAAGACAAACAGACAGACCGACATACATACAGACTGACAGAAAGACTTACAAACAGACAAAAAGACAGACAGGCAAACAGACAGACAGACAAACAGACAGGCCCAAAAATAGACAGACAAACATATAGACACAAATACAGACAGACAGACAGACAGACCGACAGACTTACTGAAAGACAGCTAGACCGACAGACAGACAGAATTACTGACAGAGAGACAGACAGGCAGGCAGACACGCAGACAGAAAGACCGAGCGACAGACAGACAGCCAGACAGGCAGACAAACAGAAAGACATACAGACAGATAACAGATACACAGACACACAGACTGACAGACAGACAGACACACAGACAGACATACAGGTACACAGACAGACAAATTGACAGACAAACAGACATATAGACATATAGACACACATACAGACAAACTGACAGACAGATAGTCATAAAGACTTACTGACAGACAGACAGACACACCCAAAGACAGACAGACAAACAGACTGACAGACCGACAAACATGGAGACACACATACAGACAGACCTACAAAAAGACATACAGACAGAAAGACAGACAGACAGACAGACAGACAGACAGACAGACAGACCGACAGACAGACAGACCCAAAGACAGACAGACATACATATAGACACACATACAGACATACCTACAGACCGACAGATAGACCGACAGACAGACAGACAGACGCACAGACTAACAAACAGATTAAAATACAGACAGACAGACCGATAGAACGACAGACAGAAAGACAGACAGACAGACTTATAGACAGGCAGACAGACAGACGAACAGACAGACAGACATACCTACAGACAGACCGACAGGCTTACTGACAGCCAAACAGACTCACTGACAGACAGACAGACAGACAGGCAGACAGAAACACAGACAGACCGACAGACAAACATACTGACAGTCAGACTGACGAAAAGAAAGACCGACAGACAGACTGACAGGTAAAAGGATAGACAGACTGACAGAACGACAAACAAACAAACAGACAGGCGGACGGACGGCAAACAGACAGATTTTCTGACTGAAAGACAGACAGACAGACCGACATACAGACAGACAGACCGTCAAAAAGACAAACAGACAAACATAAAGACAGACTGACCGACAGCCAGACGGACTTACCTACTTAAACAAGTTTCTGCGTAATGGGCATAATACCAAGCAATTTTATTGCAAGCTATGTTTCAGATCGTTTAATTTAGAACAGAATTTGAACCAGCATCTAGAAAACTGCCAAACTCTTGTAACCATAAACATTGTGTTCCTAGAGTCACACAAACGAATCAAGTTTTCTAAACCGTGGCAAACTATTCTCTTTTCGTATTTAATAGTTTACAAGTTATCTTCTTGCCTTAATCCTATTGAAGATTCAGGATCTTTAAAAAACAAAATTCAGATTACAAATGAGATTCTTCCAGCAGCATATTCGTTTGTTGTTATAAGTCAAATGAAAGACCACGATGAGGTTATAGCAGTGAAGTATTTTGATGGTCTGAATTTAATGAATCATTTCTTTAAAAGAATATTTGCATAGGCAAAAAAGTTATTGTCCAAAATAAGAAACACCAACAACTTTTTGCAGCCATCAGAGGAAGTAAAAAAACTATTTAATGAACAACAAACTGTCACATGTGCAAACGTGAATTTGACAACAACAAGAATATATATAAACATTTTAACCATGAGCACCACCAGGATAATTTTATGTTTGCGGCATGCAGCAGAAGTAATCTACAAATAAAATATAATTTTAAATACCCATAATTTCACACTGTGGAAGAACAATTGACTACCACCTGTTAATTAGTGCAATGAAAACATATAACTTTAAAGCTAGGGGTGTCAAAGTTATTGCAAACTCTGCCCGTGATATAAAATCTATAACAATAGGTTCAAAGGATACTTGGCTACCAGATATTTATTTTTAATACCCGTCGAAAGAGTACACTGCAGAACAGTATACTGGTAAAAATTTAACTCAAAAGTAACAGTTTTTTTGATCGATTTCAGTTTAATAATGGATTCTAATTTAGCAGATTTAGTTAAATCTTTAAAGTCGCAAAACAAACAAGATCTAAAACTTAAGTCGCAATGTGTGTTGCATTATGCTCCTTTAGGTAAAATAAAATCAACAAACCCAGAAGCTCAGCGATATAGAGAAAACTGAAAAATAAAAAAGAAAGATATAGAAAACTGTATTAAACTGTTACAAACGCCTCTGTGCTTTCCGTTTAAGGCACAAACCAATCGTTCTGCATTTTTAAAGAAACTTATTTTAAGTGAACAATTTCAGCGATCAATACTAGACGACGAGCCCATTTGTAAAACAGAATAAGAACTTGTGCAAAAAGTGTGTACTCAATTCAAGCTCATAACATTGCGCGATCATACTCGGATTTCGTGTATAATAGAAACACTTTTAATTGCTGAAGTATAGCAAAACTTTAAAAAGCTTGGACTTCAAAACTATAAACTGCACCCAACCAACTCAATGACGCTGCCTTGCTTCTCTTAGGAGTGTTTTTTGAAGTTCACGAATGCCAAAATTGATTACATAAGAGATCAAAGAATATGAGACGTTGTGCCAAACGCAATACGCGGCGGTCAGTGTATGCTCACTCAGAAGCATGTTGTTGCCAACTATGAGCGATGTCCGGGAGGATTTGACGAGTCAAAACCTCGAAGGCAATTGCTGTCACTAGACACTAATAGTTTGTTTGCACATACCCCAAAACAGCTAATGCCAGTGTCGATTTATTAGTACATGAAAGCCAAGGACCTAAAATATATCAACTAGGCTAAATCTAACTTTGGCGATAAAGAAAATAGGTATAGCTATATACTAGTAGTGGATTTAGAATACCTTGCACATTTACACAAACGAGACGAAAACGTGCCTCTTGCAATGGAAAATCGAACATTAAATCTGCAAGACGTTGCTACCATCATGTGCCTGAATAAAACTACAGCTGCCCGGTTGCAGCGGCAAGTATCCCGCCCCCGATTGAAGTTAACTCTTCATAACAAGTACAAGTATACAGTGCACTTCAAGGTTCTGCAGTATTATTTGTCTAAGTGCTAAGTTTTACTAAAAGTTCATTGTGGCGTAGGATTTAAACAACAACGCTGTTTTAAACTATACATTGATGTTAATTTTAAAAAACGCAAAGCAGCCAAAACAGAAATATAGAACAAAGCATTAAAAAAAATAAAAATGTCATTTATGAAAAAAAAATACAAATATTTTGCAATATGTTAATGCTCTTATTTGTACAAGTGCAGCAGAAGCTGAAAAATCATTAGCATTACCTCGATTCAAAGACTTTGAAGGATTGTTAGAAGATCTCAGCATATTTACAAAAGAATTGAAAACATATCGCGTATTGTATTGTTTTGTATTGTATTGTATTTGAAGGGATCGCACACAGTATGATACTGTGTGAAATGCCGCTCAGGCCACTGATAGGCCCATTGCAGACTACTCCTATACTATAACTTTAATTTCGGCCTTACGCAAAACGACCTGTTGCCATGGTATAGGACAACAAGTCTTTTAGTGTAGCCAGTAGTAGTTGATCGGTTGTCAAGATGCATGCACCCAGATAAATTTTTTTGATCATAATGTATCTTTGACACTCCGCTAGAAAGTGACGTGCCGTTTCCTGCTCTAGTCCACAATATGAACACAAAGGTGAAATAGCTAGTCTTATCCTGTGCATATGTGCCTGGAATCTTCCATGACCAGTGAGTATTTCGACTAGCCATTTTAAATGTATGCGCGAATATCTTGTAAGCGAGTGATTTCCATACCAAGGTTTGTCTATCTATCGCTTAGATTGCGCACATGTAGTTATTTTGTCCCACCTATCTGTGTGTGCTTTCCTCGCTCTAGAGCAGACAGCCATGTTAACCACAGATGTGGCGATAGGAATAGAATGCACTGCCTCTTGTGTGGGGGCAATGTTCTCATAAGATGCTTTAGCGAGGCGATCTGCCTCTTCATTGCCTCGATAGCCAGAATGACTTGGTATCTATGAAAGTCTAACTACGTTGCCTGTGGCCAGACGGTTCAGACTTTCGTGACACGCAAGCACTAGCGTGGACACGGTGGTATCTTTTACCAGCGCATTTAAGGAACTTAGGCTGTCGCTAAAGATGTGTATTGTTTGACCTTCACAGCCCATTCCCAACAGCCAATTGGCCGTGTGTAGGATTGCAAAGATCTCACACTGAAATACAGTAGCGTACTTGCCTAAGTAAATGGATTCTGAATGCAGTGTTTCTCGGGTGTTGAATTGACACAGCTCAATGAGGACACCGCTTCCTAAGAGGGGCCCATTTCTGGATCCGTCTGTCAAGCACACATACCCATGTGCTAGTTCCGATAGATCACTATCCTAGGCATTTCTAGGTAGATTTTCTACTAAGTAGTAGATACTATCCTTTGGAGTAAGGATGCTACAGTCAGTGCCCATTTGGAGGGTGGGTTCATTGTTAACCCATTCATCCCAAAGGCGTGTGTGACTGCGATGGTCAAGTACTTTTGGGTTGCCATGGCACAAACCCCTAGCTCTCAATCTATGCATTGTCCGAACTGCTATTCCAGTTAGATGTATATCCAAAGGAGTCAGTCCGACCAAGCATTCGATTGCGGACGTGGGTGTGGTCTGCATTGCCCCTGTTATCAAAAGACAAGCGTGTCTTTGAACTTTTGTGAGAACTTTAACAGCTTTATGAGTTTGAATAGCAGGATGCCAAACAGCAACAGCGTAGTCTATGACTGGACGAACTATTGCTGTGTACATCCAACTTACAACTCTAGGCTGTAGTCCCCATGATTTACCAACCATCCGCTTACATCTTGCAAGGGTGGTGGATGCTTTTTTCCCAATAGTTTTGCAATGTGGAATCCATGTGAGCCTCTTGTCCAAGATCACACCAAGGTATTTAACCGTGTCTGATTTTGGTAAAAGTATGCCCTGATAGTATACAGGTCTCCCTTTAAAACGGGGAAATAAATTAAAATCAATTACAAAGGTCTTGTCAGGCTTCAATCTAAGGCCATTTTTAACGCACCAGGTATCCGTCAGGCGTTAACCCGCTTGGATCCTGCTCACAATGGCGTTAAAATCCCGACCGCTTTGGACCATGGCTGCATCGTCTGCAAAACCCTGGGATAGCATTGATGGTACTTTGGCCTTCAGAGTGGCAAGTAACTTATCCATTACTAGGTTCCAAAGAAGTAATGAGAGAACACCCCCCTGTGGGCACTCTCTCTCTACACTTCTTCTCCTAGTTTCTTGATGCAGTTCAGAGTGTACTTGACGATTACAAAGCATGCAAAATATCCACCTTCTGAGAAAGGGAGTTATTTCTAAACGCTCCATTGCTCGCTGTACAGCACTGAACAAAAGATTGCTGAATGCTATTTCAATGTCTGCAAAGACAGCAAGGATTAATTCTTTTCTTTGCAATGCCTTTTCTACATGTGTTACTAGCCTATGTAGAGCGGCTTCGGTGGATACTCCTTTTAAGTAAGCAAATTAGTTATTGGAGCGCAACAAGGCTTTTAATCTAGGAGTCCTTATGTGCCTATCCGTTAACCTCTCAAGGGACTTTAGCAAAAAGTTGGATAGTGAGATTGGACGCCACGATGTGGGTTCGCTGTAATCTTTCTTTCCTGGTTTTGGTAAAAATACGACCTTTGCATTACGCCAGATTGTCGGTGTGTGGCCCAAAATAAGGCAACCTTTAAACAGAAAGTGCAGGTGTTCAGTAAGTACAGGTGAGCTGTGCTGTAAAACAGCCGGAGCTATACCGTCCGGGCCTGGTGCCTTATACGGCTCAAAGCTGTTCACTGCCCATCTTAGCTTTCCTGGTGTTACAATTGTTTCTATCTCCGGCACGTTTATAGGAGTAAGATCAGGAACTGGAATGACCAGCTGCGGATCACACGGAAAGTGGTGAGCTAGAAAAATGTCTAGTATTTCAGCCTTGTTCTGGGTGAGATTATCCGAACCAGGAACTTTTAGGCTTGTAGGATACTTTCTTTTTCCATTTCCAATAGCTTTGCTAACCCGTGCAGCTACTGGTAGACTTTCAATCTCCGAGCAGTAGTTTCTTCAAGCTAAACGCTGGGCTTTTCGCAAGACATCTTTGTAGTTGTTTCTTGATGCTAAGTATTCCTTCCATTTGACAGGGTCTCTATTTGAAATAGAGCCAGCCTGCCGAAAGAGATTTCTAGTTCTCTTGCGAAGTATAGTTAGATCAGGTGACCACCATGGAGCTGCTTTGCTTCTCTATGTGACATATTTTTCTGGACATGCTTTCGTAAAGCTTTCCTGTAGACACAAGGGGATGTAGTTTGCTCGATCCTCCAAACCAATAAGTGTGATGTCACATTTGCTGTCTACATCCTTTAACTTGCCTTTCAGGGTCGTTTGAAAGATTGTCCAGTCTGTTTTTCGTATATTTCTTATTTTAGTTAACGGTGGTTTGGCGCTTCAACTTTAAATCTTATGTACCTGTGGTCTGAGTTTGACCCCCTTGTCAGAAACATGCCAAAGTCTAATAAGATTTTGTGCAAAACTGTTTGTTATTGTTATATCGAGAACTTCCTCTCGGTTTCTTACAATAAATGTGGGTTTTATGCCCTCATTTTCTATGTCCATGTTACTGGCTAGTAGAAATTCAAGCAATTTGTCACCCCTCGCATTTATGTTAGTACTGCCCCACATTGAGTGATGTGCGTTTGCGTCAGCACCAATCACTAGTGGTAGCTTGTGTGTTTCACAGTAAGATACTAGCTGCCTCATATGCTCAGAGGGAACGTCCAGTGTGTCACCAGGCATGTAGACTGATGAAAACACCATAGTTTGTTTCCCCCAGTGCGTATGTATTGCTACTTTATCCCTATCACAGAATTGTGACAACACTGTGGCTTTGACGTTTTTTGATGTTAGTATACATGACCGCGGAATGTCATTTGTTTGAGCAACAAAAAGCTGGTCTTTACTATCAAGCCCTCGTATCACACCATGAGTGTGGTAGGGTTCTTGGATTAGAAATATAAAGGAGTGTGGGTGGGGTGGGGTATGAGCACCAGTAGGGTGCTTTGGACGTGCTTGTCGCACTAGCATGGCGTCGCGACAACCTATTAATGAGGATGCCGCAGCACGCGCATGGTGCATGTTAATTTGAGTTATGTCAACGTGGGGAGGAGTCATGTCTTTGGCTCCTCCCACGTGACCAAACCCGGGTGTTCGTGGCACGCTTAGGACCTAAGCCCCCTCAGTGGAGCTCACCCCTTCTTTCCCTCCACCTCCTGCAGATGATGATACTACCTCTATGAATCGGATTTGTCCAATTCCATAGTACAGCAGATGTTTACAGTTAGCGAGACAAGATACAGTAAAAGGATCAACCGCAATGATCTTTGTGTGTCCCTTAATGACACCACCTATCTCGCTCGGTACATCAGCATAATTGATCCATTGTGTGTTGTTGAGCATTGGGTTCTGACTTCTTAACTTTTTGCAAAAGTCAGGAAATGTAACCTTCATCCCCCCACCCAAACTCTGAATCTCTTATTCTTAACCACGAGAGGTACAGGAGCCATTGTGTGCTTCTATCCAATAAAGGTGAGTTCCGTTTCGTTTGGCCCCTCCCACTTTATGTCATAGGTGTTAGTAATGACCCAGTCCATTGAGTAGGCGTTGTTACAGTCTACTCGTATTTGTCCCTTTAAAGACATATAAGGAGTAGTGATCTGAAGTATTGCTTGAGGTCCTGCAATCCTTTTTGCTTCTCGGGCTAATAAGGCAACCATGTAGTGCGCCAGAGCCAGTCCTGGGACTTTGTCAGTTTTTTGGTCCCCTGCAAAGGTGACAATAACTGTAAAGTCAGTACATGGTTCTTCAGCTAACAAAAACTTTGGTGAGGGTTTTCTCTCGCTCTTGCTCCCAGGTTTAGTTAAAGGTGGCTTTCGCCCAGCTTTTTTTGATAGTTTTTGTTTCTCATCCCCCCCTGGGTTTAAGTTTAAGGGTGTCTTGGGAGTATCAGCTTGCCTTTTGCTCTTCTTTCTCTGTCTCCCCGTGGAGTCGGTGCTCGATCCTGGTGAGGGAGTAGCAAAAGTCCTCTTACTCCCACTGGCCGGTGTGGGGTCAGGGAGTGGGGTTCCAGATTCAAGAGCTAGTTTAGCTTGCTCCGCTTTTTCAGCTTTTAAAGTTTTACTTTGAAGCCAAAATGCTTTCCAGTCCTTCTTTGGTCTAGGCTGGGTTTTTTCCCTCATCTTCTTATCCGCAGCCTTGCCATTGACACCGGTATTGGGAGCTTCCTCTTGATCTTCGGTGTTTGGCGCTGGTTTGCTGTTGATGGAGGGCACAGTTTTGTCCTCAAGTAATAGGGCAACAACCGTTGCCGGTACATCGACGTCCATGTCCTCTTTGGTAAGAGGACTCAGTTCATTTGCTCCATCAAAACCTGCAATGGATTTGAGTGCAAATTGTACGTGGCCGATAGGAAATGTAAATATTATTTCTACATTTATTAATATACAAATTATGTTTGCAAACTGCGTGCAGACTAAAAGATAATTTATTTCCTTAGAATCTGCATGCAGTGTGTAAATAGCATTAAATTTCAATGGAAAACCAAAGTCACAACTAACTATTAAAGTTGTGCTTTCTGGTTCCATTGACAATTTAATGTTTAGTATGTGCAGCAAACTCTGTTGACGCAATCCAGTAAACATTGTGCTGTTAGCCAATGCCTCAGATGGATGCGTCGTTAACAGAGTTGCTGGTTTGTTTACCATTTGTGCTGAAGCCGTCTGCGGAACACCCCTGTTGCTCTTGTGCGACCGCCAGCTATCGCTAATAGCACGGAGAAGTGCCGGCATCCTAGCTTCTACACAAATGGAATTTCCAACTTTATAAAGTTGGAAGTTAATTACGTGAAAATAAAAACAAACGCTTACCTGTACCGGTTCCGGTGCTTCCTGATATGTTAGCCATCTTCCACCGGTTGGGTTATTGTTTTTATTCTCACTTTTACTATAGAAAATTAATATTTTCAGATTTGCCTTTTCAGCACAATTTTAGTCCACGTCTGTATTTTTGAACGGCGCGCGGGAATGACATACATATCGCGTAACTAACTCGTCTTTGACTAGAGTCGCTATTTTAGATATTGCAAAACTGTTTTCTATAAAAAATTAGATCGTCTTTAGGAGATATTTCATGACAAGGCACATCTGGATTACTCTAATACAGACAGATATGAAATGCACACAATTGACGAGCTAAATACATTTTCGGACGATATCTTGAAAGCAAAGATTGAGTTTGATTTTAGCTAAATTCCTCGCGACCACAAGTTTTTTAAAATTTATGAGAACCAGCACCCAGGTTTGCATAGTTTAAATAAAGACAAAAGCGGAAAGTTAAGAATACAAAGTTGAGACTTGAAAAAATTAATTATTTTGAAACAGAGAATGTACAGCTCATTGTATTTAAACGACACTGAACAACAAAAGTGTACGGGAGTTCCAGCAGTTGCAATGAGGCAGTGTAAACACAACAAGTATGAACAAATGTTGGAAACAGAGAAACCTTGTAAGATAAATGTGAATTCTGTAAGAGCAAGAGACCACGACTTGTACACTGTCAACTATACTAGATGAGCATATAATTGTATAGACTTGTCTCGAGTGTTGCCAGATCCAAATAATTGTAATTATAGTTTACCATTCGGACACGTTGATTTACTTAGGCAATAAGTTGTTTCTCAACATCACATACGTGTAAAAAAACTTGGTTATATGTAAACATTGTACAAACAAACTTTGTAAATAATAGCTTTTGTTAAAAAACAAAATAATTGTATGTGTAAGCTCGGGTGAGCAACTGTAGTTTTTAGTTTAATTATTATTAGCACTATGTATAATAATTTTAGCCTAATAATATACTATAAATACAAAATTAAAAATTATAAGCAGGCGTGCTTAGGTAAGCGGTTAGGAATGCAGACTGTAACGAAATTTACAGTCTCAGACCCGGCTTCAATCCTTAGCCACTGTTAATCGTTTACGGCTCGGTGTTGTACAGTAAACGTCACTAAATTGTTGATTGAAACCCAATCTTTTTCGGTGCTTCTTAGTGACACTACTTACTGTAGAAGCCTAGGAAATAAAACTCCTTTACTGTGGAAGAGCGGACGGGGATAGGTGAAAGGGTACAAAGACCGAGACGATCTAACGCGGTAGCCTTCTATTTCCTCACCCAAAGTGACTAGTTAAGTCTGGTTGTATGAACTTCGGTTAAATCGACCCAATGAATAAATTATTATTATAATTATTTAAAAATTATTAAATAAATGTAAAACATCAGCATTGTAAGAGGTACATATGTGTTCATACTGTATTTGCGTTGTGTAAATAGGTAGTTTAAGTTTTATTTAGAATACTGAAAACCATTATGTAAATATCAATGTAAATTGTTTCGGTTTAGCAAAAAAATTTCAAAAAAATAAAATGTAAATATGTCAATACTTTAAATAAATCACTTTATTTGCATTTCTCCTGGTTCATTTTACCTATATTCCTACAATTAGCATACAACACAAGGCAAATTACAGGACCTACCTACCTACACGGATTCAAATTATAAAATTGTAATACTGCATAGCCGACTGTACACACAATGCTAGTAGTGATCTCATTTCTCATCCCATTATATCGGCCAGTGGCATCCTCTTATATCTTCCCGTTCGTTCCTCTTTTCATTCCTTCCATATCTGCCCATAATACCTTTCCCGTTTCGTCTCGGATATCTTTCCCAGCTACTTCGTCTTTCTCACCCCCAGCATCTAAACTCACCCCACCAACCCTAAAACACTCCTATGCCACAACACGCTACTTAAAACACCAACTAATACAGTAGTGACACCCTCCTTTTCAAATTACAATTTCATGGTGCATTATTTCACTACATAATAATTTACTATTGGATTAAATTCATCTAATACAAAATACTAAGCTAGTTTATACATCGATGGAAAATAATTACCGAACAATGTCGTGGAAATATCCTACCATGCGCTTATTAGATTCACTAATACTCAAAACGAAATCGTCTTTACAATAGTAAAATCAAAATTATTGCTAGGTTTGTCTATAATTCATCAAATCACGTGCAATACTTGATATAAACGCATAATTTTATTTTATTGCAGACTTGGCCTCTACGGCACCTGGCTCCTATTTGGAGCTTTACGGTAATTCAGAAGTTTACTTTTTGAAATTGATTCTTACAGCTTACGTGCTGTCTTGCGAGCCTCGACACGTAAAATTCCTTTAATCTGTGCTTTATTGTCAGTGATTAAATATCTGAAATACAAATTGTATGAATGAATGCATGATTTATTTCGTCTAGTTTATACATGGCCATTGGCGCTTACAACCCCATCGTCATAATTTTCTTAATAATTACACAGCAAAATCAGAGAATTATTTCATAATCGTACAATATAAAATATTTAAATATTACAAAAATATTACCAATTGTATGGCTTGATAGAATATTTATGTTATTTATTTAACTGCAGAAATTAAATTTCAAATAAAACTGAAACGTATGTACAACTTACGTTTAAAAAATTTATTTAGCATCGTTGTAGGGTATTTTTACTGTATGACACAATTTTAAAGAAACCATCTTTATGAAGTTAACGTTGCACAATTGCAGTGGCCTCACAGCTTAGCGCATAAACCAATATTTCTAGAAATAAAAAAGTAAAATACATGAAACGCTACGAAACAGAGTCTAGACCGCATTATATCTCCTAACGAAGTACGTTTAAATAACAATAGCTTTCATAAAATGTTTATTTAGGATTTACACAAATGACTAAGAGTTGCTTAAAAGAGAATTCTATTAAAATACGAACAGATGTTTAAGTCAACATAATTGTTGCCGATCTCTCTGTAAAATCTGATTTTAACATTGTCATCTATTAAAATAGTCAACCAACTAATTTTATACTACTCGAACAATTTCAAATTGACATTGTTAACAGATTAATTTCCAAAAATTAACAGCGTCCCTATTAGCTAGTGAGTGGCTTCAAATGAAAATTTTATTTGATACATAAACAGCACATACAGACTCAGTTTAATTTGAGCCTTAATTGCATACAGATTATTTTGGGGTCTTTGAAAACTGCAAAAAACGTGCTTGCCCAATATTGTAGGAAATTTCAATATTAGACTCTAGGTCGAGGTCTGAACTAAGTTTTAACAATTTGGCACACCACTGACTGAAATTTGCAATATTAAAGACGTTCCTAAATGAGTCTGAACGCTCATGGCTTTGATTCATAAATTCATTTTTGACGTCACGGATAAGAAATGATATTCAGGGATGTATTTAAAAAGTCAACCTGGACGTCAAGTTTCCTGAATTACTCTTCCAGTCAGAGCTTCAAGCAGCGGAAAGAATTATGTTCCCACTGACATCCTTAGGAATCCGCATGAGCTCAACTATTAGGCAGATTAAGCACCGCCGTAAATATGCTTGGAAATTAAAGCGTCTAAATACTGCGACGATTGAATAGCATTCAATCTGCACTAGTGAAGATTTGAGACTTGTTTTGTCCGATTTAAGTCTGAGAGAATCACTTAAAATTTTTCTGGACTCGCAGTGACAGTTCAAAGTGACAAAATAAACTGAGTCTATGGAACAGAGCTTTTAAGAAAAGACTCATTTAGAAAGGTCTCAATTGTAACCAATCCTTAGTCGGACTTGCTTTGGTCGTGTATTAAAAACATTGATCGGTATTGTAAAAATAAATTTTACGTAAATATGATGGTTGAAAAATACCAAAATGAAATTCAAAAACTACATACAGTATTTCCTATTTTAGACAACGGGTCCGTAATTGTACACGGGGCTGTTTTAGTACACGGGACTAAGAGGCGTGAGTTTGAATAGCCCACATGTCTATTTAACGCACTATTATATGGCAGTACACAGGTCTGTATTATTAAACAGGTCTGGGAGTTTGGAAAATGAATAGTAAACCCCATGGTCTAAAATACAAAATATGGTAAGACAATTTCATTAGTGTACTAAATTGAGCTTGAAAACGTATAGAACAGATTGGGACTTGAATAAAAGAGCAATGAAAGTTTGGAAATCTTTTTTTAATTTTGCAGGAGCCTGAATGAAACATTGATGTTTCAATTAGTATTGCTCTCAAAAGCCTTGAAATAAGATTTATTCCTACCTATCTACATAATTTACAGGAATTTTGAAAATCTTTCAATACTGCACCAATTCCATCGAGCCATATATCATTGGAAAGCTAATCACCAGTAGAATTCAAATAACGGAATGGGCCTTCATTCAGTGTAAGACACGGAGCCGGTGACCGGTAGGACCGATCGCACTGACCGAAGCTCCGGTCAGTAAAATCAAAAACATAGCAGGCACGCTCGGGCTCATTTTTTTTTCTCGAAGCTCATCGATGCTCAAAAAGCACTAAAAGCTCATAGAGCTTTTAGAGTCCTGAAATTTGATATCCGTAGTAGGGTATTTGAGCCCAAAAGTGTAAGAGTGACCGATATGTCGTAAAGGTTGTTTTGGACTCATACTGTCATAACAAAAAATATCAGAGATACTGTGTAATGTAAAAGTATGATGAAATATAAATATATTATATTATTGTATACGATAGTAATTATATATGAATCACACGGGATATAAGATAAAAGTAATAGTCAGCGGTACGAGTAAGTGATGATTACTAGTAATAATAGTAATAGTAATATTTGTTTAATATTAGTTAATTAATTAATTAATATACTGATACCTATACCCTGTGTTGTGGTGTGGCGGACTGTGGCGGCAGTGGCGGGGACGGTGTGAGGTGTCGGTGTCAGTGGTGTCACAGTGAATTAAGTATAAGGTTTCTGAATTAATATACTGCTGATACCTATACCCTGTGTTGTGGTGTGGCGGACTGTGGCGGCAATGGCGGGGACGGTGTCAGGTGTCGGTGTCAGTGGTGTCACAGTGAATTAAGTATAAGTTTTGTGGCTGATGGCTACTGTGCTACAGTAGTAATGTATGTACTGTATCTTTATATATACATGAAGTTAGGTTGATTTATTATGGGCTTGAGAATAAAATTTGTAATTTCAACTATAAAACTTCTGTTGAATTTAATTACAAGAAAATTAAAATAACTGTTTTTGGTGAAACTGAGCCCGAGCGGGATAAAAATTGCAATAATTAAATGTCGATAAATGTGAGTCTTTACTAAACTCTACTCTACACCTCACCACGGAGACGGCGCACCAGATGAAGAGTCGACTCTTTCTGGATGTTGTTACATTTGACAGTTTTGACACATGTATTAATTACTGGGGGTATTATTTAGTTGTTTGAGCAGCATGTAATTTAAATTATTTTAAATATTAAAAATTCGCATTTTGGGCGAACGTTTTATCACGAATTCCCACCATTAATTAAACCACTGCCAAAGTTGCTAAAGCTAAAGCTTGAGCAAACACCAAAGCCCACACACTAACACTAAAACCTTTTCATTTTTCATAAAATACAATTAAACGTGGAATTTGAATGAATCAACAATTATTCACTAATTATGTTTATTTTTATCTGCGCAATTTTAATTATTTTGAATCGTTTGCATTTTTAAATAAAGTTAATGTGTCATTGTTAACAAATTTGGTGTTAATGGCTTAATAGCTACAAAATTGCGGTATTAAAAAATTTAAAAATGTCAAATTCAATATTTTATTTTTTAAGCATTGTTGGTGCATTTGAATGTTGCAAGTTGCATACATATATTGCATGCAAAGGCGCATACTTCATACTGAAACCGAAAAAATGATAATGACTGTGGAGTGTGAACACTGGGCACAGCTGAGTGCACATGCTGCAACTACTAATTTTAAATTTTAATATACGCTTTTGTAGATTTATGTATGCTCATTATTAATGTAATCGTGTCATAACCATAAATAAGTACTGTGCAGACACTGGATAGAAGTGTCCCGCTGTGTGGCTGTACCACTGACAAACTGAACACTGAATTAACTAAGTAGCACTAATAGATTAAATGCATCAGATAGCTTAGTAGCTTACTCTTTTTTACTTACGCATCCCGAGCGGGATAAAAATTGCAATAATTAAATGTCGATAAATGTGAGTCTTTACTAAACTCTACACCCCACCACGGAGACGGAGCACCAGATGAAGAGTCGACTCTTTCTAGATGTTGTTACATTTGACACATGTATTAATTACTGTGGGTATTATTTAGTTGTTTGAGCACTATGTAATTTAAATTATTTTAAATATTAAAAATTCGCATTTTGGGCGAACGTTTAATCACAAATTCTCACCATTAATTAAACCACCGCCAAAGTTGCTAAAGCTAAAGCTTGAGCAAACCCCAAAGCCCACACACTAACACTAAAACTAAAACCTGCGGACTAACACCAGTTTAGAATTTATCTGGTATGAGTTTTCAAGTTTTCAGTTGGTCAGTTATCAGTTCTGGAGGATTTGAGGACATTCTTTGTTCATAATTTTATTATTACAACTGGCTTACTGCCTAGGTGTGCAGCAAATTTGAGCAAATACGTAAACCATAGCAAAAAATAGTGAACATACAAATTAAAAAGTACAAACAATTGTTCGTATAAAAAAACGTAACAGTATTGAACATTTTGAACAATTACATTAACACCATCCTACAGCTTACGGCATAGTACTATAGTTTATGTTTGATTAACAAAGTCCTTTTTATAAACTTTTGTAATTATATAAACGCAATCAATTTAAAATGATTAGCAGTAAAACAGAAAAGTGTGTAAAATTAGAAGTTCTAAAACCTGTGTTGCGAACTACGACTATATTAAAATCTACAGCAGCAGGCAGTGCTGAGGTACAACTTGGAAGAAACACATCCCATTGCGTAGGTGCAGGCGTTGTCCGGGATTTGGAACCGGAACCTACACCGGCGGAGGTTGACCTTGAATCCAACAATATTGATACATATCGAAATGTGTCTCGCTTACTGTCTTCTCGTTCTTTAACACCATCTGCCTCACAAACAGAAACTGAAATGAGTTGCAACTCCAATAACGACCTGCCACTAAATTTGTGCATGAAAGATGGACCACAAATTAATACTAAAAAAAGCCAGAGTCAAAGTCAAGTTCCATCCTTTTCTTCAGTTTCAGCTTCGGAAGAGCCAGCTCCCGGTGGAACTACAGATGGACCATACAGAGCTGTACTAAAAACTAAGCGATGCCTCCTTATTAGCATAGCTGCATCGGATGAAAATGGTGAGGCAGCAGACTTGGACCTTGACTTTGAAGGAATAAATAAGCGGTTGACCATTCGCACCAATTCGGGTACTTCTACGGGTGCACCTGCTGCTAATGCTGGTTCTAATTCTAGCTCTGCATCCACACAAAAGAAAGGTACGTATTGTCTAGATACAAAGTCGAGATACCTGGGCATGGTGTCAAAACAGTTTCATTCATATGCATGCAATCAAATGGAAGAGGCAGGGTTTGGACACCATTGATCAATAAACATAAAGATAAACATACACGAACAAGCAACCAGGGTATAAATTTTATTAAAATAATAAGTGCAATAATATCAAAATTATTTTATCCTTGCTTTATTCTATTTCATTCTTACAGAATTTTTAGGAGGGCTAATAAGAACTGGAGATAATAACAAGGTTGAAATAAACATACACGTCACCAAACCCTTGTGCCCAGACTGCAACCACTATCAGAATTTCAGCGATGGCCAAGATTATTACTCTCAATTCACTAATCAAGAAGATGTAGATGCTGAGTTATATTTTCTAAATTATGAAGCTACAAACAATGACCAAGTAAAAAATGATGCAGGTGTTAAGGAAAAAGTCAGAAGGAATTCAACTGATACGAGAGAGTTTAGCTCCAGTCAAAGTAGTCAGAGTCAGACGCAGACTGACAAATCTCATAATCAGGAGAAACCGGCAGACCAGATTCATCGCCGTCGCCAAATAGGTAGTAAGAACAGCACTGTAGCTGAAACTAAAACTGCTCGTCAAGAAGATTTGGATCAAAATCTTATTCAAAATGTTGGTACAAAAGCAACATCCGTCACTACAGCATTCAAACGTAACCGGTCATCTTCAGTTCCTTATGTTCTTTCTGCCGGTGTAGCTTTGACTGGGGACGCTAGTAAGGCTGGTGTTGGTTTGCCAGTGTCAAAAAATAAACGCACTTCAGTTAACAACAGTGACGAAAATATTGAAGAGGTAGATTGCGATGGTTCTGAAGATCCAGATATGCATAACCAATTACCAGCTGACCAGGCTGACCTAGTTGCCACAGATAAGAATCATCAAGCAAAACGAATTAAAATGTCCAAAACTCGTGTATGCGCTGGAAGAAAAAATCCAGAGGTACGTGTATCTGATTGTCAAATTCACCCAAATTTTGAGCAAGCAAAACTTCTTAAAGCTATTAAAAAGAGATCTCAAAATCAAAATCATGTTGAAATCCCTTCTTATCCATCAACATCAAAAGAAGGCTCCAACAACAAAGCTTCTCAATTTGTTTGTTCACCAAAACATGCAAACGTCAACGAAGACCAGGGTGAAGACAAAAACGATGAAATGGAAGAAGATGTCAACGACGAAGACACGAGTGACAGTGACAGTGAAACTTTCACACCTAAACCAATGCCTGCAACGCGAGAGGGTCCAAAGGGTTGCAAATATCTTCGCAATGAGGAATATCTTAAAATTTACCGAACTACAACAAACAAAAAAACCAAACTATTTGGTAGGTCTTGTGTTTATAGATTACTCTAACATGTATTGCAACTAAATGCTGCATATTTTTGTAGACGGTAGATTATTTTTAACTTCTTCAAATATTGTGTTTCAACTAAAATACGCCAAAGAGCAAATGTAGGTTGCTTGTTGCTTAAAGTTTACAGGCACATTATTTATAGTTATATGCAACTATTAAAAAGAAATACCTGCCTAATTATGTATTTAATAAATTTCTCAAAATGTTTTGATATTGTAGATTACTACTGCATTAAACCAAACTGCACTTTTTTGGCCAAGGGATCTGTCACTGTGTTCACAAAATTACGCATGCACTTCAAGGAGCACCTGGAACCACATCTGTTTCGGTGCACATTATGTGGAAGAGCCTATCGGTACACGTTTAGCCTTCGCAGGCATATGCGTGATATCCATTCATCTAAGAAAGAGAAGACGGCACAAACATCGACTGCCAAAAAATTTAAGAAAAATTAATGCTATGCGTAACATCGGTGAAAACTAGTTGATGAATTATATTATTTATTTACTAAACTATGAAGATGTTGATTTAAATATTAAACAATATTCATAGTAAACTTTTAGTTATTATGGTTGTGCTGAGTGCTGTGTAAGGTAAACGTTTGCTGGATTACCTACTATTAAAATTAAATGTTGTAGATTTACATTATAGAGTTAAAATACGATTTAATGGATTAAATAAACAAAAAGTGTTTCAACTCTGGGCATGCTTGATGTTCCTGTCATTATCAAACTATCTATCAGACTCAATCATCCCACTAATTCACGAAGATCTGCATACCTCCACGAAGACGGAGCACCAGATGAAGGGTGGACTCCTTCTGAATGTTGTAGTCAAAGAGAGTTCGGCCATCCTCGAGTTGTCGAGTTGTTTTCCAGTTCCAGCGAAGATCAATCGCTGCTGATCTGGAAGTTCTGCAAATGCAAAGAATTCATATTCACTTTTAAGTTTTACGACAGAACGTAGCATATTTCAACTTTAAAATTGAAACATTTATGTAATTTAATATAAAGGCAGTTTTCTGAGATTGACTTATTTAAATAAGGAAATGTAGCTTACCCTTACCTTGGATTTTTGCTTTCACATTTTTGATTGTGTCAGAAGGTCTGAGAAGGCTCCACTTGGAGAGTGATCGTCTTCTCAGTCTTTACGAATATTTGCATACTTCCTCGAAGACACAGCACTAAATGAAGGGTAGACTCCTTCAGGATATTGTAGTCTGAGAGAGTGCGGCCATCCTCCAGTTGCTTTCCTTCAGCAAAAATTAGACGTTGCTGGTCTGGAGGAATTCCCTCTGCAGAAATAAAATCAAAAATATAAGTAAATGTTCGCATCCAAAGTAGGAAGGAATATAGTTCCGGTTCAGCAATCAGCAAATTTATTAATTAGGTACAATTTTGTATATTTTTTACCTTTATCTTGGATTTTGGCTTTAACATTTTCAATAGAATCTAAAGTTTCAACTTGCTGAGTAATTTTTTCGCCCGTGAGGGTTTTAACGAAGATCTGCATACCTCCACGAAGACGGAGCACCAGATGAAGGGTGGACTTCTTCTAAGTGTTGTAGTCAGAGAGAGTGCGGCCATCCTTGAGTTGCTTTACAGCAAAAATTAGACTTTGCTGGTCTGGAGGAATTCCCTCTGCAAAAATAAAATCAAAAATATAAGTAAATGTTCGCATCCAAATTGGGAGGGAAGGAATATAGTTCCGGTTCAGCAAATTTATTAATTAGGTACAATTTTGTATTTTTTTACTTTTATGTTGGATTTTGGCTTTAAATTTGTCAATAGAATCTGAAGGTTCAACTTCAAGAGTAATTGTGTTGCCCGTAAGGGTCTTTACGAAGATCTGCATACCTCCACGAAGACGGAGCACCAGATGAAGGGCGGACTCCTTCTAAATATTTCAATGTTGTAGTCAGAGAGAGTTCAGCCATGCCATCCTCCCTCGAGTTGTTTTCCAGCGAAGATCAATCGCTGCTGATCTGGAGGGATCCCCTCTGCAAATGCAAAGAATTCATATTCACTTTTAAGTTTTACGAAATAACGTAGCATATTTCAACTTTAAAATTAAAACATATATATAATTTAATATAAAAGCAGTTTTCTGAGATTGACCTATTTAAAAAAGGAAATGTAGCTTACCCTTATCTTGGATTTTTGCTTTGACATTTTTGATTGAATAAAAATAAATAAACAATTTAAGCTTCTCACATGTACTTGTACTCTGACTCACTGTGACTTTGGTGGGTTGGTTGGATTAGGTAGGTACTGTAGGTAGGTGTGTAAACACAATGTGACTATTTTTGTTTTAGTGCAACAATTGAACTAATAAATTATATAGGTGTTTTTTGCCTTCTTACAAAAATAAGGCACACCAGCCCAGTGGTGCCACAGCTTGACTCCATCTGATGCTGTGGCTGGCTGGGTTTCCCTCCCACGATCTCGACCTTAAGCCTTACTTTAGCCTTGTAGCCCCGGCCAGTGGACCTCCCAGATCAGTAACGTCGAGCTTCCTAGTTCACGACGTTCCTGGGGCCTGGGATCGATCCTGCCGACTGTTAATGGGGACAGTCGTGTCGGCCCTTGGAAAAAAATACTCTCTTCCGCTTTCCCCCTGGCCTTGGCAACAGCCTGGTCGATGGCTACAGGCTAATTAACTTTTTGCTGGTCGTTAAACCACTGGACTGCGTGTCCATGTGTGATACATGGGGCTATGAAAACCGTATATAAGAAAGTGATCGTCTTCCCAGTCAGAGTTTTCACGAATATTTGCATCCCACCACGAAGACGGAGGACCAAGTGCAGGGTAGACTCTTTACTCTTTCTGGATGTTATAATCGGACAGAGCTTGTCGATCTTCAAGCTGGTGTGGCAGACTGTGGCGGCATTGGAAGGGACGGTGTCAGGTGTCGGTGTCAGTACTCAGTGGTGTCACAGTGAATTAAGTATAAGTGTCTCTCTCATGGCTACTGTGCGGCAGTACTACGGACCACGGACAAACTGAACACTGACCTTTGAACTAAGTAGTGTACTACTTAATATTAAACGTAGTTAAATATTATAATCATTAAAAAATTATAACTAAATGCGAATAATGCTAAATAATCCTAGAATTTCGTAAACTCAATAATTTTATAATTAATACGATATAAAATTCATTTTATTTTATATTTGCTTTGGTGTTTAAGCCATATGAATGATTTTTGCTAAAACTTCAATGTCTTTAATCTATGAATAATTCATTCAATTATATTATATAAATTTTAAATATACGATCTTAACTATAACAACCATAACATAACAGTCGTCGACGTATTTGACTGTCGGATTATAACTATAATTTATAGTTATAATAAAAGGTAATTTGTAATAACGCATAACACACTGTTATAAAACAATAAATACTAAAACTGCTTCAGTCTTATGTTTACAAAATAAATTCGTTTTTAGTATTGGCATTCTTGACATTGATTACTGATTAAATGATTGAATATTAAAAGATAAAATATTACACAGTCTCAGATACAGATGCGTATATACTTAAGACCAACGCTAGCTAAGATAAATAAATCAATGATAAGATAAAATTGATTATTGATTAAATATTAAAATATTACTATGCGTGCTAGTAAAGTAAAAGTAGTAAACAAATAATATGGCTTAAAACAAAACACAGGAACTGACAAATACGACACGAGCAAAATCACAAGAAAAATCAGTGCTTAAACCTGATGATATTTGAGCCGAGCTGAAATTAGTTTTCTTTTTTTTTATTCTTATTAATCATTTTTCTGTACTTGAAAGCTTGCAAATTCCTTTTATGCGTTACCGATTTCTTGTGACGCTCCACAGTTGATACATTCAGGAAACATTTGCTGCACAATTTGCAAGTAAAGTTGCCAGGATTTTGATGAACACGGATATGGTCCTTCAACTTTCGGATACGTGAGGTAGAATCTTGATTCTTTTCATAGCATATTTTGCATTCGTATACTGAAAAAGTAATAAAAATCAAGATCAAGGTGAATAAACAAAAACAAGCCTATTTTATCAATGAAGATAAATGTATGTTTTTGTTGTTACACTAATAATAATAATCAGCATATAAAATATAGTAAACATTTTAATTTAGCCAACGGGATTTGGCATGAGCTTAAGCTAAATAAACATTTTTTTGCAAATATAGTTGTGCTGAATCGAAATTCAAACTTACTTTTGTATCACCTTCGTAACTTATCCAGTAATAATATTCATAGAATGCGTCACCTCGCAGTGCTTCTTGTGTATCGGCAGGGGCAGCTGCAGCTGCAGCTGCAGATTCGACTCCAAAATCCAATTCTTTATTTGGATTTATGTCCTGCTTGTTATGCCGAGGGAGCCGAGACTGAGACTGGGACTGCGTGCGCTTGACCACCTTGACCTTATATATTTTTGCACTGTCAGGCTGAACACGAGAGTGAGAACCAGTGACAACGGAATCAGGTAGTCTGGAAATTTCCACCACGGGTTGCGACCCCCTTGTGTCTGTGTGTAAATCCAAATCCGAATTGTGCACATTATCAACAGCATCGTCATTTATGGCATTTGTCATAACTTCATCCGCTTCGTCGTTTGAATTCGACTCAACTGCAGTATCTTCTTCTACTTCTGCTGGTGATGCAGCTGTTGCTGTCGATGATGTGGAAGCACTTAAAATTTTATATTTCAGATTTTTCTTCAATTTTAACTTGGAAATCTTAACTTTTAGTTTCAACTGCTGAGATTAACAAACGTATTTTTTGTAGCAGCTGTTTGTTTACTTTTTTTTGTTGCTGACCTCTTCAAAGATCGAAGAGTTTTTGGTGTCGTAGCTGACTTTCCTTGTGATTGTAATTGCTTTCGGATTTGCCTGTTCAGTTTTGCCTGGTTTTTCTGTTTTTGCTTTTTTCTCCCTTCCAAGTAGTCTGGATTCCGGTCTTCAGATATGGTTTTCAAAAATTCTTGCAGCCGCATAGCCTCTGCTTCTTCTTCCGCTTTTCCTGTGCACTGTTTGTACCTGTAGTCATATTTTTTGAGAAGCTGTTGAATACCTTGGCTAAGACCTTGACCTGGATTGTGCTCTGCCAGCTCTGCCATAGAGTTTGAAATTTGCACCTCGTTTGAGGGCTTCGAGGATGAGGCTGAGGGCAACAACTCCACTTTCGAAGCTGAACTTTCGTCCAAGTCCAAAGTATAAAATTCATCGCATTGTGAAGCAACGGAAGCGAATCTGGCAGGGAATTGGGCAGAAATGCCACCAGCTTCAACTTGAAGAACTGGAATTGGAATTTGGGGTACTTCGGGTGTTTCCTCTTCTGTAGCATTTGGTTCTGCTGTCTCAGCCTTCTTGACACTATCACTTTCAATTATATTATCAGATGGCTGATTAGTGCTTGCTCCAAGTTTCAACCTGCTACAGCTACAAATAACTTTAGTTATGTGAACGTGTACATTACAGTTGTTTCCAAGTGTAATCATCCTAGGGATTCCATCTAGAAAGTAGAAAGAAATTAATTAAACCAATTTCATAGTACAAGAGTAAAAGTACACGCACGCACGCAAGAAAATTTATAATTTTTAAAATTGCAATCTTAAAAATTTTCAAATCTATCTTACCGTTGACTTTTTGTACATTATCAGACCGAGTAATGGTGGTCGTCCTCGTAGTCATTGTTGTTGAAGTTGGATTTGAATCTGCGTTCGTTATATTCTCCATTCCAGATAAGTATTTAAGTCCTGAGAAAGTCAGAGAGAGTGAGAGAGTGAGAACAAATATTCACAAATCAGACAAATCTGCAACAATTATCAAGAATAACAATAGAACATTAAATACTCTGAAACCGATTTAAATTATGTTAGGTTTTGTTCTTTCATATAATATTGAAAGGTTAAACACCCTTCTTGCCCTATTGGCGTTTTATAGTTGAATCACTTTTGAACTTACACTAAAGGTTGTCACTTTAAATTAGTTTAAATACTGTAATTAATAAATTCGATTCTGAAAATAATATGTGGTGTTTAAAAATATTTTGAATTCTGATAGTTGTGTAAAATCTAAAATTCCACCAAAGACTATGTGATTCTGATTACAGTTCGAGTGAGCTTTTTGGTGTTTTATAGTATAACAGTATGGTGTTCAGTCCACTATTCAAATAATGGTTTAATGATAAATATATTTTTTCTTTCTTACCATTTAAAACTTCTGTAACGTTAGTAACGCGTATGTTTAAGTATCTTGTTGTTTTTGTTTTTGTTGTTTAGAGCCTAGGGTACTGACGCTACTGGCTACTGACCGGTACTGAGGTACTGTCAACTGTGGAGTGAGTACTGTAGTAGTGTAGTTTGTTTTTCGCTGTAATACGTAAATAAATCACACACCACTTATACCAATACCAGTGGCTGTGCCTGTGCCTGTGCTGTGAGTACTAGCTACTACAAACACTATAAACAAAAACAGACACAGACCAGACTATCAGACAACAGGTTCTCAATTTAAATGCTGCGCGCACACTTAAGTAATGAATGCACGTGATTTTGGTGCTGCAAATTAGCTGATTAGTTTAATAGCATTTATTTATAGCATTGCAGTAGGTATTATTTATTGATAAACACCATATGTTCTGGAGGTTGAATTCTAGATTTTTAAGGGAAAGGGAAAGTTTTGTGTATGTGCTATGTAGTGGGCTATGGGCGTAAGCTAAACAAAATCAAAAATCGTAATCTCTGCGCACTTTAACTCAGTACTTATCTTATAGAAAGAAGATAGAAACCGTGGTGTGCTTGTGCAGTATGTATGAACACAAAAACTATTGTATCTTTTAGTTTCCACTGGACTGAAATCATAAGTTACGAATTGAGTGGATTTTGATTTATTTTAATAATTAAATTTGTACGTTGTTATGGTTTAATACAAGTTCAGTGTAAATGTTTAAAGCGAGGATAAAATGTAATTCGTCCTGGCGTATTGTTTGTATTTCGAATTGTGAAGCAATAATCATTAGTGTTATTACTGTGACACCACTAAAATGTCACAGTCAGCAAATTCCTCAATTTTAAATCTAACAAACAATTCTGACAGTTCAGAAATCTCGAATGTTTCATAAATAACAGGTTTTGATGCTTTTGATTTATACCGTAGCTTAGAAAACATAGAGATAATGCCAGGAATAGAAGAGATTGACAACCAAACTACTTTAAATAATTTAATAAGTGTTCAAACACAGAAGACATTAGTTAATATTAATGCACCAGCACCAGAACCTGAACTAGAACAAGACATGAGCAATATTGCTCTTTATGGTAGTTGTTGTCAAGATAATTATAATTCTAGTGAATTTGAAGATTTTTCACCAGAACCAAACGTTAATTTTGCTCATGCGGATTTCGAAAAGTTACGAAACAAGAACAATATGAAAGGATCCACAACTAAAGTTAAAAAGATTTCGAAAACTTCAGAGTTACGAACTTCCACTCCCACTCCCACTCCCACACCCACGCCAACATCTAAGTTAAAAACAAAAAAACTATTGACCTCTTCTTCTTATGTTGCTATTCCCACAACTTCAGTGGCAGGTTCAGCAGGTTCAGGTTCAAGTACGGATATGGGAATTCAAAATAGAAAACAAAACAATTTGTTAACCAACATTACTATTTCGTCCACAAATACTAACAGTGCAAACATAGATCTTGAAATTCCACTTCCAAACCCAGATGCTTCATTGACGCGTACATTAAATGGTGGTGCTAACTATATGCAAGGTATTTTTATTTTTTATTTCTTAAATGTTTAGTGCTATTGCTATTATTGAATTGGCTATACGTGATAACATGATGCGATACATATGATGTATGCGATGATGCAAATGGCAAGCTGCAATGACTAACTGAATATACGACTATATTGCTTTTACCGCTACAATAATTAAAATTCAAACTTTTATACAAAATACAATTACTTATGACTTATGATTCTTTTTCAATAATTGTAATAAAACATGAAAATAATATTATTTAAATAATTTTATGATGCAAATTGAAATTATAATGCTATTATTTTGTTTTGTTTTCACCTTTTCACAGGATTTTCAGGATTAGGGACTGGACTATTCACAATAGGAAAACACAGCACAGTAAACATTTACGTGACTAAGTGTGTAAACTGCAGGGGAAAAAATGACTGTGAAGAAGAAACACCGCACGTCAATGTAATTAAATCTGCGCCTAAACGGCTTGAAACTGAACAACAATCAACAATTCCCACAAATACAAATTTCACGACTGATATTCATAACTGTAGTAATAGCCAAGAGACTGTAACTGTACCTGTAACTACAGCTCTTGTAGCGCCTGTAGCAGAAGCAAAACAACTACCATTAGTGCCATTGTCATTACCGATGTCAACGGCTACATGTAAAAACAATTCATCTGCTAATGCTGTGCTGTGTCCAAGTTCACCATTCAGTGACAATAATTTAATTGTGAACCCAACAATTGTCCGTGAAGCAAGATTTAACCCCTACTTACCTTCCAACTCCAACGCACATGTTTCAAGATCGATAGAGGAACAAAATCAAGACCTTTTAGAACAAGAGATTGGTGTTGGTACTGTTGGTCGATGTGAAGATATTGATATTTTGCTACCCGACTGTGTTCAAGAAGCACATTATCCGGATAATTTAAGTTTAAAGAACCATTCGTTATCTTCTTCTTCTACACACCTTAATTTATCACTTCCGTTGTCTCCCAGTTCAATAGGTTTACCTTTATTGTCTTCATCTACGTCAGTAAAGCGAAAAGGTCGCGGTCGACCTCCTAAGCACGCAAGGCATCCAGATTCAACTTCGACTTCTTCAGCAACAACAAATATGCAGTTTCAAGAGATTTGTGAATTTCAAAAGAAGTGTTCCAGCAAAGCATTGAACACAATGAACTCAAAAATCGATTATCATTCATTCAACATTCCAACAAGTAGAAGTAGTATGATGAAAGATTCCACATTTTCAGTGTTTAAAGGGAGAGGTAGACCAAAAAAACATAAAGATTTAGGTACGGATTCAGTAATGCCGCCTACGCCTACATCAACAACATCAACATCAAATCAAAAAGAAGTGTCAATTCAAAACGTCAGAGGTAGTAACACTAAATTAAGATTATTATCACGTCATCGCAAAAGCAAAAGAATATTCAGGGAAGAAAGTAAAGACACACCAAATAACAAAAATGCGTCAGAAAAAAAACGAAATTTTTCTTCTTCCCCAAATTCTTCCTGCAAAATAACAAAACGCAAATGCGTTTTAGCTGATTCGGATTTAGATAGAACCAAAACAGGTTTATTGCCTGTTGAAAAATGTACCAACCTTGATACAAATCACCGAATGCCAGTTTTGCAACCAGTGAGTCCCCTTATTGACAGTTGTGGCAATAAGAAGAATCTAGAGTCGGAATATTGCATCGAAGCCACTGAAAGTTTGCCACGAATTACGCTACAAAACTACGAGGAGGAGTTGTTCCGCCCTGTTGTAAAATCATTTATGAGTAAAACAAAATCTGAAAGTGGAGAAACAAGACTAATAAAATTGGATAAACTCAGTAGGTTTATATTTTAAATTCCAAATAATTTTGCTATTAACTAACCGTAATAAATTTAAAAATAATTATGAAACAGTCGTTTAGGTGTAAGTGTGTAAGTAGGTAGGTATTACATGCACTCTCGTAGAGGCACAAAGCCTAGAGGAGGATGTTTAGGTATATTTAAATGTAACAGAATTAATATTCGATTAGTTGATTGAATTATTTAAAATTTTAATTTGTTGGTCATTGTTTCTGAATGTTTCTTTCTTTTTTGCAGTGCGTGTATGTACCAGGTGCGAGTTTGAGACAGAATCAAGTACGACTAATAAGAGAAAGTGGAAGGATCATTTTTTGCAACACTGTGTACCTGAAATTTTTGTATGTAAAGTTTGCAGACGAAGATACCTTAATAAATGTTCTTTAGATAGGCATTACGGACTGTCGAATCATAATTCTATGCAGTTAATTGCGTCAATAAGGACTAGGACCGGAATCTCTGATGTTAGTCATGTTAATTTCACACTTTTAAAACTGGAACCTAATCCAAAGCCTCCGAAGGTGACGTTGAGGTTCAATCTGAAGAAAAAGCTGGCAAAAAAACAAAAATCACGTAGTAATAAATAAATATGGTTTGTTTCAAAAAGAAACACATTTCAATTTTAATGTCATAATATTGCTATTTGCTTGCGTTTCATTTTTTATTGTTTTTTGTTTCATTTAATTTAGTTTAATATGTTTTAAAACTACTTCTTTCTTTAAACTTTGAAATTATTGAAATCAATTTATATAATATTTTGAGGTATTAATTTGGCATAGTTAATAAATGTATGATTATCTTACACCTATACAAAGTATTTTAATATTTTAAAGCAGTATTGCACATGCACCACGACGACGCTGGCGACCACGGTGACTTTTATTATCTATGTACATTATATTATTTCATACTGCGCATACTGTCACTGTCGGAAGTACCGGAAGTTGCACATGCACTAATAGGCAGTAGGTTATGTCTTGGTTTTTGTACTAAGCACCTAATTCTAATTACTATTAATAAGATTTATAAGATTAAATAGTTGAATTGATCAAACAGAATTAAACTTCTATACTCTATACTATGCGATACAATTAGATACGTAATATCAGCGACATGAATCATAAAATAACAGTAACGAAGCAACTTTCGCTAGAGTTGCTGAGCAAACACCGACCACTAATACTAACACTAAAACTAAAAGCTGCAGGGTTAATGATTAAAGATACCACAGATAAACTGCCAACGTCAACGTCAACTGTCACTGGTGTCACTGGTCTAGTGGTGTTACTATTACTGATAATCATACAGGAATGCAAGGAGTGGCAAGTGGCAAAAGCAAACAAGCTAACACACTACTTTTATTATTTGAGAGCAAATGGCAAATCAGGTCAATGTTTATTGTTTATTAGACGAACCAACCGTGACTTGTTTTAGTTTGTAATATTAAAAATTAATTAAAGTAAATATTACATACCACTTCAAATATTCAAATTGCAAATCAAGAATAAAGTAATACTAATATAACTGTAGGACAAATACGGCTAGGCTAAAACAGCCTGCTACGGATTTGAGAAATCTTAATTTGTCAAAGTACTAATAATAATAAAAGTTAATAAACAAACAATCAAAATGGAAGTTGGAACTGTTAGCAGGGAAAAAACTTGTGCTAATGTTGAAACAGTAGGACCCGTGGAAGCCGTGGGTGGAACACAAACAATTTTGAAGTCTACAGCAGCAGGAAGTGCTAAGTTACAATTAGCAATTAACACATCACATTTTCATTTTGAAGGTGTAGTAGATGCAGGTGCAAAATCTCGATTTTATGACCCAGACCCAGACCCCAAAACAAAGACGATTGGGCCGAACACCAACAAAACAGATGTATATCAAAAAAGTCACATTCTACTCTCTTCCTCTTTGAGCTCTGCAACAACATCGGCTTTAAAAGGAATTCAAAATAACAGTGGTAAAGAATTCTTACTAAAACTAAAACATCAACAACCCTTATCATTGGTAATGGTTCCAGAGTCCAAAGCCCACTCCTACCTCACAAATGAAGAACTACAACTTGGAGCTGAGAATAAAAAGCAAACGCAATTTGATTTAATCCGGTCTCAGTCTCGGATAATTCCAGCTTCAGCGCCTTCAGCGTCAATTTTAACGTCAAATTCTAACCAAAATCTTTTAAATAAATCAACCTCTACTTCATGTGCATCTAGCAACGCTGAAAATAGCTTTGAAATTAGCTTTGACGAATCTAGAGGGCAAGGGGCAATATCTTCGATTTTACCAGATGTACCTCTAATAATCCCTAGTTCACGTTCACAACTAGAAGATAATCTTGACTTTCCAGTTGCAGTTGACTTTCCATCTAAAAATGATGCAGAAAATAAAACCCCTGATTTCAACGGTGCAGTTCCGTCAGTTGCGTGTCTTCCAAAACAGACCCGTCAAATTGACCTTGACCTTATTGAACTAGGACACGCAAATACTAGAGCTCCAGAAAATATTGCAAAAAAAGGTGCCACTGACACCAACAGTGCTAAAACTGGCAGTAGCAGTAGTACCTCAAATGGCGCCAATGAGTTTGGAATTCCTGATGCCAAGAATCAACAAGGTACAAATTTTATTATGAATAATAATTTAATCAGTTGTTGTTTACATTAATTTGTATTATTTCCAATTTCCACTGATAATTAGGTAAATTATGTCACAACACTGACAAAATTGTTTTACTTCAACCTTTATCAGAAGGTGTTCAATTTTCATAATTAGGAAATAGAACACAAACTGGTGGTCATGTACAATTGTTAAATTAAAGAAGGCTTAATTAAAAATATGTTTTTTTTGTAGGTTTGCTTGCTGAATTAATTACAACAGCAGGAAAGAAAAACACAGTAAATATTTATGTGACCCAATGTTTTAACTGCCATGGAGAGTGCGTTTGTCAGCGAATTTCAGTAGTGTCTGAGCAGCCTTTAAAAATAAATCCAGAAATTTTAAAGACTACTCCTCAACCAGCAGGCTGAGGCTCTTCAGTTTCTTCTATTTCTAATAATTCTGATTCTACACAAGACAAATTAGATGCAAACGCAGATATTAGTAGGTCCCGGTCCAGGATTACATCTTTACTAGCCGGACCAGAACCGGAAACTGAATTAGAATCAAATCATCATGACGATCAGTTTTCAACCAATACAACAGCAACAGTAGGTGTCACTAGACAACAACCTGAACAACCAACTTTGATCCCCGATGATAATAATCGACATATTCCTAGTCCAAACACCACACCAAATGTACGTAAACGCCGTCGTCACCGGCCGATTATCAATAAGAAGCGCCGAGCAGGAGTAAAGAAGCAGAAGCATCTTAATCAGAACGAATTGAAGTTGAAATTAAAATATACTCCTGCCCCTTTGACTTTGGCATCACCTACTTCATCCACATCGGCAAATGAAAATGATTTACACCAAGCCCAAGCCCAGCAGGGCGACTTTACTGGTACTGGCACTGGCATGACGACGACGACCACGACTGATTCTGACGCTTGTCGTAATTTTGAAGTCGGGAATCCTAAAAATTATAGACATTTATTCTGGACCGCTACTAGCGAAGATAAAACGTCAATGAGTAAGTTAAAGTTGAAACACTTTTATTTTTTAATTTTTATTTCTATTATCTATTGCTCATGGACTCATGGCTCATATTGTTGCTGTAACACTGTAGCTGTACTTGATGGCTTGATTCTGAAGCGTAGAACAAGTAACAAGTCGTGCGTATGTTTTTTTGTACTTAAATGATGAGTATAGCTAGTATAGAAATTGCAATTAAAAATATAATATACAGAACGTTTGTATTTAATTTTCAATTTCAATATTGTATTTGTCATTTAATTGAATTTTGTTTTATTATTATAGTTTATCAGTGCAAAAAATGTGATTTCAATGGGTCATCAAACGAAGTATCAGAAACAAAACTTAAGGAACATTTTCAAAAACACTATCAACCAAATCGATTTATTTGCCAGAATTCATTATGCAAGAAATCGTATGAAACTCCATCAAGTCTAAAGCGACATTACACCCGCACGGCTCATAATGTTGAAATTATTGCAACTACGGCGTCTACGGCTTCGCGAAAAAGCAAAAAGGCTAAAATATAATTTTAAATTTTAACGACTGCATTAATAATGTGACATTAAAAGTATTGAAACATTTTCAGTATAGAAACGAAAAACAACATGTGGCAATGCATTCTGCTAATTCTGCTTTCTGCAATAAGTTAAATAAGTTTAATAAAGTATAATTATAAGTTTGTATTTTAAGTACAGTTACAGTTGTAACTGTTGAAAGAGCATAATTATATTGTGTATTATTGAGGCTAGCCGGCTAGCGTAATTAAAATCTAACTCTATGATCTATAATCTATAATGTATGTGGCATTCACTATTCACTTCCCACTGTCTGTGAACTGTACACAGGATTAAGAAATTCAGGATTTGAGACAATGTGTAATGTAACTGTATAATAACGGTATCGAAAATAGCGTTAAGTGGTTAAATATTATTAAGTGTAATTATGTGAAATTTAATTTAAAAACATTTAACAATATTCAATAATTTTTCTAATTCTATTATTCTATGTAATTATAATTTTGTTGTAACAACACCATGTGCTTGGCTTGGCCTTTAGCCTTAATGTTAACATTTAAGTTGATTGATTAGATAAAATATTATTGTTGTTGTTTGTACTGGTTTTAGTTGTTAGTTTCTTTCTGTTCTAATGCTAAATTTATACTATAATAACTCAGAATTACTACCACAGAGAACAAGAACTAAACTACACTGTGCATCGCTAATAAGGCAAGGTCAAATTAAATGGCATCTTTATTTTGTAAGAATATTAATTCTTTAGTGTTATTCTTGTTTTTTGAATTGTTTGTTATTTGTTGGTAATACAAGTACTAGTTTACTTTGAATTAAAAAATAAAATTTCAACCTAACTTAAATATATTTGATTTATAGTATATTATCTCTTCAATTCTAAAATTTAAGGAATTAAACTCAGCACTTAGGAACAATGCGGTTGGCAATTTTTAATTTTAGTTTAAAGCTTAACACAGTTACGGCGACTTTCAATTATTAGAATAATGTTTTATTTAACAGCATAAGAACTGACTGAAATAAAAGCATCACATGACTTTACCATTCACTTATTTAAAAATTTATTTTGCATGTTGTATTGCAAATTGCAATTTATTTTCAGATAATAAATATTGAGTCCGAGCACCTGCAATTAATACAGGCTGTCAGTAATACAGAATACAGATCTTGTCTTGTTTTTTACTTGCTTGTGTTGTCCTTGTAGTTTTTAGTTCAAATTTAGCTTTGGCGCGAACACTAACACGTCGGTCAGGACAGAATCGACAGAATCAGAATCAGACTCAGACTGCTTTTAATTTTTACTAGTGCTAATTCACAATACAGATCTCGCAATCACATGATACTTTTACACTATTTTATACGCAGTTTAAAAGCTACAGAATCTGAAAAGTTTGTCGTGTTTGGTCCTTCAATATTTTAAATCCAGTGGTCAGTAAGTCGTTTTGTGTCTGGTCTGGATTCACTTTAAACTAGTTTTACTACAGAATACACCAACAATTTTGACTGTTAAGCACTTAAGTCATAAGTGTTAGTCGGAGTTCAGTAAAAAGTGTTTAGATCGGCTTCACTAAACATCCTAATTTGCAAATTTACATTTAATAGCAATTCGTAATTTAATAATAAAGTTAAATGAACTTTAGTAGTCAGTAGTGGTGTTGATGCTTCATGCTGCTGATGCTGCTCCAGATTTAAGCGGGCAATTGTCTATTGTTTAGTTTGACGTTTTGAAGAAGGTTAGTCAATGTCCAGTGTTTTATTTCAAAAATACAAAACACAAATTACTATTAAAAAGTACATGTAAATCATTGGTTATCACTTATCAGTGTTGTGTTGCTATTACTTGCGTTTACATTGTGGATACTTTATTAGACGTTTGTTCAATTCGTTTTAGATAAAATCAATTATTTATGTATCTTAAGCTAAATATAATAAGTTTTTGTTTTTGTGGATTTTTGCAGTCTATAAATTCCAACGTTATGAATCAATCGTTATCGAAGGACATGAATACCCACGATGAGGATAATGATAATGCTAATCAACTGAATCCTACACGCACACCTACACCAGTCTTGATTTCACCAGTGTCAGTACCACAAAATGCACAAACTATTAATATCAACATTTTGATTCAAACTCAAATTAGTTCATTCAATCATGCCAATGCTACTGGCACTGGTACTGCTACTGTTTGTTCAACTTTATTGTCTTCTGGACCTGGTACTGCCGCCGCACCTGATGATTCGGATGATCAGGGTAAGCTAATAAAAATAAACAGCACAAATAGATTCAGATTCAGAATTTAGAACCGAATATTCAATTTGAATTGAAGGTTAAAAGTAGAACTACAATTAGTGAAAAAGTACAATTAGAATTAGTACAATAGCACAGTTGCAGTTTGTTGTAGTTGTTGCAGTTGGTCACAAGATGCGTGAACGCGCTGCTCATTTGCTTAATAATTGTAAATATTAAAATTACTAACATGAGTTGATTTTTCATTTTTGTAAACTTTTATTTGTTTTTTTGCTATTTAAATTTCAATTAAATTTAGTTTCATTTATTAAAAATTTTAAAAATATGTACATTTCTAATAATACATATTTTACAAGCAAAGCTTTAAAAATCTTGCGTTCAAAACGCCACTAAATTTTTGTTTGTTTATTTCTAGTATCTTTGCGAGGACTAATAAGCACCGGTGACAACTGTGATGTGAATGTCTACATAAATAAAGTTAATTGCGAAGACTGGAAATGCGCATCTTCTTTGGAGCACCAAAATAAATCGCAGGAACACTGTGTTCTTCCATCTTCAAATTCAGATTTAATTAAAAGCAGTAAAGATTGCAGGCGATTATCAAGCAGGTGTGGATCACCATCATCATTATTAAAAGTAGAACTAGCTACTTTTGATTACGATGAGGATGAGCTAGTTACGAGTGACATGAACGCAAGCAGTAGCAGTACAGGTACAACTGAGACTGAAACTGGTACTACTGAAAGTGGCACGGCTACAGCAATAACAAAGACCAAAAATTTGACCACAACTTCAACTTCAACTTCCACATCAAAATCAACTATAGGTACGAATATTGTGCTTCCCAAACCTGTGCCTGTAACAGTAGTGCGTCGAAGCAGCATTTTTGGCGAAATTCCGTTAGAACATCAAAGATTCCATCAAGAAGACTCGAACGCGGAAGCAAAATTTATTTTCAGTTTGAATGATTCAACACCAGAAACGCAACAAAATGCAGCTTCTTACATGCATTCAAAATATTTAATGACACAAATAAGCCAAAAGGACTACAATTTTGACACATTAAAAATGAATAATACAAGTACTAATCAACATCCAAAGAAACCAGAAGCCACTGTGACCATGAATAAAAGAAAACACACATCTAAATCTTCAACTGTTGGTATTGGATCCGATTCTGGTCATGGTGATATGATTTTTTTTAGTACAGACACTGACAGTAGCACTTCATCTTCAAATTCAAGCACAAATAAATTGCTTGACTCTGCTTCCCAATCGTCTAAAAGAAAAAAACAACAATCTACTACATCTGCTTTTACGAAAAGAATGCAAAAATCGGACCACAAGAAAGGTTAACATATAGATGCCTCTACCTCTACCTCAGTTGCCTCAGATATGCGAGTCGCCAACTGGGAATCATACTTTACTTTTGAAGAAAATGAAGATCATACTAAGCGAGGTGAGTTTTCAGTTTACAATAGTGAATAGTTCACAACTTCAATATTTTCATTTTCAATTTTTAATAATTTTCATATGTTAAAAATTAAAAACGTTTGGCGCAAACAAGTTCAATGTGCAGTTAAAGCAACAGTGCATTTAATTTGAGTGCATATACCAAAATTCACATACTTAATTAATTTAATTCCTATTTTGTTTGTTTTGATTTAAATAGAAAGTACCTGTAATATGTGCAAGAAAGTTTTTGCTGATTGTCATGGTATAATAATCACCCTAAAGTACCACATCCAAAAACATTTTTACCCTGCATTATTCAACTGTTACACCTGCAACCTGGAGTATGACCTGCCGTCGTCATTAGGTAGACACCGTAGGGAGTCCCCTGCACACGCTGTGAATGAATCAATGTCAATGTCGGGAAAACGAAAAAAACGTATCAAAAAAGGCAAAAAAGAAGTTAGAGGCAGTACGAGTAAGAGCGCCAGTAAAAAATAAAATCAGTTTTATCTGAAATTTGTTTTATTTACAGTCAATGCCAATGACCAATACTACCTAATGAATTGTTTCATATAACATAGTTATAAATTTTAATAATTTTATGTTGCTCACGTTAAAATTTAATTAATTTATGATTGGTCTTGATCAGCTTGTTAGTTGTTGTGTAGTTAGTGTAGTTGTGTTTGTGAGTATAAAATAGTAAAACTAGAAAGTCATACTAGATTTTAGATTTAATTGTAAATGAACTATGCACTGTGACTGTGACTGTATGTATGTAGTTGTAGCACTATGTAGTATTGTAGTATAAAGTGTAGTTAGTGTAGTGTACAAGTAAAAACACTATGCTCATGAACTAAATATCTATTTTTTATTTTTCAGTAAGTAATTGTAGTTTGTAATCTATTTTTTTATTTTTAACACTGTTTAAAGCTTAACAGTAAAATTCAAAGCAAAGTATGACATTATGACCTAATGAAATGAATTATGAATATAAGTCTTTATGATTTTCTTTACGTGCCGTACGTATACCGTACAGCCGTACAGTGCCGTACACATGGTCTACGTCTACAAGAACGTTTTATATTACTTGTAAATATCATTAGCATTCAAATCTGAATGATTTTTTTATATTGTAAAATGCGTCAAAAACGACTACGTGACAGATTTCGCAAAGCGAATTAATTATTAATTAGACTTCTTATAATGTAGAACAGTTACGAGTTCTAAATTTTATCGTTTAAATGAACTAAATGTTGAGATAAAAATACTTTTATTTGTTTGGTGTTTTGTTTTGTAGTTTGGTTGCTCTTAATTTAGTGTTGTAACTTACTTTATTTCTTTATTGGAGACTCAGTCAATTGAGATTCGAGTTGAATTGTTATTAATAATTTATGACTTATGAGCAGATGCACCACCAGCAAATAGTATTTGTATTTTGTTTAGCTAAATATGGGGAGTATGAACACCACTAAATGCATAACTAATAAGAAAAACGTAATTTAATACTAATTACCATTACTCACAAGCAGCAAGCAGTTCATGGCTTGTGACTGCTGCTGCTTATCTTTTTACGTTTTTTATTACCTGGAAATTATGATTTAATAAATAATGACTGGACATAAAATTTTATGTACCTGCGTATTTGGTTGTTCAACTATAAATTAAAACGTCTATAAATACATTTAATTAGAAAATTCAATTTTATTTTAATAACTGTAATAATTTTCATAAAACCAATTAGGCACTATGTAGTATTTTTGTACAAAACTATATGTGCATACAAAAAGATGTCTTGGCTGTCAGTTTTTGGTTGCATCGTGCATCAAAATTACGTAGAGATCCATAATATTATAACGACTTTTGCTGAGTTTGTTGGCTTATTCAGCTGACTGGCTGCTGTCTTCTGATCTGGAATTTGAACTGCTGGCTGCGGCTGCATATTTTATGCTCAGTATGCATGCTGCTGCTGCAGCAACTGCAGCTGCAGTTACACTTGCACGGGCTGACGGCTGCAGTGCTGAGTGCTGCAGTGAACTGTGTGGCTGTGGCTACTGTAGTATCTTAAATAAGTCATTAGTATAAGTATACTAACGACAACGACTAACATTATTAAATTTTGTGGATTAGAATTAGAGTTTAGAGTGAATATTTAATTCTAATTATTGATTCACAGGTTTAATCTTTTTATTTATTCAACCAACTAACATTCAAGATAGGATCTGACATTACTCATGGCGCCAGGTGCTATGCATTGAACATGCATCAAGCTTAAAGTATAAGTATATAGTATATAGCACACTCACCAAGTAGCTCAAACACAAGCATTACGCACGTACACAAGTTACTTTTTAGTTTTTGTTCCTATCAATGTCACTAGTCGTCAGTTCCAATGAATGTTGAGTTTGAGCTCAACTGCCTGCAAATAAATTATTCAAGCTATTTTTATTCATGTCAAAGCTCACACCAGTTCAGGTCAGTTCTCTTGTTCAAGTTCTAGAAATCCAGGTTTATCAGTATCAAGATCAAGTATCAGTAACCTATGTAGCTGTCGTGCATTTGAATTTGAAATGTAAAATTACAGAATTAACTTAATGACGCCAGTGCTCGAGCCCCTGCCTCAGCTAGTAACATAATGTCAGTTTTCACTATTCGTCAGTACAGATAAATGTTACGTTGAAGTTCAATTACCTGCAATTAAAATAATAAAGCTATTTTTATTCATGTAAAAGCTCACCCAAGTTCTCTTGTTCAAGTTCTAGAAATCCTGCTTGATCAGTATCAGTGACCTATTTAGCTGTCGTTTATATTTAATATTTAAATTAACAAAATTAACTTACTGACGCCAGTGCTCCAGCCACTGCCACAGCCAGTAACAGTAACACAAATGTCGGTCGTCACTATTCGTCAGTACAGATGAATGTTAAGTTGGAGTTCAATTGTTCAATTACCTACCTGCAACTATATTAATAAAGCTATTTTTATTCATGTAGAAGTTCACATCAGTCATCAGTTCTCTTGTCTAAAAGTTAAAAGTTCCAGAAATCCAGCTTTATCAGTACTAACTATCACGACGTAGCTGTCGTTTACATTTAATATTTAAATTAACAAAATTACCTAACTGACGCCAGTGCTCAAGTCACACCAAGTAACAGTCACCTTAAAATTCGTAGCAGTGGCAGTGAAAGGCAGTGACAGTTAGTCCTATTTCTAATTTATACTTAATATTTAATATTTAAATATTTTTAAGTAGTTCATGTTTTGAATTAAATAATATTTAAGTTTTAGTTTTGCTCGTGTCAGTGTTAGTCGTTGGTCTTCAGTTCTTCAGTCAGTCAGTTGTCTGTGCACTGTGCGTGCTGAGTGCTGCAACATAAAAAGTTTAATAGTCGTGTGGTGTATTAACAAATGTTAACAAATTAAAAATTAGTACTTCTCTCTTTTGAATTTTGCATTTTAATTGTTATGGTTATTAGAAAATTTTGACCAAGAATTGCTATTGTACTTCTGTCATCGGTCATTTGCAATCATTCTATACACAATTCCTAATTTGCCTGCAAGCTTAGCTTAGACGTTTACTGCAAGATTGCGTAATTAAGCCATTAGGCTAACAGTTGTCATTAAAGTTGATAATGGAAGCAACACCGGTAAGTTAAATATTAACAACTATAAACAAATTGATGCTAAATAAATTCGATAACTCATTAATTAACTCATTAAATGTAAATTTTAGTAAAAGAAGAATGTGCTAACTAATTAGGTTATTTAAATTAATTACTTTAAACAGGGCCAGAATACAGTTGGCTTTCGGTCACCCGCTGCGTCTAGGCAATTCCTGAATTTGTTAGCTCTTCAAAATGCTGAGTTTTCCTTTACTGATAAGACTGTACGATGTTCCAATAATCATTTCATACCATTTCATGGATTTTTAGTTGATTTCTATAATACTTATGCTACTCATGAGAACAATCCTGTTGAGCCGGTTCAGCGCAGTCCTCAACAACATTTGGGTGTCCAAGTTGGAGCCGGTCTGGCGGGTCCGGTTAATAACCAGAACCAGAACTAGCAAGTAAGACTTACAAGGTTATGTTTATGTCTGCCTCAAAAGTTGCACGCAATGCATAAAAATATTAAAATAATTATTCCTAATAGATTTAGCTGTCTACAACCTTTCTTCTCTATTTATATTTTTGTTTTTATTTATTATTTCTGTCATTACTATTCAGCTACCTGGGACTGGGACTGCAATTTCGCCAGCGTCTAACTCAATTATCAACCTGCAAGATTATACAGTCCTTGAAGTTGCTCAGGTTGTTTTATTTTTGTACGTGGGAAATATTTGTGTATGGCCTACATCAATCGTACGTTTTGTAGAAGTAATGTCTGCCCTTGGTTGTAATCCATCTTATGTGAATGTTATGGGTCCGATGTCGTCTGCGTTATATAATGTTTTGTGGGGGTCACACATGGCAGAAACAGCACAAGGGAAAAAAATTCGATTTTGGTCTGACAACAGTGGTGTCTTAACCGCGCACTTCATTTATGCTAATGGAATTTCGCATATTGAAGGTTATAGTGTAGGCAGTTCCGGTTTGGCTTAGCTGTTAGGCAGTTAGTCAGAGTTAATCTGTTTGCTGTGCCTAATACCTAAATAACTGATTCTTAGTTTCTTTAATTTATTTATTTATTTTAAATCAACAACGTCGCTTTATTTATATTTAATTTCTTATACGTTTATTGTCATTGGCTACGTAGTTATAATATTATTCTAATTTTATGCTAATATGATAATCAATTTAGAATGAAACTTCACTTCACATAAAAATAAACTTATTCCTGAATTTTTTGAATAGAATAACACAGTTTGGATATTTAAGTTAAATCTTGTTTGCATGTGTTTTGATGTAAATGGTTTTAGTAAATAAGTGAACTTGCCTAACTACACTATATTAAATCAGGTTAAAACTTTAAGACTTGAGATTTGGAGCAATCACCAAGTCACCAACCACCACAGTCGTAAGCATTTAGAATTTGGTATAAAAGGCAAACAATTTTAGTTCATCGTCTTATTAGTGTGTTTTTTGTTGGGATTAAAACATCCACATCTTAAAATGGCGGACTCCAGTATCCTCAATAATAAAGGCAAGGAAAAGTTAGACAAGCAAAGTGCTAGTTCTACTACTAGTTCAGCAAGTATAAAAAAGCAAAGCTTAGGTAGTGGAAGTAGTGGGCAAGGGCAGGGCAGTACCGGCAGTAGCAGCTCTACCACCTTTAAAGAATCAAAAAACTCAAAAGACCCAGTTTCAAGCTCTGGCCCAGGAAACGTAACAGTTTCCCCCGCAGTAACCCGGTTCAGGTCATTGCAACTTTCAAGTTTATCGTCTTCTGCATCAAAACGTAAAAAAAATAGTCGGTGGTTTGCAAGTAAAAAGAAGTCACTTACAGCTGTAAGTGGTGGTTCCGGTTCAAGCTCCAGCAACTCTAGCTCCAGCGAGCATTTGTCTCCGGTATTGGGAAAAAGAAAAGGTTTGTCTTTGTCACGTAGAAGAAAAGGAAAGGACGAAAGTCATAGCAGTCGAAAATCAACTTCGTCGTCTTCGTCAGAAAAAAACAAGAATGACCGTAGCAAGCGTATTTCTGCTTCTACTGCAACAGAGCCAGAGTCCGAACCTGACACTGTGTTTACTCAGCAGGATCCTCTGAAGAAACGGCAGTCTAAGTCCAGGAATGTCAAAACCAAGAAAAGTGGTGCAGAATCCAAATCCAAATCCAAGCCCCTAGTTGCAGCCGCAACTAGAACTAGACAAACTGAAGTTGAAGTCGAATTGGAAGAGGAAGAGGAATTGTTTCTTTTAGACCGTGAAAATCCATCCTTCCAGTTAGGACCTATCCACACCTCATCCAGAAGTTCAGTACGAAGAAGATGTCTATCTATTAAAGGTAACTGTTTAGTTATTGTTACACTACTTACAGTTTATAGTTATTTGCTGATGCTTATTCTGTTCTAATACCATTTTTTGAGTTTTAAGTTTTTGAATATTAATTTTTTTGTTTTTTAACTGACTTTAATTTTGTGATTGGTATTGCTAGTTGCAAAGTCATTCAGGTTAGGTTTGATTTACAATAACACCTACACCCAATCACCCAATCACTAATTCCTATATTATGATGTTGCTTATAATAGATGTTTTGTTTTTTTATTTGTGTACAGATGACTCTCCGCTGCTAAAAACTTCACCTAATAGTTTGCGTTTGGACACCAATTCAGAAACTGATCAAACTGATATGGATTTGATAGGTGGACATAATACGGGTAATAACAGTTCTAAAAGGGTTAAGGATTTTGAATCGCTCCATTTTGATGGATCAGAACATTCGGAGCACGTAGAAGAAGAGGAAGGTGGAGATTGCAACGAATCTGACATGGAGTTAGATTTAGATACCTTGGATCTAATGAATTCGCAGAAAACATCGACACCATCAAGGAGCAGAACCAGTGTCAGATCTAGACGGAAGTTGCAAGAAAGGGAAGGGGAAAAAGCCGAAAAAGGTAACAATAATTATTGTATTATAAAATTATAAAAATATGATTGCCGGTTGTAAATAAAATTATTTATATTAATTTATAATAATTTGACCAATATTGTGTTTTTGCTCTACATCGTTAGTATATAATGATAGTTGATTATACATTCATAAAGTACGTCTACCTATTTTTTTAGCGTGCTCATCACCCTTGGCTGAGCCTGAGCAAATTAAACGAAGAAGAGCTGATTCCCTGGCAGTAGGATCAGGATCCACCTCTAGTTCTAGTCCCCATAACTCAAGTGCCAGTGCCAGCGCTAAGTCGTCCGGATCCAGCAAGTCAAAACTTTTGTCTCCCATGCGATAAAAGATAGTAAGCTCTACACCCACCCCTTCACCAGGTTCGTCGGTCTCACCAGTCTCACGGAAATCTAAATTTAAATCTCCAAAATCCCCTCATTCTCCTGTTATTTCACCATCCGAATGGACGTTAAGAATGAGAGGTGGATTCAAGCTTCAACGTAAAATAGCTAAACACTTTAGCTACATCGGTCACCGTGATGAAGAGATCACTACCTCTGGATCGCCTGAAAAACGTTATGCAGTTTCATGCAAACGGTGTCCGGCAGTGCTTGCTGGCCACTCTTCATCTTATGGAAACTAACGTCGTCATTTAGTCGTAAGTAAAGTTTCATTTAGTGTCATGTTTTATTTTTTTTGTAATTAAATGAATTAAATCCTTAGTTCAATTTAAAATAAATTACTAAGGTACTACATTTCTTGATTTCTTGTTTACTGATTTATTGCAGATGCGACACGGTATTGGGCGTCCTTATACTTTGATAACGGACGAGTGTTTGACAAATAATGGAAAATACGACATAGGGCACCCAAAGCAACTTCGCTATGAAATGAATTGCCTTCGGTATACTCTCTTAAATAATTTACTATTATAATTGGCACGATATGATGCGTTTCAAGTACTGGTTAAAGACTTGGAGCCTAGTATTAATACTATAAGCGGCAAGACTTTAAGTCGGCGATTTGAAGCTTGCAGCAAGAGAGTAAGTCAAAATATTAAAATAAAAATAAATACAATTTACAATTATAAATTCTGGCTTATTTATGGCCTATAACTTTCTAACTTTGTAGTTAACATTAACAGTGAAAAACAGCCATTTGCATAACTAACTTTATTTTTGATAGCAATTATTATTTAATATATCTTTACGTTTCTGGTTTTAAGGCGGAAGCTGAAAACAAATTGTTTCTAGAGAACATACCGTACATAAGTATTCTTGTTGATGGATGGACGACAAAGAGAAATAAGGGGGTCATTGCTTTGCAAGCGATGTATGTGACTGCTGATTTCAAATAGGGAATAAGAACTATAGGATTGCAGGAATTGTCTGGGCGTCATACTCGAAAAGCAATAAGAGATTGCGTGAACGACATACTTCGCGACTATGATCTTCTTGATAAAGTAAGAGTTAACTATTAAATATAATAAATTAGAATTAAAAACATAAATTTGGTATTTATAATCATATAAATAACATTAATTCACGATTACCATTACTAATATTTTATAGTTAGTTTATATTTGTGGTGCAATCACTGCAATATGATGCATAAATTATAACCGAAATGCCTAAATTACATAATTCACATTCACACATTGACAATCTTTTTGATTTTTGGTTTATATTTCAACAGGTCTCATCTGTTATCATAGATAATGGTTCCAACATGATTAGTGCATTTGATAACTTCAAAAACCGAGCACCATTTAGACCATAGTAAGACAAAACAAAAGTGACCTGGCTGTTTTCGTTCACGACCGCCCTCCCGGTCCACAAAACTAAAAAATGTTGGGCTCATGCCAGGCTCACTCAATTTTCCTCTGGACTCATTTGGACTCATGCCATGAGCCCATATTGAGGGCTCATGGGTTTTTCGTTTCCGTAGTGGGGTATTGAGTCCGACTCATTCAAAAGTGACCGTCTGGCTCATTTTGGACTCAGTACTGTCTTTCAAAAAAATATCTGAAATACATAAAAAGGAAATTCAAACCGGGGGATCGGGGATATGCACGTCGTATGTATATGCATTATGCATTGCAGGTCGCAGTTCGCACCATTAGTTAGTGCACTAGCACTGATTTTAATAATTCTAATATTTAATTCTAATTTGTTTGCCTGTGTTAATACAACAAAATAATTGTAATATTAATTAAAGTTACTTAAAAGTTACGTTACACATCCGACTTAAATTTATGTGATATTTATAAATTTCCCAAATTTTCTTATTAAAATATGTGCACATAGTTATAGTCTCATAAATTAAGCACTATCAGCAGCAGATATTATAAATTATTTGAATTACTCGAAAATTATTTTAGAGCATTCCATTTGCTAATGCAATTAAAAAATACCGACAATTTAAAATTCAACGAACGTAGAGTAATCTAGACCAATAAATAGTATTAAGCATATACAATATCACTTAAATTATATAAACATTATCGATGGTTTTTTAATAGCAACATAATAATCAAATAATTAAAATTCTTTGAATCTTTTAGCCTAGCTAATACAAAAAATATTAGAAAAGTGCACTGTGCATTAGGTATATACGGCATACGGAATACATACGGTGATGTCACACAGCCACAGCATAAACGGCTACTGCTACACTGCTACTACACTACACTTACTGTAGAGTACTCACTGAGTACTGCAACTGGTAGTACTGGCACTGGCACTGGTGACGGTTACTGTACTGCTTATATTATTTAAATTGAAGCAGTGGCTTGTGACTTGTGGTGTGTAAGCAGCGTAAGCATGAGTGTCAGTGTCAAGTAGCAAATGGCGAATGGTGTTGAAACTTGAGCTGATGTGAACCGTGACAATTAACTAAAAAAGCTTTTACCGAAGTTAGTGTTTTGTGGAATTAAAACGAATATAAGCTGACAAGAGTTACAATTCGAAATAAAAGTAATGTTTTTTATTTTAAGTAAATTATTACTACTAATGCTATATTTTGAGCATCAAGTAATTTAAATTACTTTAAGTATTACAAAATCCGTTTTATGCATTTTTTGGATAATATTAGCGTGCAGTTTCAGATGTTAGTCACTTATACGTATAAAACGCTGCTTAAAAATAAATTCGTATACTTCTTTATGCTTATTTGTATGATCGAGAGTGTACTTCTGTGCCTACAATAAATATTCGAAGGTATCCTTTAGTGTATCAACGAGTACTGTAGGATGGTACATAAACTACAGTAAAAATTTTAATATTAAAAAGATGCTACTACATTCAATTAAGGAGAATAAAATGCATTATGCAATGCGGAAAACAGACGTTTTCTACCCGTATTTTTCCTACCCATGTGGTTTCTACCTAGACTTTTGTTACGAGGACATTACCTATCCACGACCAAACCTAGGACTTTTTCCACCCAAGACTTTGACTTTATTAGAATCAAAATTTAAAAACGCAACTATTTATTGGTGTTTACGCTTAGAAAAGATCGTATTCACATTTTACAACAGTAGAGCTAACAGATTTGTTTGTTAATTTCAACTCGATTAGTAGTTAATTTCTACGTTTTAAAGGTGAGAAAATTTGTAAGCTGCATGCAACAACGCAGTTTGGTTATACATCTACAATAAATACTGTTACAGTTGACCAAAAATAGTGTAAAAAATTCATACCGCCGTATATTAAGCTAAACTAGTGTTACAACTGTAAATAATTTGTCTCAGACGAGTGGTTAAAGACGCTGGTACTATTATAGAAAATAAAGAGTTCGAGCCGAATTTTTCGCATTATCTTTTAATTCAGTTAGTCACATTACTACTTTTTTGTTACATATCCAAAACAGAAAATAGTAAACTCAGCCTAACCTATTACAGTGTCAATCCCTAAATAGAATTTGTGTTGACTACTGTAACAACTTCTGGTGTCGATGTCAAATCGATGAGTTACAAATTAACATCTATGTGGTTAATTTGCATGTACTTTTCTAAAAGTGTACTGTTGTAATACGGCAGCTTTAAATTTGTGTATTTAATTATTACACGCTTAGAAAAATATAAGCAAACTTAACACATGGGTGGTAATTTGTAACTTATTTTTGTGTTACTCCAACATCGACACCATAAGATGTTACAGTGGTTAACACAAATTTTAGTTAGGGATTTGCACTGTAATATGTTAGACTGAGTTAACTATTTTCTGTGTTAAATATGTAACCAAAAAGTAGTTGCGTGACTTACTGAATTAAAATTTAATGCAAAACGTGAAGTTCGATCCTGAAACCTTCTAGTCAAGTACTGGCCACTTAAACCACTGGCCTGAGAGAGTTCATTTGCATTTGTTGCACTAATTCGGCCTATTATACGGTGCTTTGAATTCGTAACACGATTTTCAGTCAACTGTAACATTATTTGTTGTAGGTATATTAACACACAGCAGTGTTAGAGGTAGCTAAAATTTTTTCTCACATTTAAAAATTTTGAATCAACTAAAAATCATGTTGAAGTTAACACCAAACTGTGTTAGCTCGACCTAACTAAAATTTAGTCGAGATCTTTTATAAGCGTGTACTTATGAACATATGGATTCTACACGGAATTTTCCTAACAATATGGATTCTATACGGACTTTTTCCATCCGGAATTTTCCTTCCCATATGGATCCAACACAGAAGTTTCCTACTCATATGGATTCTACAAGGACTTTTTGGTTCAGGGACAAACGACCGCTGCAATAAGACTGCGGGTAAAATGACCTTTACCAAAACACCGTATTTCAATAAGATCGTGTGGAGAAATGACTGCGAACTAAAATTCTGTTAGATAAATTGACGGCTGCAAAATATTACTGCAATCAAAAATACCGATTAATAAATTACCCCTAATTAAATAGACGGCATTGTACTTTTTATGAATTTAGCACCTTAAATATCGCTTCACTATACGTTTCAAGTAACCAAATACAACAAAACTTGTGGATTTAACAATTAAGCTGCGACAGTGCAATCTCAATATAACGTACCCTAATATAACAAATATTTCGTTACACCCTAATAAGTTTTAGTCTGCACGTGCATGGTTACTAAATTTATTATGTATAAGGTCCTCGGTGAACCGTATTTTTAAATACCGAAAATCTTGCTTAACCTACATATTTTTCCACTAAATAAATAGTTATAGTATTTTATCATTAGTATTGTATATGTTGACATGCTTTGCTAAAGGCTACAACATTTTTTATAGGTAGGTACAAATTACTTTAAGTATCTGAGGGGTCGGCTCATTTCTGAGGGAAAGAGGTGGAAATTTTTCGTCGGACTCACTGTGAGGCCCATGGGCTCCTTATGGACTTAAAAAACGAACGAACTCGAACGGCACTTTTTTCATCGGGCTCACTCAAGGCTCAAAATTTTTAGTTTTTTTAAAAATAAGTGACTACCGTTCACAAGTATTTTCACAAGCAAAAGTGACCGACTGTCTTACTATGATTTAGACATGGACCCGCACCCCGTCCAATACGCCCTTCTCACGTTGCATATCGATGCGTCGCCCATACTCTACAGCTTGTAGTCAAAAATGCCAACTTAGGACCAGTCGCTGTGTCGGTGAGGAAAGCAATGGTCGGTATCACTAGAATCATGAACTCTCATATTTTACGCAAACTTTTGCTGGTTCAGACCGGAAGAGGATTTCCGAAAAAAAGCGATACTCGGTGGAATGCCGAGTATGATATCATCTGTTTATTAGTCACCGTAAGGCTATATCTTTTTTATTACAACTCCTATTATTCTTGACTTGTTTAGTATCTTATTTATAATTAAACTGATAAATAGTATAGCATCGTGTAAACTTATGCAATATTGTATTCCTTGTTTATTGTTTACTGGTGTGCGCGCTGCCGCACTTGTTATCACATACAATTGATAAACGTCATAAAGCATTAGCAGTTGTAACACCAAACATCACCTTAATAATTAGAAATTTGATAGAGATTTAATTGCCTTAATAGTATTTTTTATTTATTTATTTTGTTCTAGGGGAAGATGTTCAATGCGGTCAATAGCATTTTGAACTACGCAATAACTACTAAAGAAGGCTCTTTCTTTCAAAATGCAGAAACAAAACCAGAGAAGATGAGTAATACTGACTACAGTAATCTCAAATTGTATTGTTCCTTACTTGAGCCACTAGCAACTGCGACTGACCGTCTGCAGGCGGATGGATTTACGGCCCAGCTGATTCTTCCTGGACTACTTAGGTGTTATCAAAGTGAGTTTTTAGTTACTTTAATTCTGCAAATAACTTTTATGTATTGATAATGATGATAAAAGATGTAGTTATTCTATGACACTATAAATTATAAAAACTTTTATACAAATCAATTAATAGTTTAATTTATGAAATATAGAAATTAAACCAATTGCACTTGAGAATCTGGACAACGAAGGTCCGTCAAATCTCGTCGCTGAATTCTGTCATCGATTTGCGTCATGGTTTTCGGATCCCGTTTTAGTAACTGCCACAGTTTTGGATCCTTGGAGAAAACTGCACTTTTTTGATTATATGCGGACATGTAAATAAAAAATTAATTTTTAATATAAAATTTTTTATGATTCCTAATAATATTTATGAAGAACAAAAACTATGATATAACTGGGTACTAGTATGCTTTCACACTGTCACGTGTAAATTTTAAATACGCCCCACACTGGTGATTTGAAATGTAGTATAATTTTGTACTTTCCAGGTGTGTAACTTTTGTATTTTATGATTTTATTTTGTTACAGTTTCCTACGATAACGAACTGCCTTTGCTTACGAATGCGGACATCCTCACAGTTGTTAAAGAATTCGCAGTGTATTGTAGTGAAACGAGCTACGGAATAAACCAGACCCCAAATTCCAAGGAAAGTGTTTGTGTTGCAGCAGAAAACAGGAAAGCTGCTTCGCCTGCCTCTCGTTCAGGAGATAGTCTGGATGCCTACACTACAGTTAACACATCTTCGGAAATGACACACAATATTTCGGTTTACAGTCTTGATAAGTTGGATGATTCAATCCCTTGTACGTCGGAAAACGTGCAGGATGGTAGTCCGAGTAGTCCGACTCCTACTTCTCCTTCAATGCATAAACATCCGTTCGAAAGTATCATAGATCTGGAAATTAAAGCGTTCTCCCATTTACATATAGCGCTTGTTGATGTAGGAGACTTTTGGCGTGAACACTAAGTAAAATTTCCAATGCTGGCAACCCTTTTCAAATGTATTATGTCGAGATCGTCGTCAACAGCGCCTGTAAGTGTTTAAATGTTTCTTACTTTTCTTACCTACCACGAATCAAAATTACTTATTATTGTGAATTTTTATAGCAACAATATTTACCTTAAAATTTTCAATTAAAATACACAAGTTCATTATTGATTTAAGATTTGTAGTAATGTTTAAAAACGTTTAATTCTAGTAGGCATGTAAACCAGTTACTGTTGGTGTTGATTTTTGATTACAGCTTAGGCTTGTAGGTAGTACTAGGTACTAAATACTACTAAAACAAGATACTTATTTGATTGAGGGCTAGAATTCTTTTCCAATATTTTCCATGCAGTGCGATACTGCACAGACAAAAGAACAAAAGCATATAGTTTGGAAATTAAAATTTAAGTTCAATTAAAATTAAAATGCTAATTCTGTATAATGTTTTTGTTGGTCTAATAGTTGGAAAGGTTGTTCTCAAAATGTGGAATCATCAGCAGAGACAAAAGAACAAACGTACCACCGACATCTTTAAAGAAAATGCTGATAACCAGGGAATGGTTTGAAGGCGAGGATGAAATTAGACGAAAAAAAGAAGTCCAGGCAAAAGGCAGTAATGCTACTAAAACTGAACACGAACAGGACAACAATGCCACTGAAGGTGATGAGTATGGACTTAATGAGGATGGAGATGGTATTTTTGACTTTGTGGACATCAGTGGCTCAAGTGGCTGTCAATCACCATCGCAGGCTTCGGCTACTTTGGCATCACCACAATCGCAAAATAAATCTCAAAGTCGCCCGTCATCAAGATCGAGTTCAAACTCATATTCAGGTTCAGGTCGGTCACCATCGCGATCGCTATTATCAGAAGAATACATTGACTTTGACACCGCCCTGAAGATGGTTTTGGAGGAAGATGAAGATAATCCGAACTGTGAGGATGATGGAGATGTAGGAAGCTGGGAATGCTTTGAGGCCCAGCAACAAGGTTGGCTCTGCTAGTAGTGTCATTATTTTTTTTATTGTAACGTTCTTAACCTTAACTTTCTACCTGCAGAATGCAGGACGATACCATACAATATTGTTTTATCTTTTATCAGTTTTTCAGCCATTCTCAGGTATTGTAATTTTAATTTTAATTTTTTAATAATCATCGCATCAGTGATCAGTGGACACTAACAATTGTAGCTTTTTAACTTTTAATTTCTTGCAAGTTTTATTAGTTTTAATTTAATATTCATAATTGTATATTTTATTTTATTATTTTCATTACATTTAATTTCTATAAATATGTATAGGTAATAGGTAATATTGTAATATTATTAAAGTAATCCGTAATCGTTTATATTAATATATAATAATAATAATGATTAAGAATGCAGGCTTTATTAACTTTATTTTATGAATTCATTTCATCGTTTTAGTTGTAAGTTGTAACGCGCGTATCGGTGGTAACACACGTAGATTTTCATTTATTTCTAGTTTCTAGCAGCACTGTTGCTGGTCTGCTATTTTTGCTAGTTTTAGTTTTAATTTAATATTTATATTTTATTTTCATCTCTTACTAGGTCATAGGTATCATCATCATAGGTACTATGATTTTGAATTGATAATTATGACTTGTCTATTAATTTTATGAAACCAATAATTTGTAATTAAGTAATAGGATGAATTTAATAATTTAATCATAATTATATGTATAATTTATTTAATCGTGTTAAATATTAATAAAGCAACCACCAAAATCAAAATAGTGAAAACAACCACAATGATTTTCTTTGTATTCATATAATATTTTAGTTTTTAGTTTTTAGCATCACTTCCAGCAGCAGCAGCAGCGGGTCCTGCGGCGGCTCCACTTCCGGATGGCATGGATGCAAGTTTACTCATACCATCTGCTTTAAGTTGTTCCACACTCTTCCCACTTAATTCATCACATACTTTTTTAGGCTTTTCCTTATCTGCTTCAATAACAACAGAACTAAGAATTTTCTCAATATCTGCGGATTTGGGATTGGTGTTTAAGCTCAATACAGACAAAAGATATGCGGCTACATACCTCATCTTGATATTTATTAAAATTTTGTAGTGTGCAGTCAGTCATCTAGTCGCTTGTGGGATTGGTAAATTTAAAATTCTTAATTCTTTCGACAGTCCTTATATCCTTAGTATCAAGATGAGGTACGTAGCCGCATTTCTTTTGGCCGTACTGGGCTCAAATACCAATCCCAAATCCGCAGATATTGAGAAAATTCTTAGTTCTGTTGTTATTAAAGCGGATAAGGAAAAGCTTAAAAAAGTATGTGATGAATTAAGTGGGAAGAGTGTGGAACAACTTAAAGCAGACGGTATGAGTAAACTTGCATCCATCCCTTCCGGAAGTGGAGCTCCCGCAGCACCCACTGCTGCTGCTGCTGGAGGTGATGCTCAACCAAAGCCCATGTCATCGTCTTCTTCCTCTAATAACACTTTCTTTTCTTCCTTCTTCTCTTCTTTCTTAAAGCTTTTCCTTATCCGCTTCAATAACAACAGAACTAAGAATTTTCTCAATATCTGCGGATTTGGGATTGGTGTTTGAGCTCAATACAGACAAAAGATATGCGGCTACGTACCTCATCTTGATATTTATTAAAATTTTGAATTATGAATGCGTGTATGTATGAATTAATCGCGTCAGATGAAAATTAAAAATAATTTAATATTTTGTGCGAACACGTTAAAGAGTATAAACACTATGGACTCAGATCCCAGTAACAAATATTTGTTTTATTAAAATTTCTGTAATTTAAATTTAACTTTAACCGATTCGTGTATGGACTGTAGGCTGTGGGCTTAGGCCTGTTAATGCAATAAATCTATACTACAACTACTACACTATAGATTACAGGAAATGAAAAGTGAAATCATAAAACAATTACATAATTGATATAAGTACTAAATAACTAAATAAGGAATTAGTTCTTTTCTACAGAGCTCACACAAATATAAAATGATAATATAATATTTATACATTGAACTATAGAAGTGCTGCCCTGGATATGGATACACTATACACTTGTAACTTGTAGTTCATCTTATTAGTGTACGCGTTTCTTTAATTCTTTTACCTCAACCTGGTAACTCTTATTATTTTACTTTTGAAACATTAAACTAAAAACTAAATGATTATAACATTAATTGGTCGAAAGTTCGAAAGTCCATAAAACAAAAGTTTTATTGTGATATAGTAATAAAGTTACAACACAATGCTGTCAAACAACTAAAAAATTATAAATATAATAATTACTATTACAGTTTAAAAAACAAATTCATTTTAGTAGCTTGGTATTGATATTTGACATTGACTGGTAACTGGTACAAGGTACAACGGTACCAGATACTTCCGACCCCGACCTTAGATATTAATACTGTGACTAATATACTGACTGCTAACTGCTAAGTGACTAAGACTAAAGTAAAAAAATATATGGCTTTTAAAGATACATACGGATCATTATATTGTGTCATAGCCGCCCTTTCATTTTAGGGTTTGTTTCTTCTTCATGAGTGTCATTTTACCTTTCCGGCTTCCGGCAGTCTTCAGCGACTTCAGCTTTAAATTTTTTGCATGTGTTGGTGAATCAAAGTGGCGGCCAATACTGAATTTATTTAAAAACGTCTTCTTGCATAACTTACAAGTGAAGCAAGATGGATTTTTGTGTTCACAGATATGATCTTTCAGCTTTTATGTCAGTGATGCGATGTAACTAAACTTCTCGTTACAAATTTTGCATCGATATACTGTTAAAAATAAAAGATTAAGATATATAGAAATGCAGATCCATAAATAAAACGTCAACTCATTCATCAATGCATTGTTTTGAATTTACAATAATAATAACTAATAATAGAATAGGCACATAGTCATGGTTCAAGTTCAAGTTCAACTCTTTAGTCTTTAGGCAACAGCCAACGCCAACGGTAACGGTTGGTATGTTTAACCTAATTTAAAAAAAATTACAAATATAGTTGTGTTAAATACTTAAATAGTTAAATTAAAACCTACCTTTTTTGTGCTCAACGTAAAAAATCCAGAAATACTTTTTATAGAATTCTTCCCCTCGAGGTTCTGCAGTTTTGGATTTTGATGCAGGTGCTGCTTCAGATTCATCAGATAAATTAAAGTTGGAGTTACATAGCTTTGGATCACGCACTTTTGTCTTTATTATCTTCATCTTTTGTGCTACCTTCTGGTTTTGAGTGTTATTACTGCAAATATGCTTGGGCTTGTGATGTTCACGCCTAATCTTCAATGTTCTAGCATTAGCATTTGCTATAGGGGTGACTGGAGTTTTCAGAATTTCTTCCAATTTTTTCTTAGCTTTTTTTTGATCTTCTTTAGAAATTTTAACGACTAGATGAGATTCAACAGTTGGACTTTCAAATTTAAAAGCGTCGACATCAGTTTTTTTTGCTGAGTCAATTTGGTTGATTTCTTTTTCTTGTGCTTGTGTCACAGCCATTTTTTGGCCTTCTACATGATCATGCCTTTCACTAGCACTAGCACACGTAACTGTTGAGGTCGAGGTCAGGCTAAGGGTGCGAAAATAAATTGCATCTTCTTGCGGTTTGAATTTTGACTTCAACTTTGACTTTACCTTTGAAAACTGAAACTGCAACTTACTACTACTACGCCTTTTAATTTGCCAAATTTGCTTCTTTGCTTCTTTTGGTTTATCTGCAATACGATTATTCTTATCGCGTAGTTTTTGTTGTTGATGTTGTAATTTTAAAATATGGTAGTCAGGATTACGGCATTTAGTAATCTCTTCTAGAAACTCACTCAAAGTAAGAATTCCTTTGTATCCATAGTTTTCTTCTGGATATGGACTTTCAAAAAACTGGTCTGGATTCTGACTTTCTAAAACTTCCATCTTGTTTTCGTTGCTGTGAACAACACAATCATCGGTGTTTGTTTGTGTAGCGGAAGAAGTAGAAGACACGGATGTTGCAGTTGCAGGAGCAGGGTCAGAGTTTGAAGTATCAGCAGCTACAAGACCTTCCGTAGCAGATATAGTATCTTCAGTTGCAGTGCTCGATCCTGATCCTTTTTGAACCTTGCTACAATTACAAACTACTGTTGAAACGTGAACGTATACCTTGCAGTTGTTTCCAACCGAAATTAATCCGCCCATTCCCTCAAGTCCATCTCCATCTAAAAAGAATTCAATTATATTTTAAATGCAATTTTAAAAACATGCTAATTCTATCTTTTAGATGGTTTTTGTTTTTAGTGTACACACTTTTTTGTTGCGCACATTCACACATGCACACATGTTGTGCACACAGCCTAGTTAATATAATACATTTATACTTCTATGTATATATTATTTGTGTTCATAGTAATGGTGCACACACACACAAGTAAATTTATGACTGCGCACTGTGAAACTGATAAGATGTGCTGTGTAAGTATAACATGTGCGAAGTAAAAACATTAGGTAATATATAAAATATAATAATTAAAAATGCAATCATAAACATAATGAAAGCGTTGCGTGCTGATTACTGATAATGTAACATTTAATTCCTAATCTATCATCTAACTGCAACTTTGCAAATCTAACTTACGACCTTACCTTTTACAATTGTGGCATTATTAGGATCGGTGATAGTTGTAGTTGTTCTTGATGTCAAAGTTGGATTTGAATCCATGACATTTTGTGTTGCAGAATCAGGTGACTTGGAATTCGAAGCATCAATAAAATTTTGCTGTTGTTCGGCACTCATAATTATTAACCTTAATGTGTCTTGAATAATTGAGGCCTTTGCTTTTATGAGATGAGATAGAAAATATTCAAAAATCTGCAATCATAGAAAACAAAATAATATGAATCGTATTCGAATTCTTACCAAATTGTTTTTTTTTATTAGTTTGTGTTTGTATATAGTATATTAGGTCTTAGGTACCAGGGTAGTAGGTCATAGGTAAAGCAAAGTAACAAAGAATGCAAACATAATACAAAATTAAAAAATACAACATTTATAAAGTTTTATTACCTTTTGTGATTAGATGTAGATCAGAAGTAAAAAGTATATAATTCACTGCAGAATAACTTTTCTCACCAACGAGTAAGTGAAAGTAACGCACAACTTGAGTTGCAATATAATAATAAAATCCCAGTCACTAGTAATAATAAGTTAATTTAATTTTAAAATCGTATAATATTTTTAAATGTTAGATCTCTTTTATTGTAATTATTAAATATAATTGAACAATAATTAGTGTTTTGAACTGAACTCCAAAAAAAGTGTTGGTCGACTGTAAAACTGTAAGTTTTAGAGTACTGTAAAGTAGAATGTAGAGTTTGGAGTTTGTTTTGCTTGCGCTGGCATTGGTGTGTGTACACACTAGCTGTAAGCTGTAATACGTAAATACCACGCTACTTATACCAATATTAGTGGCTGTACCTGTGCTGTGACTATTAGCTACCATAAATACTAAAAACAAAACCAGACACAGACTACTTGCCAGCAGCCAACAAGTTCTCAATTAAAATGTTGCGCGAACACGTCAGTGATGAATGCACGTGATTTTGGTGCTGCGAATGAGCTTAGAGCCTGAGCTAATTAACCTATTAGCATTTACATTAAGCATTCACGCGGTTATTATTTGTTGATAAACAAACACCATGTGTTTTGGAGGTTGAATTCTAAACTAAGCTACTAAGCAAAAGCAGAGAAATAATCCTTGCACTCAGTATTCATTGAAATTTTGAAACTTAACTTAAAGAGACGTCGTTAATTACAAAAAAGTACTACGAAAAAGTGTAATGTATTTATTGACTTTAGTGTAATAATAAAGAATTTTTACCCAAAGTTAAAAATACTTTAACTACTGGCAACTGACATTTCGAACGTTTGTGTTTATACCTGAACCAAAAAAAGCTAGAAGTAACAGCTTGGTTTTTGTTTTGACATAGTGACATAGTTATTTAAGATTAAGATTTAATATTTAATGCTAACACTTTAGACACTTTTGATGTTTTAACTACAGTTTAGGTGTATGTTTTAACACCATTGCTATCTTATTACTTGTAAGTAGTACTAAGTACATATTGAACTATTTCTTTAGTGATTAGTGGCTTATTGTGACTTAGTATCAGAGAACCAAAAATAATAAGGTTCATCGACCTCAATTAATTTCACTTCAACAACAACATGAGCATGGATGTTAATGGCGCTGATAAAGATCAGGATCAGGTAAGCTAAGCTCAAATCAAGCTGATACTTGATAATTTATTTATATTATTAGGATAGTGTTTGTGGTATTATTACGACTAGCAACAATAGGTTATTCCATGAATTAATAATAACAGAAAGAGGTGTTATTAACGTAGATGTAGTTAAATTAATTTTGAATTTAGCTTTGGCATACAAGTCTTGCTCACTTAGCCCGAGCCTGAATACTCGTTTGTTTAGTGAATTTACTTTTTGTGATTCTATTTATTACATTACAGACTATGCAAAAGAAAGAAAACGAAAATACTTGCATTCAGTCTCAGTCCTGTGAAGATCAGGACATCCAGAAACAAAACACTGATGATACAAATGAGCTTCAAAATGGAAATTTAGTAATTGAATTAAGTAACTCTTTAACTGAAGCAAATTGTGATGATTTAGTGTTTGTTGACCGAATTCTAAATGAAAATGTGAAAGTAGCTGAAGAGGAATCACAAGTTGTTTATGCAAATCTATTTAGTGGCTGTACTTATGAAACTAGTAATCTTGACCTTGGCCATTGTCAAAATGATGAACCAGACCAAGACCAAGATCGAGGCAAGTTATTTATTACCCTAATACGTTTAACCTTAATCCGTTTACTAATGACTCGACGCATAAACGCAAAATTGCAAAATATTTAATTTATATTTGATATTACAAATTAAAACGTGTATAAACTCCAGTCAATCAGTCAACTCACTAAAGCTTTATGCCTCCGCAAATAACGTTATTCAGTTATTTTAATTATTATTTATTATTTATTGTAGCTCCAACTAATACTGTTTTTGAGCTGGAGTGTGACCCCAAAGATGACGATAATGCTAATTTTGATGATGAAAATAATGTTGATGTTGAAAATCAAAACGATGATGAAAATAATAAGAAATCCGCTCATAATTATCAAAGCATTAACGATGTATCAAACCTAACAATGCTTAGCAGTCTCAGCTCCAGCCAAATCAAAACCATTGTTCGTAAGTTCTTTGATTATTTGGTAATTGCAATTTAGATTTTCTACTACTTTGAACTTTGTACTACTTTACTACTTTCCACTTTCCAGTAGAGTAGAAGTTGTAGCACCATGTATGAAATAGTATGATCAAATTTTTTAGATTCGTTTCTGCAACTTTGTGTAGCGTAAAATTAAAAAAATATTTACTATTTTACTATTTATGCATCTTTTATTTTATTTTCAGAAGAGTCTGTTTTTGCATCGCTGAAATCATTAGACTTGACATTGGGAGTTGGAAAATCACCAGTTATCAACTTAGTTGTAAATGTGGGATGCACTAATAACTCGTATTCAAACTCCAACGATGACACCGCTGGTAGAAATCTGATTACAAGTAGGAACATCCAACATCCTACAAAAAAAGATTCGACACCATCTCAAACATGTTCAAGTCGGTTTCAAAATGGATTGCCGAGTGAGCCTAATCCAACTAAAGGGGGGCCAAAGCCAAATGGTAATTTAATGTCATCTAAAAAATCTAAATGTAAATCCAAGTCTTTAAGTTTATCATTCCCTAATGAGATGTCGGCAACTGATACGGCAACGTCGTCTACTGCAGCTGTTGGTGTTAGTGTTGGTGTTTCATCTGTATCTAAATCTGAATCATTGTTCTCAACTGTAGCAAATACACCATATTCAAACAGCAAGAGCACTACCCTTTCAAAAAAGGAAAACCAAATAATTGGTATTGGTACTAGATCAGTTGTAGATTCAGATTCTAATGAAAATAGTAGACAGATTTTACTAGCTTCAGAAAGCCCTAATAGTAATGACGATCAGTTTTTAGAATATCTTAAATCCCATCACTCTTATGGAGCAGATCATACAAACCCATCTGACTCTGGTCTTAACCCTAGCGGCCCTAGCCTTGACCTTGACTGCCTTGATGAAGGCAAAGGCGAATCAGACCTTTGTAGAAGTAAACGTAGAGGGAATAATCAAGTAAAAATAAAACAATATTCAGACTGCGCCAAGAAATTTAAGAGTGTGAAAAATGTTCCTATGAGAATAATTAAACAGCAATTTGACTTTTCAAAAAACGGTGCATTTGTTTGCAAAATACGAGATTTTTTAGTGTTGTAAAACACTCACAGTCTCTGCGTAGACACTGGTCTACTCATGTAAGTAAACAAGAAGAAGACAACGTAGATCTATATCAATACCAAAATTCCCGAAATGAATTTGATGACGACAGTGACAGTGACAGTGACAGTGACAGTGCCAACAATGATCAGGGCAATCAGGAAAATCAGGATCAGACTAATCATAGTAGTCTTACTAGTGTTATTACTGTTAGTGATTCAGTTTACAACGCCGAAACTCCAGATATTTCTATGCCAAGGCCAGTGTCCCCAGTCACTCCAGTGACTGAAGTGACTCCAGACCCAGTTTCAGACTTTTCAGACTCAGATAGGCAAAGTATTACTCATACTGAAAAGCCTAGTAAAGTTAATGGTAAGCTTAAGAAAGTATATCAGTGTTCGATTTGTAACGTAACTATTACTAGAAAGGATAATTACAAGCGTCATGTAATGACACATAATAGGCGTAGGCATCAGACTGGTAATAATAATAATAAGGACAAACAAACTAATTACGGCTACGATATCAGTAGTGAAAGTAAAGGCGAAGGATCCTCTGACTTTTCTGATTTTAGTTTTGGTTCTGGATCTGAGCCGTCTGAGTCTGATTCAGAGACAGAGATGTCAAATGTTGTGCATAAACAAGGTGTAAAGCGAAAAAAAGGTAAAGGAAAATTATTGTCACACAAAAAACTAATTCTTGACTGACGAGGATGAGCCAGAGTAAATAATGTGTTAATACCTAAATTTATATTGTTGTATATTACGGAATATTACTTTTTTGTCCATTGTCCAATTTAAGATTTTATTTAATATTTTTATTTTATTTTAATTCCTTTGGTAAATATTGAGTGAAATAATGCAGAATTAGGTTAAGTTTAATTTTTAATTAATAATTTTAATTTTATGTTATTATTAATTAAATATTTTTTTCCATTAAAAGTTATCAAATTGTTAATAATTGTAACTAGAAACACAAAAACCTAATAATAATTAAAAATTAAAAATAAAATGTCCTTTGGTGTTTGTGTGTATTATATATTATTTATGCATTTATTGATTTATTTTCATTTTTATTGTGTTACGCCAAGTAGTATTAGTATTAGTCATATTAGTATTAGTATTGAACATTTTTTGTAGGTAGGTACAATTTACTTCCAGTACCTAGGGGGTTGGCTCAGATTGGGGGAGATTGAGGTAAAAGCTCAATGAGGTGGAAAAAATTTTCCCTCAAAAAAGGAAGCGGGACCGGAGAAGGTAAAATCGATAAAAAGAACGGCGTTGAACGATTTCCCTCCTCCGGGCTCAGCCGGGCTCAAATTGAGGTAGTTTTTTCAAGAATAAGGGACCCTCGGTCAATTTTTTTTAAGGGCTCGTTAGGGACCGATTGACTTGCACTGCCTTCATTATAACAAAGCGTTTCCATGACAACCGTCTTTTAATTTTCAAATCCCGCCAAAATTGTGTTGTATGGACCGCAATGAAAAAACAAAAAAATTGGTGTCTGCTTATTTTTTTAAAGCTTTTAAATGATATATCACTCGACAAATTCCGTTAACTTTTTTAAATTTTTAATTATGTTTTTTCTAACCCATTTAAAAACTAATTACTATCGTGCGTGCACACTAAGTTATTTAGATTTGCCTGATCGTCACCGTTAGAATGGTATATCATTTTTTTGTAAGTTTACTGACTTACCGGTCGAAATCTTCATTTAACAAAATATTTAAAGTTTTAGCGGGAAATTCAAAATTTTCAATGCTAAATTTTTGGATTTATTGAGAATATAAAAATATCTATGAGTAAATCGTCACAGCTAATCTGTTTACGGCTTCTTACCTTTACTTGACAACTAAAATTAGGCGGCAAATTCAAAATGTTTAATTTCGCTGTTAAGGCTGCCTGAAACAAGGGCTTTAGCCCTTGTTTTTTAACTTATGTTTTGCAGACAGCAGAAACATTCAGCTTGATTTTTTCATCAAGTCAATTCTGGGTGGTAAATTTTATTCCTACCTATTTACATAATTTACCGGAGTTTTTAAAATTCTGCAATACTGGACCGATTTCATCGAGCCATATATCATTGAAAAGCTAATCGCCAGTAGAATTCAAATTTAGGAACGGGCCTCCATTATAACAAAACGTTTTCAAAATAACGGTCTTTTAATTTTTAAATGCCGCCAAAAATGTGTTGCATGGGTCACAATCAAAAAACGAAAAAAAAAGTCCTTGCTTATTTTTAAAGAGCTTTCCAATGATATATCACTCGACACAATCCGTTAAAATTTTTTAATTTGCAATTATGTTATTTCGAAACCATTTAAAAACTAATAACAATCGTGCGTGCACACTAAGTTATTTACATTTGCCAAATTGTTACCGTTCGAGTAATTTATCATGTTAGTTTATTTTCATTGAGTAACCGGTCGAAATCTTCATTTAACACTATTTTTACAACTTAAGCGGGAAATTCAAACATTGAAATTTGCAAATGGTAATTGCACATACTACCACTATTGGTAACCAAAAGTTGCAGTTCAAAATAATGATGAAATAAAATTACACTCGCTCCACGCCGTCCACTGCATACCGATTTTAGCATTAAAGAGTAATACCCCATATTACTGTTAAGGCTACCAAAAAACAAGGGCTTTAGCCCTTGTATTTTACTGCGCTAATAATAAATTACACGCTACTGATTTTTAATAGAACCTAATTAGAAGCTGTGTCACAGATTTTTAGCATTCATAAATGTATTTTATTATTTTTTGCCACTTGCTGCTCGTATTCACTATTATATGCCCATGCCATGACTAAAATTTTTCAAATAACTTTTAAACGTTTACAAAAGCGTCCGCGCAGTGCTGTTTAGCTTTTTGTTAACATCCTGAAACACGTTTTACGCAGTCAGCAATTTAATAAAGCAACTTTTAATATTTGTTTACCTTTTTGTAATCTCAAACAACACAGCTGTTCAAGTAACATAAGCATGTATACTTACTTTTATTCCTAGGTAGATGCATTGTGTGCTTCCTTTTCATAATATTGTCCCCATAAGAAATCTCATTTTACATTACGCGCCTACAACAGTGTAGGGGTAGTATTTATTTAGAGGGTTTAAAGATGCTAAGCTTAATTATCTATTAAATAGTTATGTCCGTCGGTCGGTCTGTCTGTATGTCTGTCTGTCGATCTGCTTTTCTGTTGGTAATGCTCAACGGGTCACAGTTGTTAATTGATATTATTTTATATATCATTTGTCTGTAATACCTTTTTCCGCTCATTGTATCAATTTCATAAATTTAATCCATTTTTACGTATTAAAAAACCAAATATTGTTATTATTAAACAAAACATTAACTAGTACTAGTGCGCGTAAAGGTTATCACCCCCAAAGAGTGATCAGTGGCCGCCATTTAAGCAGTGCGATTTATAATAATTTAGGTAACTAATATTCGTACAGCTTGGGGTCTCAACTATCTTAACTATGGATTTCAGCTTTTTTCCTTAAAAACCGTAGCTATGCCAAATCATTAAAATTTTATTACTTTTTTGAATTTTTTTATGCCGATCACATTTAGGGCACTATTTTTTTTACCCTGAACCTTTAAATGTATTTAGGCTCATTCATCACGGTTAGGGCATTTTGGCCAATGTAAGACTCACCGCAATTGTTTTGTACAATAGACTAAATCTCTTGCAACTTTGAAATTTTGAATCTGAGTTTCTTTTGCAAATAAGGTATTTAAAGAGAAGTAAAGATGCCAGCTTTTGGTTCAGTGTACGTTGGCTTAGTAAAAGATACAGATAATTGAATTTTTAAAAAAATATACCTGATCACCTTAACATGCATTCGTACTGCATAAATTGAAACAAAATAAATTGTAAGCACACAAAGACAGAACATTTCTGAGCCGTTTAAGAGCAATGCGTATTGGCACATCTTTGTATATCGCAGTCAGTGTTTCTCGAGTACCGACTAGGAGGTATGAAGGGAGAAGTATATTTGGTGATCACATTTAAACACACGAACTTGAAGCGGTAAGATCATGTTTAATTTCATTACACAAAATTGCCAGTCATTATTTATTTTCTTTAAATTCTGCAAACAAATAAAAATCTTTACTTTATTATTTTTTAAATATAAATAGTTTATTAAAATTTATTATGAAAGCAAACACAATTATTACAGATACAGCAAACTTTGTATATAAGCACTTCGGTTAAAGAGGAAACCGCTATTGGGGAGAAAACAGACCGTTTGGTTGGCCGGCTATTCGAGCAATGTTATAATTTTTCGATTATTAGGTATTTGATATAAGGGATGAACCGTTGTAAGGGACAGATTTTGCAACAAATTATGGAATTTTTGGTTATTTAAAAGGAAATTTTTAAATATTGAGGCACAAAGTGTTAGGGATAACACTGTAACTGCACTAGTACCTTTCTAATACTTACTTTCTTTATCTTTTTGGCATTTGTAAGTGCATTTAAGTTGGTCTTGTTATTTATAGATTACACAGCCTAATTGGTGACTGTTGACTGCTCGAAACTGCAATCAGTAGTTCATCAGTCTATCAGCATTCAGTCACTTTTTAATTCTTCTGAGATGTCAGAAATGTTGCAGAAATTTCAGCAATTCTTTTTAGCACGGGAAAAAACTGATGAAACTGTATTGTCAAATCTCCATAACCTGAGTCTACATTTCAGTCAAAACCAAACTAATGCAAAGCAAACGACCATAACAGACTATTTTAAACAATTAACATAAGTACCTACCCCATAATATCTATCTTTTAATTGTTGCAACTGTAAAAAATATCTTGACTTTGTTTTAAATTTCAACTGATAATGAAAACTTTGACTGTATAATGTACATGTGTATAAAGTTCTGGTTGTAAGAAGAATCCTTAAATCGGTTAAACGGGATAACCGCTAAAAGGGACAGATTTAGCCGGTCCCACGAAGTCCTTTATGTTGATTCCTGTTTAAACATTTAAGGGATTTACTGATTAACTCAATGCTATTTACAATTTAAGAATTTATTTTACTTAGAGCGAAAAATGCCAAGAGCAGTGTATTTACAACGTTGTTGAAATATAGTTGTTAAGATTAAATGTAAATGTCAGTTATTGTTTTTATTCTTTTCTAAGGTTTACAACCCAGGTGGCTGTGATTTTGTTTTCATTTTAATTAAACTACTGATTTACTGATAACACTTAAACTTAAACTAATTGCTTTACGAATGTTTGTTTGCGTTTGAGTCTTTATCATTTATATTATGTCATACTTCTGTGCAATGCATGAATACAAGGAGTTGATTGCTATTTTAAAATACTAAACTGATTTAATTGAGCAATAAACCTTTTTGCGAGCTTCTAAAAAAACAAAACAAACACGGCCTGTTATTACTTTTGCACATACATTACCTAATAATAAATGTTTTTTATAATATGCGTTGCTCCTAAACGGCTCAGAAGCGCTACGACACTAAATTTTCAGTTTAATGTATTTTTGCTCATTTCCATTATATATATTTTAATTATTTTCTGATTTTATTGTAATTTATTTTGTTTCTAATGGCAACTAGGTACTAACTAACTACGAAACCAAAGTCTTTTAGTTTCAAAAAAATAAAAATCGCCTTAACGTATTTTTGCCTCAAACTTGGTAAATTTTTGAAAATATCGGTTATAATTTGCTGGTAAATTTGAATAAGATTTTCCGCTGTGTTATCTATTACCACATAAACTATCTTATTGATTTTGTTAGACTAATTATTTTTATAAATTATTTTAACGCCAAATTTAAAATTACAATTTAAATAATTGACGTTATTAAATAACAACATTCGTCACTGACAACCACAATATCAAATACCTCTGGCATGTTGACGGTTTTTTCAGTAAATTAGCTTAGTTACTTTAGGCAAGTTGCAGGTGGGGATTTAAATAGCGTGGTTAATTCAAATAGGCACTGGTTGAGTTAGCATTAACTAAATATTCATTATACGTGTGGCTGTTTGCTAGAACATCATTTATTGAATTATTCTAGTTTTTATTTACAAAGAGACAGTTTATGGATTTATTTACACTTGTACTACAAAAGTACTTGCCAGAAGTTACAGTAACAAACAAACATGTTGTTGCCGTCGTTTAAAAAATGTTTTAACAATTTGAATCAAACAGCGCTCTGCTGGACGTTTTAAAAAATTAATTAAAACCCTTATAAACTCTACACATATTATTTCCACATTATAATTATTATTGTATTCGTTAAGTAGTAACTGAATCACGAGTGAAGGCGTTTTATGCAGAGACAAGTAAAACTGGTTACCGAAACCATGTACGTTTTATTTGACAGTATTTTTGTTTTATGTACCTAATGATTTAATAGTAACTAAATGTAATCGCGTTTTAAACTATAGTTTAGTCATTTATTAAGTAATTACTTATTAAATCACAGATAGGCAAACAGTTAAATAAATGGCTAAAGTACTATCAGAATTTGGTTTTAGCATTTTATTAAAAATCCTGAAAGTAATGTTCATGTACATTTTCATGTTTTACAATACTTGAAAGCTGTAGTACAACTTTAACGTCAATACTTTTTATTTAGACAAACCAGATGAAGTTGAGTTGTTACTGTCCACTTCAGATGACACTGCAATATCAAAATCTACAATGTCGTGCAAATTGGTTTTTTTGGCAGGTATCTGCTTGCGGTTCAGTGCCGTCGACATTCGTCAAGCTAGAAGATGGAGTTTGAAATTCAGTGAGTTCTGTGTGTTCACTGACTGCCTTTAGGTTGGTCAGAGCATGCAATGGATCTGTTTGCAATAATTGTAGTAAATTGCTTGGACGTTCTTTGTTCTCTTAAAATCTAACGGGAATGCAATGTTTCTTATTGTTGACGCACGTCTCTTGCTTTAAAAACATTTCTGCGATTGACAATTGTACAGAATCTTTTAGAATCGCTCGTGGTCAGCGAATCAACAATAAAGCTTTTTCAGTCAATTTCCTTGCACGTAATAATGCAGCAGCAGTATTTTGTCGAGCTACAATTAAAACATACAAAATTTGGTTAGCAAAATTAATAAAATTATTTGTCATATAATAAACCTTTTAAAGATTTTAATTACCAGCGTATGTATTCATAGAATTTGGTTTCAAAGCCACACGAGTCTTACTGGCTGGAACATCTCCGTGGTGGATAGCGAGCGTTCCTAAAACAATACAAACATTTCATTGAATTCAACAACTTATTTTTTGAATAAATTATCAATTCGTATGATTAATTTGTAATAATAGCATTTAACAAGACATTACTCTTTTTGCTTGGTTCTACGCTGTTGCTTTGAATTATCTCCTGCCTTTGTTCTTTATCAACTTTTTGCCTAATAGCAGCAATGCGTACTGTTTTCCTTTTTTGTTTCTCAAAAGCGTCTAGAATAGTACAAGTTTGTAGTTTTTAATGCATAAACTATTCAATAATTATCAAGTTGTATTTTAAATAGTATTTTTGTTACGCTTTATTATACCAATAGATAGATTTATAAATAAATTGGCGTCTGCTTTGGCCAAATTAGGAAACCCTGGCATGACTTCTTTACACAAAGCAATAGGACCAGCATTATTGGCTTAAGTTCCTATTAATGTAAAAATAAGTGTAGTTTAAATTTTTACCTGTTTTATTACACAATTAAATTCCACGTATAAATAACTTTTTAAATTAAGTTACATCAGTTGTCAAGAAATCGGTCTAAAATTGTGTTTATTATTTATATTCTACGTGCATTACTTAATTTCAAAACGAGTGTCTTAATAATTTAACAAACATAAATTACATTATTATGTCTAAAACTTTTTGTTACGTATACTGAGTCTATTAGGCTATCCTCATTTGAGGACAGTGTCAAGTTAATTTTTGAATAAATTGTCTATATATATAAGTAAGCAATTGCTTTATTGTCACATTCATACAGTATTATTACACTGAATTCCATGAATAGACATTATTAATATTTTTTACTACAAGCTACCGAATATAAATACACACACAAATTAAGAACGGTTTAAATATAAATATTGTTACGATTGGTAATCAGCCATTTGCTAATTTCAAACTGGAAGGCTTTAAAATTGTTTACCTTATGAATATACACAGGTAAAGTATACCATACAATGACGGAAAGATATTGAAATGAGTTATGGTAAAACGATGATTTTCTTTGAACAATAAGTTTGAAATTATGTCTAAGGTTTCTGTTTCTAGTGTCAATGACTTCGCAAACACAATCAAGCATATCAGGTTGATGAATTAGATTTTGTAGAATATTATTATTTTATTAAATGACAGGGGTTTGGTCCCAAAGAGACCAACGCCGCCGAGGCCTTTATAATTATGGCCTATTGCAGACTCCCCCTCAAAGAATAGCAGAAGAAACAAGATCAGATCGCAAGCCTGCCAGTAGAGCGCGAAAACGCCACTAACTGAGCCACCGACGCCTGACCCAACATATCCAATGATATAAGACACCCCCCAAGATAGAGGTTTCTCACAAGTACAAATCCCATTCGTAAAAAAGATAGTGAAATATAAATAATTCTTTCAGTAACAGTTAGCAGGCTATACATTTCGTACATGCTATACATGTCAATGCTAGGCCTTGGGCGACCTGTAGGGAACTCAAGCTGCCCTGAAGTAATTAAATTAAAACAGTATCCTTTTAGCACAATACATTTAAGGAAGTGGTCTATCGTTTTCTGGCATTTACCAATAACTCCTCTAGAGGCACAACCCCATATAGGAAGTCCGTAATCTATATGCGAGAATACAAGCGAGTTAAATACAATTGGCATCAGTTTGAGTGGAATGAATCTTTTATATTTAGCCAGCCTAGAACACTTTAATGCTATACGTTTAAGAACATATAAACCGTGTGAATCAAATTTTAGGGTGCTGTCAAAGTTTATACCTAAATATTTAAACATATCTACTTTAACAATATTATGGTTATTACATGTAAAATATTCGAACTTACATTCACGTTTTGCTCTTGGGTTGTAAAAATCCATAAATACAGTTTTTGTAAAGCTTAATTCCATAGAGTTGTCAGCACACCATTTGTCAATCTTACCACAGACCTGCTCTAGTTGAGCCTTAACCAAATCTGACGACTTGTCAGCACAAGTAACCCCAACGTCATCAGCATACAATGCTGGTGACTTCAAAATCTTACATTTATCGTCGAAAAACAAAATAAACAGTATTGGTCCTAAGATGCTACCTTGCGGTACCCCAACATTCAAGCCTTAATGCATCAGACAAAATAGTCCCAAGTTTTATTTAAAACGTACTATTATTAAGGTAGCTCTATACGATTTTTAGTAGGTAGGTAGGTAAGTTAACACCTTACTTTTAGCTTTTTTAACAACTTAACATGTATCACAGAATCAAAAGCCTTTTTTAAATCTACAAAAAGAACAGCAGTGTAAAGTTTAGCTTCTATGGTCTTATAAGTTTGGTCTGTTAGGTGAATAAGCGCATGCATAGTTGACTTTTGCTTTTGAAACCCAAATTGAAATTTTGACAAAAGATTATTGCTTTCTACATAACTAGTTATCCTACTTGATATAATTGCTTCAAATTATTTTAAAAGGAATGGAAGAATTGAGATTGGCCTGTAGGACAGTGGTGAGTACTTGTTACCACATGCTTTTAGGATTGGGGTTACAATTGCTTCTTTCTATGGTGATGGAAATTCCCCAGTCCTAAGAGCATAATTAAACAAATTAACAAGCACTGGAGCAAAGCTCGTACAACATAACTTTATGATTTTAGGAGGGAAATTTCTAAAACCAGCTGTAGTACTTCCTTTTGTAGATTTAATTAATGATAGTAATTCAACAGTAGTAACTCGTGGAAAATCTACATTAATGTCAGTTTCTAATGAGTTCAGGAACCCATCAATCTCCATAGAGTTATTATTATTCCAAAGGACAAACGCATTCGCTAGAGAGATACATATGTCGTAATATCGTAATATATGCTTACTGTATTTTTTAGTAGTTAAAGTCTCAGTCACTGTAAGTTTTTTTTTAATCTGTATGATGTTTACTGTTTTGTTTTCTTTAATTTTTTAAGTAAGCCATCCTCCTGTCCTGTAGTTTTAGTTGTAGTAGTTAACACCTAGATCTTAGCTGGGCTGACGTTTTCAGTACGGTCGCTGCAAGTTGTTTTTTTGCATTAAACGTTTTTGATTTTTTGGAATTTTGCTGCAAAGGCTTTGCCTAATAATGACATCTGTGTTTCTTCTAAAATTTACACATTACAAGTTCTATGGATTATTACCTTTTTTGAATTTTAATTAATTTAAATTAAATTCGATAACCTTGTGTAAAGTATTTTATTACCTCTACACGTTACAACTCAAAACTGCTCGTCAGCTTGTTGAATCAAAACTAACTTGTCGTAGCATAATTTTTTTGCTGTGATAAATACGTCATACAGTTCACTCATTTTGTCTCCAACTTCCTTGATCTTGTTTCTTTTCTAAACGTTTGTTGTTTTGCAATCACGCAAGTCAATAATCCTTGCACTGTATTATGGCTTTCGGAGTACTAAATCCCTCTCTGTCCTAAATACGAAGGTGCAGTCATGTGTAGGACACCTGCCCCCTAGTTTATGCTTACTAAAATTGCGGTTTGTAGTACTCTGAACTTAAATACTGCGAACACATAATGGACTTTGAGTTTAAATGTGCCTTATCAGTTTTATTTGTATTTTATACTTCTTAAAAGCTTCTTGTACGATTTTAGGGAAACAATGGGGATAAAATTCATAATTGTCGCGACAGCTTTTACTTTTTACGCTTTGACTTCCACTAGTTTTTTTAATGCATCGTCAAATTTGTTTATCTGCTGCTGGCACAGCGCATTTGTCTTTAATTTACATGCCATTCTTGTATTGTTAGTAAACAGAGCTTCACTGCACATATCGCAAATTTGAACGTAAACACCCATTTCAAATAAAATTACTTAATATACAAAAAGCAATTTATATGTTGGAGCTAAAACTGTTTTAGATGCAAAAACTTATAATACAGAGACAACTTAGAACAAGATGCGTTGTAGAGCATTGCTACACAACTGTGTATGAAACGTCTAGCTATTTATCTACTAGTCGAAGCTAGCTAAGCATTTTTAATTTACTTACTATAAAAATAAATAATCAAACAAAGTTTTTATCACTGACATTTTTTTTATATAGTACAAGATATTTTTTTACATGTGACAAAATATTAAAGATGTACTAGTATTTAAACTGCGAACAAAAGTTACATTAAACTAAAAATTCTTACATAAAGTTGTACCTTTAGTAAATTCATACGTTCACATTGCATACAAGTATCAAAGTTATTCTCGAGTTCACAAGTAAGTAAAACAAATTTAAATTTTGGCTTGTCGTTTCTTAAGAAAGTCAATATTTCTATATTTAATTAGGTTTCAACTGCCGTCGTTTTACATTTTTAAGCGTCAAGAAGATCTAATCCACACACTATACAATTCTTTTTAATCACTACAATCTAATTATAAAATCAATAGGTACTTTTAGAAAGCATCTTGTCATATTCCAACGTTTCTATGATTACTCCCTCCTTAAAATAAACACCTGGTTATCCTCAATTTTCAGGTTTTGACGCATTGCGTACTTAAGACATTGTTATTAGGTTATTTACATGTATCTTAGACACAGTGCAATTGATTAGAATTTTAAATGTAATTCACAATTTCTTCACGAGTCCATGGGATACTACTACATACCAATACATGTATACACAGATTCTTACTTCTTTTGCGCAACGTTTCAAATTGCTTGAATATTATGTTGAATAATCTGGCTATTCACATTTATTTGCTTCTGAAATATATGCTTCTAGTCTAATGCTCTTAATTTTAACCAGATGACCAAGTAGAGGACACGAGGACAATATCGTATCTATAACTTGGTTACTAATGAGGCTGACAATGTTGTGACCATCTTTAGGAAATCACTGCTTCTTTCCTAATTGTTTACAGGTTTATGTAGAAGTCAAGAGCCGCAAAACATGTAGCCTTCCTTTTATTCAGTTAATTTATTATTTATTCACTTGCTACAGGATTTTTATAATATGCCTTATTTTTTATTTTTTATTCTACTTTGACAATGTTTTGAATTTATTGTAGTTTGTGCCTTTTAAGTTACCACATGATGGTTTTATTTTGATTCACGGACGAATAATTTTTTATGTTGTATTTGTTGTACTTTCAGAAGCTAATGTGTTTTTACTTAGCCTGACAATTTTAAATTATATGTCTATACATACAGCTGATACTCATATTCACGCCCTATTTATATTTTATATTGTAAACGCATAATTTAATGCACATGACAGAACGACAGTACTATAGTTAATTATATGCCCTGCAACAAAACTAAGGCAGTATCAAAAAAACACAATATGCATTAAAATGCTGCATACATAAAATATCTACGGATGCCGAAGTTACTGATTGCATCCCTTTGCCAGTCCGCTTCCAAATCTCCTCACTCAAATTCAGGACTCCATGCAACTGCAATGTACCCCTTTCCACATGTACGTGCTACTATTTATCTGCCCATACTTTATGTACTTAATTCGGCCTTATCATTTTAATGTTATTTTTATGGAGATTTTTAATTTAATCATTTCCTCACGTTGCCTTCTAGCTTTCCCATCATTTCCATAGCCTCATTAGCATTATACGCTTCCCATCTCTTCTCATGCTATAGCCCACATCATTCCCCACATCTCCTTTGTCCCCACCGGATACTACCCCTCAACCCTACCTCCCCACCACTTCCTAAAACCCGCAAAACCTAATCATTCTATTTACTCTTATGCTAAGTTATTGATTTATTGGCAAAACGGGATAAGTCTACAAATTAAATTTTTGAAAATTTTCTAAAAAATTTCAGAGTCCGTCTAGAATTATGAAACAATTGTAATTACGCTGCGTTAGATGCAGTACCTGCAGAAAAAAATTGAGTTACAAAAACTCAACCTGTCACCATTAATTCGTTTTTCGTTGTTCCTGTAAAATTTGTTTTGATGGACTTCTCCTGTTTTGCCAAAAGACTTTTCACTTGTAAAAAAACCTACATAATTAGAAGCATAGGTACGTACCTAGCTATGTTCGCCCTCGCTACTTGCTGCAATTCATGTGCTGACTTATATGGGTTATAGAGTAGTACCTCTGATTCATTAGTGTAACCAATTCTTAAACTGACGTTGTTAATATGTGAAGTTACTATTTTCTGGGCACACATCTTAACGCGGCTGATAAAGTCATTAGTGGACGATTTTCAAAACGTTACTTGTTAAAGTACAACAAAGAAAGTCCCTACAGATATTTAATAGAACTTTTAAAATATTTTTAACCTATTTTTACTGCATTTTAAGCATATGCGTATATGCCTTCGTATATACGTTCTTCAAATATCATAAGTTTAAGTAACTTCTTTCTAACAAAATAGGAATGAATCTCATTTCTGGTGCTACTCATATAGAGAGCATGGTGTAATGTAATATTGATCCATAGAGATTGATTTAATATTCCATTTTCAATATTTGTTTACATTTGGCCTTAAAATTGGTGAGCACTCCTTCCTTACTTATTCGCACATATTACTTCATCTATTACATAGGGTAGTAGTTTTGTCAAAATAAAAACGCGTTTTTGTGTCATTTGTGGAATGGTTAATATACTGACAACAGAAGTGGATGGGTTTCCAAATTTCATAAAAACTGTTGACGTTACGTGACTTTTCCCATGCCTGATAATGTGTTTTTATTCAAGTGTAAAAATACAGAATACTTTAGTTTTTTAATCCTGCTCAACTTTACTTAAACACTTAACTTTAGAAATAAATAATGTTCCGTTAATTAGCCTATATTGGAGGAAAAAACCTATGGTCTTTAAAGTAGGGTATAATCTTTTTTTGAAATCACTTTTTTTTAATATTAAAGAAAATGATTGTTGTTGGTAAAGTTTGATATCAATTAACACTGCTACTATGTATTCCATTGATCCTCATTACAGGTCAAAGATCGTCCATAAGTGACAGCGCAGGTAGGCGCAATGACCGCATGAATCCCATACATTCACAGTAAAATAACGTAAATGATATGAACTCAGTGATGGTCTATAAATTATGGCATTCAAATAATCAATTATAAGAGCTACCGCACTCCAATGTTTTAAATTTACAATGCTAAAGTTGCGCTTTGAGGTAGGGTTATATGCATATTGCGAAAATTCAAGACTGTTCAAAAATAACCTGTCGCTTCCCCCAAATGATACAAGTGTGGCGAAAAAGCTTTCTGTCAAAAGTATTTTACGCAAAGTTAAGTTTAGCATGTTGTCAAACAAAATTTACAAATTTTAAATTTAAATTTTTTTATAAATTTTGCTGTTCTGATCGAAAACCTAGATCCGTATTTTATTTGACCATTTTTACAGTGCTTCAGTCAGTGACGACTACCCAGGAAAACCTGAACGTTGGCAAAGTGTTAGATTCATTGCGGCAATGCTGGGAACATGTTGGTCGTTAATATGTGGGCTCCCCAATATCTCCCCAATATCGGGTTAGTGCCGCCAATAACGGCAGAACCACTCGTTGGAAATGTGTGGACATCCCAACATTTTCCCAGAACAGAAATATTTTGCATTTGTTGGGCCCACATTGGCCTGATCACATATAAACGGTATCGGTATTATATACGCAATCTTGAATGGGGCCAATGTCGGAATGATGTCAGTCATTTGGTCATGCGCGCGTCCCATCACTTGAGCAACGGCTATTCCGGCAAGATACTGGGGAAATGTGCGGACTTGCTGTACTTTTCCAGAATGCAAAGCACAAAGCACGACTCAGCAAGACTCAACGCATCTTCATTCTACGTGACCATGCCGAGCTGGCAATACAGAAGTTAGCACTAGCTCAGCTCTAGAAAATTCTTTAACTTCAGCAAGATAGTAAAATAGCAAAAAGTATAATAGTGATACATGAGAGTTTAAAGTTTCTAGCAATTGCCGTTGTAATTTAGTAAAATAGTAATTTAGTGAAACATTTCTGAATCCCATAAAAGTAACAGTTAAGTTTAACAGTTACTTCGTTCAAACCTCCCTGTCCCCTGCTAGGAAGCTTTTTAATACTATTTTACTACATCACAACGGCCATTACTAACTATAAAGTTGTTCATGGTAACTAAAGTGAGTGAAGTGATATAATTAAGCCCAAACACTAGTAACTCATAAGTTATAACCAATTTTGAGTTCAAAGTTTTTGTAGTGAAGTCGCAAATATTAATTTGTTCACCAAGTTAACACAAAGACAACTTGTCAATCGTGCGTAATTTGCACACTTGAAGTTAATAGTTGTACATCTATTGTGTCTCATCAAGTGCTTTCAAATACAGTGTAGTCTTGACCACATCTTAATTACTAAGTGCATCTTTCGAGTATGTAGAACTGTAACTGAAATAGTATTAGGAGGTTTACGGGGCTAGGATTATGATACTGTATATCAGCAACTAGCTTCGAACCATAATGTGGGACCTAAAATAACTTCAGATTAGATGAATATTAATGACTACGAATGATTAAAAATGAATGATTTGTATTCGTTAAATGGGCATCATGGCATACAGCATCACATAAAGCATAAAAACTATAAAGGGATAACGCGGTATGAATGGTAAAGCGCCGTTAACCAACCGGCATTCTGCCGATATTGGCCCAGTAACGCATGCATGCCGAACGAATGATGGCACTGCGCTGGTGCAATATCTAATTGTACACATTGGGCCGGCTGAACGCCGTTGGACAAACTATGCATTTTGCCAAGCGTACGGGCCCGATACGAGGCCAACGTTCAGGTTTTCCTGGGTAGGAAAATAAAACCGTTTGCAAAAATTTTGCGAACAACACACACAACCAATTCCTAAAACCGTTTGACAGCATATCTAATAAGTAACAGCGTTTACAATTAATTTTTTAAAATAAAAACTACCTTAAACAACTTTGTAACATAATTTTAAGTTTATAATTTCACAAGTTCACATTTATAAAACCACGTTTTGATACCAGCGCGTAGCTGGAGTTAATATCTACGCAATGACCCCTAACTTTTAACTTTCATCAATTATTTCAAATTATTTCACGAGCTATATGCATTCTTGATTATCCAAAATTTACATTAACTTAGATATACGAAGATTTTCAAAAATTCCCAAGTCCCAAAGTCTGCTTTTCAAACCTCTTTATTAGGTCTAAAATTTAGTATAATCTATTCAACTCTGTTGATTTTTCTTTTTAGCTTTTTGTCGATCTCTAAATTCCTTTGTTTTTCGAAATGCTTCGTACGCATCACGTTTAGCTGGGTCTTGGGTTCCTAATGGCTCTAAAAAATTGCATAATTAACAATGGGTAATTGTATGTAGTCGTTTGATGAAATGTTAATTTAAAAGTAGTACAATTTTAGCTTGGACAAAAATATCTCACTATTAGTTTTTCGACTTCAGGTTTAGCTTCCTCGTTGCAGTACTCCAATTCAGTATCGCTGATGTCTTTGAGTTACAAATCAATTTTAAATTCAATTGGCTCGAATTTAAATTCATCTTCTGGATGTAAATCAGCAATAGCGTTGTGCTGAACACGTTAAAGGTTAGGTTAACCTAACCTAACCTAGTCTTTCCAATCCTCTTGCTTTTATCATAGCCCAACTTGTTTAGCATTAAACATCCTAGGGAAGTATCCTTTAGCTCTTTAGTTGGCACTCGTGATTTTTCTTAAAAACATGGTGGAAACCGATTTCGTGCAATCAGTACTATTTCGTTACCATTTATGTCTAGCCTAGGGGCAGTCATTGCTGTTATGTGTGCAAAAAACTATTACGGAATTATTTATGACGCAGCTGATTTATTGTTGTTCGTGAACAACCTTGTCTTTTACATTTAGATGTTAGTATATTCACACGATTTATAAATGCTGCAAGCATTTTACAACCAAACTAAATCTTACCCGCATATTTGGGAAAAGCTTTAACCAATGCAAAGTATACTACGAAAAATCGAATACGAAAATACGAAAAAAGAACAAGTATTTATATTATAGTAGATAATAGCAGTTCGCAACAATATGTACAACAAAGAGATTTGTAGTTAACTATATTACTTCAAATTACTAGTTTACATAGTCTTAACTAGCATTACCCACAACTACTACAGCTGGTACAGTTCCACGTCAGACTCGGCAACGAGAAGTAGTGCGTGTGTTTTGTCGGAAAACAAAATAAGTTTTTTTCTGTTTTTGTGTGTTTGTGTTTTGTGGGAGGAAGCTGAGGAAGGATGGCGAACTTACCGGAGTATTCGGATACGGGTAATCCAGTTTTCGGTAAGATGCAATCATTCCGAGAGCCGGAATCTTCCTAGGAACGGGGGGGATATTTTTTATTTTTATTATTTATTAAATATTTGTGGTTGGGAAGGTGGACAAGTTTTTTTGCTTAGGATGTACTTAGGAGCTACAATATTTTCCCTCCCTAGTACCCCTATTGAGAATTTTGTTTACGCTTTAGTTCCAAAATTGGTAGATAGATGGCGTCGTAGGGCTATAAATGACATTGTTAGCAATTTTGTTTTTAGTGGATTGTTATTTAGAAGGAGTGAGTTTGTATTTTTAATTATTTTTCACTCCTGCTGGATATGGTTTATTTGTTTTCGCTACGGAGGAACCCAGTACACAATGATCGTGTGTCATTGGTGGCCAATGTTTGAAAATAGGAACTGGGTGCACACATATGCTACAAACATATGTGCATGGATAAGGATTGAGTATGTTGCTAGGTACTGCTGTATTGGTACCCCTAATGTATTACCCATGCATACGGGGGTGATACTGTTGTATTGGCTAATGTATTGCAATGTATGGGTACTTTGGATACGGGCCGTTGTTAGGCACGTATGGTGGGAGCAAATGGCTTGGGTACGGTTTTGTTTGAGATTATGGGCAGAACGGGTATTACGGGTGGTGGTGCTAAGAGGAGATGACTTTTAACATCGGGTTGGGTCAACAGCCTGGTGGGGTCTCTTTCATGGCCCTATCAAGTATTGACCTGACCCAAATTAATATGCACCACTCCAAAGCGGGGGCTATGAACTTATGTGGTCTTCGCGATGAAGTGGTGCGACGTGAACATCACCTTAATGCTGCCGCCGCCCGTAATCGCCCGGTTTGCTCGCATATCTGTCTCATTCAAGAACCGTACTGTTATAAAGGAGCTGTGAGGGGTTTAGGTAAGGCTGATAAACTCTTTGTGTCTGACTTGCATGCTACTCCGCGTGCATGTGTTTTGATTTCGAGGAATGTGAGAGCTCAATTGCTGATAGAGTTTACGAGCAGAGATGTAGTCTCTGTTGTAACTTGGTGGGGTAAGGGTCCGATAGTCTTTGCTTCTGTTTATATGCCAGGTGAAGCAACTGATCCTCCCGAGGATCGCGTGCGCAAGCTAGTTGACTACTGCCAGGTCAATAAACTGCCCCTTATCATAGGTGCTGATGCTAATGCACATAACCGGGTATGGGGCAGCACCGACACTAATCGCAGAGGTGAGGTACTGTTCGACTACGTTATGTCTACTGATCTTTCGGTAGTGAATCAAGGTAGTGCTCCTACGTTTGTTGTAGCTAACAGGAGTGAGGTAATCGACATCACGCTGGCTAATAGATTGGCTGAGTCATGGGTTGACGGATGGGCTGTGTCAGACAAGGAATCGGGGTCTAATCACAGGTACATTCGTTTCCGCGTCTCGGCTGGCTTGCCAGTGGCTGTTCGTTGTCGAAACATTAGGAAAGTGGATTGGAGCAGATACTCTGCTTGTTTAAGGGAGAGAGTTCACATGGTGTCTGATGGGCAGCTGCGCAGTGTTGAAGATGTTAATGCTGAGGCGGATGCTATCGGCGAGGCCATGATGAAATCTCTTGATGAGGTATGCCCTTTAAGGACATATAGACGAAGGGACAGGGTGGCGTCGTGGTGGACAAATGAGCTCACAGCTCTTCGAGTGGGTGTAACCACCCTCTTTAAGAGAGTGGGTCGTCACGGACGTGACCCTGTAATTTGGCAAGAGTATAAGGAAGCTCGCAATGTCTATTTGTCAGCTGTTCGATGTGCAAAACGAAGGTCATGGACCGACTTTTGTGGTGGTGTAAGTAAGTATGGAGACGCTGTAAAGTGTCCTTGGAGCCTTGAGGGGAATGTGACGAGGATTCCGGGGTCAATTCATGATGCTGTGACGGATCGGTCAACGACGTCAATGGATGAGACTCTGGATGCCCTTCTTAGGTATCACTTTCCTGGGCTGGATAGTGGGGAGCGACCTATCATGGATCATGGTATGCGTTCCCTGGAATTCGATGGCTGCTCAGAGATCATCACTGAGAGGAAGGTGCAGAATGCTGTTTGGAGTTTTAGTCCATACAAGTCTGCGGGGGCTGACGGTATTCAACCTGTGCTATTCCAGAGAAGTCTACTGGTGATTTTGGGGCGGTTAGTTGCTCTTTATCAGGCTTGCCTGGCATTGGGCACTGTACCGCTGTGCTGGAGGGTGGCTAGGGTAGTATTTCTACCTAAGCCAGGTAGGGGAGACTACTGTAAGGCCTCTTCGTGGAGGCCTATACAGCTAGCTCCTGTTTTGTTGAAGGTCCTGGAAAGACTGGTGAACGGGCACATCAGAACACCTGAGTTGGAGAGCAGGCTCAGGGCTAATCATCAGTTTGCGTACTTGAGGGGTCTTTCCACGGATGCGGCTATTCATAGAATAGTAGCGTATGTGAAGAGGGCCCTTGAGTCGGGACTGATGGTTCTGGGTGCCTTTGCTGACATTAAAGGGGCCTTCAACAATGTATTATTCAGTGCTATAACTTCAGCATTGGATAGGTTTGGTATTTGCTCTTTGTTGAAAAGGTGGATCGACTTTAGTCTTAGACATAGGAGGGTGGTGTCTGAGATTAGTGGTTGTTCTAGGGAACGAAAGGTGGAAAGAGGGTGTCCGCAAGGTGGGGTTATTTCACCTCTCTTGTGGAACTTAGTTATGGATGGTCTTTTGACTAATCTTGGTCAAAGGGCGTCGTCTACTCTGTCACAGGGGTATGCCGATGACACAGGGGTGCTTCAAAGCGGCATGGTGCTCCGCACACTCACACATCGGGTCACTGATGGTCTAGATATTATCAGTGACTGGTGTGTAGAGGTGGGATTAAACCTTAATGCTGAGAAGACCGAGTTGATTCTGTTCACTAGGAACACCAGGCTTTGTCCTGCTTCTGTTAGGTACAGGGGAGTGAGCTTGGATATCCAGCGAACAGTTAGGTACTTAGGCGTTGTACTGGACAAGCACTTGACCTGGATGCCACACTGCAAGTCAGTGGAGAGCAGGTCGCAGGTGACCTTGGCCAGATGCAAACGCATGGTTGGAAGGAAATGGGGTCTATCTCCCACCGTGGCTAGATGGACTTATACTGCCCTTGTCCGTCCAGTGATGGAGTATGGGGTTGTGGCTTGGGCTCCTGCACTGGAGAAAAGCTCTTATGTCAGTTTGTTGGGTAGGGTACAGCATCAAGCGTGCCTTATGATTACGGGTGGGCTTCGATCGACGCCTAGGGCGGCGATGGAGTGTCTTATTGGCCTCACGCCTCTGGACATCTGTCTAAAGGCGGTGGCTGTTAGGTCTATGCATAGGCTGAAAACGAGGGATTTGTGGACAAAAAATCCTTGGTTTGGGGGCTCAACCAGTCATACTGTGATTTGTGAGAGGTGGGGCTCCTTTGTTCCCATTCTTCAGATGCCAGTGGACTGGATGTATAAGAGCCTGGAGAATCGGAGGTTCACTGTTGAACTTGGATCGCGGGTGGATTGGGCTGGTGATCTATCTCTTCTGGGGGGTGGGGTTGTTTGCTTTACTGATGGCTCACGTGATGGTGATAATGCTGGCTGTGGAGTTGTGATTGAGGACAGAAACTAGGGAGTAACTTTTATGGCTTCGTCTGTGTATCTTGGTGCTGATGCTTCTGTATTCCAGTGTGAGATCCTTGGTATCTCCTTGGCGGCCCATTGGTTGCTGGAGAATGGTACTGAGGATCTCACGGTTAGAGTATTCAGTGATAGTCAGAGTTCTTTGCGAGCACTGTCCAGGCCTTACACTGTCTCAAGTGTCGTGTGGGACTGTCACACTAACCTCAACAGACTCGCTGAGAGGGGTTGTGAGGTTGTGTTAGTATGGATCCCTGCACACTCGGGTTTCAGGGGTAATGAGGAGGCGGATAGGCTGGCGAAGGCTTCGTATGATGGGAGTTGCGGTGGGCAGTTTGGTCCAAGACCAATTGTTCCAGTTCCACTCTCCGCTGTTCACTGCGCAATTGCGCAATGGGCTAGGCGTGAGCAAGAAAGACAATGGACTGGACTACGCAACTGTAGGCAGGCCAAGCTCTGGATATCGGCACCACTTTACGGCAATGCGTCGTTGGTGCGTTATCCCAGAGATCAATTAAGATGGTTGATTGGACTAGTGACGGGGCATGGGGCTTGGGGAGCTCACGGTTGGAGGATTGGAGTGTTGGACTCCCCTACGTGCGTGCACTGTGGGGAGGATGATGATACACCAATTCACTATTTGACTGTGTGCCCAGCCTTTGTACTTGTGAGAAACCTCTATCTTGGGGGGTGTCTTATATCATTGGATATGTTGGGTCAGGCGTCGGTGGCTCAGTTAGTGGCGTTTTCGCGCTCTACTGGCAGGCTTGCGATTTGATCTTGTTTTTCTTTTTCTGCTTTTTTTTTGAGGGGGAGTCTGCAATAGGCCATAATTATAAAGGCCTCGGCGGCGTTGGTCTCTTTGGGACCAAACCCCTGTCATTTAATAATAATAATACAGCTGGTACTGTACTTCTAATTCAAGAACAGTCTTGTAACTGTACGCTTGACAATTACACTATAGCTAAAGCTATGCAAATACTTAATTACAGACTCCAATATGCTTAGAATTAGGCCACCCTAATAAATTCGTAGGTAAGGTTACACATACACTCCCTCGTAGGCATACCGCCTATAGGAGGGAAACAATAAGTATACTACACTGCAGAAAGCAAAGTTTACATTTATAAATGTATTATCAGCTATTGTAATGGTATCTGTAGTCTAGTCAATTTACATGTATACAAAAAAAGTAACTTACTTAGTAAACACACTTTTTTCCCTACATGACAACACAATACGCAATTTTATCGAAAGCTACAAATGCAAACAACTACTTTAAAATGTTAGCGTTGTCTTACCGTACAGAGATTTGACAACATTGAAGATATTACACGGTAGACGTGCAGAGCATTGCTACATACATGACCAATAATTACTTATTAAAACCTGACTAAAGAATTAATGTGAACGTTTCACAACTCAGTTTGTGGTTTTCGTGCATATCTTTAAAGGTAATAATTGCAATCATGTTAAAGTTTCAGGTACTGCACGCTAAAGTTAATAACCTTACAATACTAACAAGCACTAAAGTACTAAAGCAACTAAACCCAACCAAAGAAAGTATTAGTAATAAAGTCGACTACAGTAAATACAACCCAATTCCAATGACCAAGCACAACTAGATAACAGTATTAAAGTCCACACAAATAAATACCACCAATACCAAATTAGTAAGCATATCACTAATACACTACAATCTGCCACCTGTGCAAGCAGATGCATTTGATTTAGCTTGTTCTGCAGCTTTGTGTGCCAAACGAAAATATTTTACAACATTATTCATATTATTGTCGTACGCAACTAAGATCGACAAGCCGACAGGGGAACTTTGAAGTAAAATTTCTAGTAGTTGTGACTTTTACTTATTTAAATCCTGTCCCCATAAGAGCGCCATATCTTCATCAGTCTTCTTGCTGAGCTCGAACTTAAGATAATCGAAAACATGCTGTAGAACAGTTAATGCTATCATCTGTTTAATAATAAAACCAATATTGTAATTAACTCTAACCAAATACCATGTAATTAAAAATTAAGAGGACAGTAAATAATTATTGCAACCAACAAACTTTGACCTGGGCAATCACCGTCTCGTTGTATGTATTTAAAGCTAGGATCAAAATCCGATATAGATGGAAATGTAAGTAACCGATTGTTTATGCGGTTCTTTAGGATGGGTCTTTTCTGCATAACACACTAGTCGTACGCTGATCCACAAGTTTTTAACGGGTTGAATAAAGTTAACGAGAGTACGACGCGTTTTTGTGGTCTTAACTTCAATTTTAAGTAGCATGAAGTAAGCCTGTAGAAACCAAACGTGGTAGATGCGTTTTGTTTCAGGAGTTATCTTCAGAAAAGCTTCAGGCGCAACGCTTCACATGTCATATTGGGGTTCGGAAATACTGCCACAGTAATAACAAGCTTAATAATCAAGTAAAACTCACTCGGTATTGTCATTGACGTATTTTTGATCAAATAAATCTACAAGTTTGTTAACAATCTGGCACTCCATCCACTTTAATCCATGTAGGTAGTCGTAAATTGCGCTAAAGTAAATGCAATGAAAGTCGTCTCCAGCTATTACAGGTGCGTCCATATTAATCGAAATGCGCAATCCAGTAGCATTTGCTTGTGTCGTTACATTTGGTTTGCTAGATGCAGCACGCTGATATTGCTGTTTGGATCTCTTACTTTTCGACATGTCAAAATCTTTGTCAGAGTCGACTTCAATTGTGCTTGTGCCGCGTGTAGTTCTTGGTACAATAATCTGTTTTTGCAATGCATGTGGCTGCTGCTTAGCTTCTTTAGCGCTTAGATATGTTAAAACTACTTTTAGGCAAGCAGAACTACCATACTTGCAAGTCTCTGTTGCAGTTTCATCGCGAAGATCGGCATAAGCTTCATCACTTGGTTATAACTGCAGTGGTGTGCGTTTAAGTATGCCAACCTTACCAGCTGTCATAACACGATCTTTCGTTATTCCAACAACGATACTTTATTGCGATCGTATTAAATCAGCTGCGCTAACTTGTAAGTTTCTATGAAAATTTGACTTATAGTCTTTAAACATTCCTTTTAAAGCGCCTGACGTTTCTCTGACAAATATTTTGAGCTGCTTAACAATGACAAACCGCGACCATAAAGGCAGGTATGCTATGTAGTTGTTTTTTAAAACTTTAATCACAGCGGGTTCGTAGGATGGGTTTTTAAATACATAGTCACCATCATCTGCTGCGTGAATTTTAAGTTGATACATAAATTCTTAATACAAAAGAGATTGATCTTTTTGACATTTATGCTGTCCTTGTTCTTCCGTAGTAAATGTCAACTCATAGTCAGTGTTACTTGAATCACATAGGGACGCTAAAATAGGGTCAACGTTCTTCATCAAGTCGAAGAGAAATGTGAGATGATTTTTACTTGGAAGACATTTGAAGCCGTACAAAGAAACGATACTGTCAAGGACAATAAAGTAATCGGCCTTCGATGTTACTTTAATAAGTCGTGCTAAACTAAACATTGCTATTTTCTTCGTTTTTTTTTTGTTAGTTTTTTTGCCCAAGTTTCCCAAAAAAGCTTTCATCACGTGAGCAGTGCACAGCAAAGGATATAAAATATTGAAAGAAAAGTGATCTTGCTCACCAACAAACACTATAAAACAAATACTAGGTACGTTTCGATTTCCAAGCAGTTTATTCTTCGAAGTACACCGTAAATTAATGCGAAACTAAAGTCACACACAAACAACAGAGGATTACAAAAGTTCCTGAATTCCCGGATGTCTGCAAACACACGTTTAAGAAATACCTAAAGGTCAGCGCTAGTGTTCTGACAGCCTTAAATTTCTGCAACAACAAGAGGTCGCAAGTTTTCAACTTTCACAACAACCGTTGTGAGCAGAACATTTGAATTTTGGCCTTTAGGATTGTTTATAATGCCTTTAGTTGAATCCATGTAAAATACCATGTACTCGCCTTCAGCATTAACTAAAAATAATGCTGTTCCTAGAAGTTGTTGTCGACAATATATATGTACACCTGAAACGGTTTAGCTTTGAGATCTCAAATGTAACCAGACATTTTAGGTGTTTTTGTAAGATATAGAGATTTTTGAACTTTGAAGTCATCGTCATGAAATTGAACTGCTAGCATTTGCAGCTCAGTAAAAAAATTTTTGTTTGGACGCAATGCAAGATTGTGTTCAGATTCAATTTTTTGAAGAGCTTTAAAGGGGCGGTTCGGTAAGTTGTTGTGACATATTAGAAGAGAATTGAGTTCACTTGTAAAGACGTATTGCAGTCGGCTTGGCTTTTGGTATTTTAAAACTTGTGCCATTATTCGCCTTTGGTTCCCAGTGACTCTAGTTGCCGTATTGACAGTTTGTACAATTGTAAAATTATCGGAACCTATTCCTTGAAACAGCAAAGGGTGATTCTTCTTAGTTGGATTAACAGCAAGTACTATAAAATCGACCCCACACTAACACTTTTCTACTAATTTAGCAAAAACTAGAAGAAGTTCCTGTTCTTTCCTAGGTAATAATAAGAGGAACGCAAGGCGTTATAGCCCTACACATGAACTGCTTTAAAAGCGACATCAAAATCGGAAGCCCATGAGTGTGGAAAAAATTCTTAGTGCTCCAGTTTACTATTCTCTCAACCATATCTCACGGCATTTCAAATTCGAATTTAATTGAAGGTTTGTATTGCTTGTTTATATCGCCTAGGCCTATGACTTCTGCTACATCGTCGCTAATAGTCGGCGCTACGTCACACAGTTTGGGTGGCAACTAGAACTAGATATGTTTCCAATCTTATTTGGGTTATTGCACTCATTTTTAAGGATACGACTGATTCTTTTATCGACACTGGGATCAGGTGATTCATCCAAAATCTCATTAACTAAAGACAAAAGTAACTCACTTTTTCTGCATTCTTCGTCAGCAATTGGTATGTTGATACTCTGCATGCAATCATTGCAATAAAATGATGCACCTTGAGGTAGTTCGACGTCGTAATTAACGCATGTGAAATGAAACCACCTAAATAGAAGTAAAATACTGTTTAAATTTAACAAATTCTGAAATCGTTGCTATAATGTTACACAATGTGTAAACAAATATGTAAAATATGAACGTATACTTTTCACTTTTTGCAGCCCACTGCGTTTCTGCTTTCAGTGTATGGGAATAGACAAAAGCCAAGCAAACTTTCTAAAGCGGTTGCAACTGAGTTAGCAAAGCGTATCTTGTTAGCAAAAATTACTGAAGGAGAGAACCGATCAGGTTGACGCAGATTCCTTATTTCTAAAACACACAAGAATGCCTATCATAGACTATACTTAACGCAAGTAAACATCCATAACTGCTAAATAACAAATTCTGTAGTCACCATTTTGAACACCAAGAATGCTTACGGACGGTGCTGGTTCGTGTAGCAAATTATCTGGACCAGGTTGAACTGACACATTGTCAGAAAAAGCTTCAAACTCTAATTCCTCAGAGCATATAAGACTGGCATCTGGAGTTATAAATTTATCAGCAACACAGACAACAAAAACGGCGTCCTCAACTAGCTTTTCTCCTTGGTATTTGTAAATAGCAACAGCATCAGCATTAGCTTCATGAGTACGCAAAATATTGCCAAGAGTTTCACGATAACAGAGATGATGTTGAAGATCAACGAATTTTCGAAGTAATTTTGTTGTTGCTAGGGTATCCTTTGTTTATGGCAGAAAATCAAAATACAGCTCTCTTATATATCTGATCTTTTAAATTTGGCCAATAATTAGGTTCCAATTTAATTATTGATCAGTACAGACTTTCTTTGCGAATTTAGAAATTTAATTGAATAAGGCAACAAGTTCTTTAAACTTTAGTTCACTCTGCTGTTTTCTCAGCATTGACACATGGTTGTCGAAAACAAACGACTTTCTAAAACTGCCACTTGTTTCTTCTTGTTAGGCTGCTTCTACTTCAGATTGACTTCTTTTTAGGTGGCATTTTCAACTTTGCAATAGCAGCACTTAACTGCGGCGTAAACGAATACGTAGAACGTTCTCATAACTTAAGTGCGTGTGATCATTAGTAGCTATTTGAAGTGCTATTGAAATCATGTTTATAGTGGTGAGCACTTTAGTTTAATTAGACAGCAGCTCTTTGTTAAATCAAAGTACTTACATAAAAGCTACAATTAACTTATTTTAATACAACTACCAGCATCTCAGATAATCTTGATTATTAGTAAATATTCAAAGTGCTACTGGAATCACGTTCATAGTGGCGAGCACTTTAGTCCAATCAGACAGCGGTTTTTTGTTGAATCAAAATACTTACATACGAGCAAAATGTTACTCAACTTGTTACAACTACCGATCTTGGATTATTGTGATTATTAGTAAATATTCAACGTGCTACTGAAATCACGTTCATAGTGGCGTGTACAATCAGACAGCAGCTCTTTGTTGAATCAAAGTACTTACAAAAGAGCTACAATTAACCTAACCTATTACAAACGTATTAAATTTATATGAAAACGGTAGACAAAAAATTTGAAGACTTGCGACAAAATAATGACAATATATCAATATACATAGGCTGTTCTTTGATAAGTGATGGCCATGCCGGGAAGTAATACATAGGCTGGGAAGTGATGGCCAGTTTAACTTTGGTAAATGACAGTCAACCAAAAATTCTACTATTGGATTAAAAATGTGCCCAGAACGTTGAAAACGAGTACACAATAGTGTTTATATGTAATATTGTACATAGAATATATTATATAATACTATACATTAAAATATTGTTTATGTTATTACTTCTGAAATATTGTGTAAATAATTATGTGTAAAATGTTCCCTTCAAAAAATTAAATGTAAAGGAAGTAAAATATAATATTATTGTTGTTTCCTACTACAAAAATAAAATCGTGATAATTGACTTTTCTTTTCATTTGTACACTACACGAATGGGTATAACTCATACCCGTAATCACATTTTGCTACCCTTCGAAGTTTGTTATGTTTGAGGTTACGTTAGGTTATAGGGGGGGGGTAGGAAAAACTGACTGGAAACGGTTAGGTTATATTTTTCCCTCGGCCGCCGAAGGCGGAGGGAAAAATATAACCTAACCGTTTTTAGGCAGCTTAAGGAGCCAGATATAGTTTTGCTTTGGGTAAATAGTTACAAAATACCGTTCACCAACGTTCCCGGCGCATTTTGAATCCATTTTTAGTTGCAATTGGCCATCACTTACTAAATTGTTAGTGGCCATCACTTATCAAAGAAGCCCCTATACATAATCAATATTAAATAGCAATCACAATTACTTGGCAATTACATATACTGTGTATCTTTTAATAATATGCAGGTCTCCAGTAGTACGCTATATAGTTTGAGATTTAATTGTACGCAGGTTTTTTTTAACAATATTAAGTGACATTAGGTGACAGCACGCGGGTCTCTAATTGTACGCAGGGGACAATACAGTAATTATTACATGCCTTTTATGTTGTATGTGTGCGAAGAAGAGACTTGCACTGTTGGATAATTGTTTAAATTAACGGGCACTGCAAAATCGGATTTCGATCAACGTTAAAAGACATAATATTGTATAAAGCCATTCAACTGTTACACATATATGATAACCAATGAATGCATATCTCCGTTTTCTGAAGCGATAATAATACTAAAAGATTAAATTATTAAAGAAGATTAAAGCCGCAGATTTTATTTTAAAAGATGAAAGGTTTAGAGGATTTCATGCTCTTGCTACAGGAAACACCAGTAAAATCAAGTATCGAATAATGAAAGTGTACTTAAATAATTAAATGGCACGCTATTGGATCCGTAGGACAAAATATATATTGAGGATTTCCAAGATTTTGGGCGACGTCATTTGTGCCTGGCCCCTGATTTATGCAATCATGGAGTACACTTACATACTTTAGTTGAAATTCTTAAGCGCTTTTTTCTAACCTCTGCTATTCATTACCTTCTAAAATAACAAATTGTAATTGTGTTGTTATTGTAATTCGCAATAACAATTGTTAAGAAATATGGTTTTCCTATCTACCCGCTTTACTGAACTATCTAGCTTCGGTATGGTATAGTACTAGTGCGCTCTATGTATATAAGTATAGCCCGCTTATCTATGCCGCGTGTATGTTATATGGGTATTATGCTTATACATATATATCAGTGTGCTCTCGTGCTCAAAAGTATGATGTATGCAATAGTATGCAGCAGATTTAGATGCTAAAATAAGTGCTCATGAGATGAGGATGAACAACAAGTACAATTCATTTTTTTGGAGTTTTTATGCATTAAAAGTTTAAAATCTACCTACCCATGAGTGTGTACATATTTTATAATTCTTTAAAACTTACGATAACCTAATTGTATATTTTTTTGAATTATTTTTCGAAATTGAATACCTACCAGTTTCAATATTTTATTATTTTTCTTAAGATTTTGAAATACTGAGAGCTCCTTTTCTCGATGTTATTTACCCCTTCTATCTAGAATACACACTGGAGTGTGCAGCTGGAAAAATCTCTTTTTATTGAGATTTTTCCGTCGCACGCTCCGAGATCTATTTATAGAAGAGGAGGGTCACCCGGTTCGGAGAGGGAGATCTTCTCCCCGAACTTTTACATTTATTTAGTATAATAGGTACCCAAAATGGGTACCTAACACATACGGGTGCCCCCCTTCAAACTCGACCACGAGTTTGTAAATAAATGTAAAAAAAATATATATCAATAAATTTAAAAATAAAATATTAAAAAAATATAAATAGAATAAATTAATAATTAAGTAAAATATTTTTTTTAAAACTATGATTAAAATAAAATAAAATGTTGGTGGATCTAAATGTTGTTGTCTGTGTAATAACATTTTTGGGACGGGAGAAAAGGGGTTTGATTCTTCTTCTGTAGTGGAGGGTATTTACTTGTGGAGGGTTTCGTCGTGGAGGGAGGTGTATCTAGAGCTAGTGTTTGTGAATCTAAAATGTTTTTACAATACTAACATAAGATTAACTTTAAAATTAAAACACTCATGGATAAAATTATAAAATAAATAAATTATAAATAGATAGATAATTTTTGTTTTGATTGTTTTGTTTTAAAATAAAAAAAATTCACTCAGTCTTTAAAATAATAAATTTTTGTTTATATGTTAGTTTTGATTGCTTTCTGATAAGTATTAAAATAATAATAAAATTTGTGGCACTCTGTTTTTGTTTTGATTTGTGTATTATGAAATAAAGATATAAAAAAGAATAAATGATAGAGAAGATTACAACGGGGAATCAGGGGCAGATATTTCGAGGACATCGTCACTTTCAAAAACATCATCAGAACCTGATGATGTTTCGGATTCACTTTGAGAATCAGATGAGGTGTGGGAACTCGATGAAACTATGAAGCTCCCAACCGAAGAGCGGGACGAAACTGATGAGTGAGTGTCCGAGTCACTTTCACTTTCCATCTGTTCTGACTCAGATTCAGATGAATCTGTTAAAATTTCAATCTCGGAATCAGAATCGGAATCAGTATCCGATTCGTAGGCCCTTTTATAAGGTAGATTTTTTTTTACTGGGGAGGGCAGGGGCTTGATGTGTTGAGGAACCTCACTAAGGTTGGGCTTCTCCAAAGGAGAGTGAGGTGTCAAAGCGGTGGGATCTCGCTCTTGAGTTACGACAGGCTGAACCTCTGCAATTTTATTTAGGCTAGAGGTTGATGGAGTGTCCAACTTTGGGGACACATTTTCAAAAAGAAATATTTTCGGCATTTCTTTCTTTTGAAACAATTTACACGGATGGGTAGCCTTGCGCTCCCAAGGCTTACATTGTTGTAAGGGAGTTTGAAAATAACGAGTTGTGTTTTTGAGAGGGAGCAAATCTGAAGGTGGAGGCCCCAAAAGAGACGGGGTCGGCAAAAGTGCCCTTTTTGATGGGATATGTGCGATATTTGTAAAATTCTTACGTATTTGAAAGTCTGGGAGAGCAATGTCTCCGCATGTGTGGCCAGTTGATGTAATTGAGCGTAATGTGGCCAAATCCCGTCCATGATTATGGAGTGGAAGATTGACAGGATATAGAAAGTCTTGCGGCACTTTAGATTGTGCTTGTGATTTAGAAGAACTTTGACCCGGAGTTGGATTTTGTGAGGTTTTGGGACGAATGGGAGTAGCAAAACTTCTTGGAGAAAATTGGGGTCTGAGTGTGATAGTGTGACTTGGGGTCAGAGAGTCAAGGTGACGTTTGCGAAGTTGCTGGCTTCGCTTAATTTGGGCTGCCAATCTCTCCCGTGTTTTTTGTAAATCGTGAATGAGGGCTTTTTGGGCAGGGGACAAAGTGGCGTGTCTGGCTGGAGGAGCCATTGTGATAATGTTGGAGAAGAATACTTCAGTAGAAAATGAAAGGAATGAATAGAAAGTAATGTGATAAGTTTAATTAAGATTGTGTAATTTGTGGTGTGAAGATGGTGTAGAAGAGAAAAATCAGTGTGAATTGATGATAAGAATAAAACAGAGTGCGACGAGAGCTGGAAATACATTGTCTTTTAATTATTTCTCCCCGTTGCAGGAGAGCTTTACAGGAAAAGTAAATTTTTAACTCACGCAAAAAAAAGATCCAAGTGTTTGTCCAAGTTTCTCTTTTTGTTTTTGTAATTATTTATTATTCTCACTCAGCTGTAGAATTTATTCATATATATAGTAAACTTTAACAGTGATACACTTGTTATGAGAGATAGCGTCACCGGTTGATATTAAATATCCACCTTATTATAAGAGAAGAATAATGTACTTTCTGCTTGATTAATACTATAGATTGCAGTCTATAGAATTTGAAACTATAGAACAGAAAGAAGAGAGAAATAAACACTGCTGGAGAATATTTCACGACTGAGGACGAAAAATTATGAGCCAAATGCACAGAGCATATTGTGCTCTTGGTTCGTCCTGCTTCCCTCAAGGGGTCCGTGTATTTTAATGAGAATACATAGTGTGCTGAGTGGTGAAGCAGAGGAGACTTGGAATTTTATTGCTTCCATATGCGTGGATACTTGTGTCTCCAAGTTTCTTCCATCATGGTCTCCTTTAGTCTTTAAAGGGACTGAGACAAAAACCTTACCTATCCTATATCTTATATTTAGTTTACAACTAATAGCTTATATTACCTATTACTTACATCTAGTACTTATAACTATACTATGCTATACTATATTATACTACACTAAACTTATGTAGTATGGTCGCACTTGTACATTCTTGTTTTGGTAGTGAGACGAGTGAGTGAACCTTTAAAAAATGTAAACACTTGAGAAAAACATGTGGTGGCCCAGTGAAGGCTAATTGCTACCACATGACTCTGTCTGCACTTCTATTTTAAAATTTCGTAGTAAAAACTACTGAGTGCAGATGTGGGAGCATGAGTTGTGAATGTGAGTGTGTGCGTGTGTGTGGACTATGTTTTCTGTAGGAGAGAGAGACTACAATATAGGAGGGTACATAATGAATGTGTCTGTAGGATTAAGTTGATGCATATTATGTCTCTATTCATTTCATCTGGGCACTGGTAAGGCATTGCAATATGGATTTGAGGACAGAAAAGGCAGAAATTTTATGGCTTCCATACAGCCAAAGATGAAAATTTGGGTCTAGCCATAGATCAGGAGGTCTATGAGAATCCCATACTATGCCTTATAAAAGAAATGTCGAGAAGAGATCGAGTGGAGAGTGTATTAAAAAAAAAGTGTGAAGAAGATGAAGAAAGGGGACGAGGGGAGATCATGCGATGCTACTTATTATATACATTTGGGTTTTGTTTTTCTTCCTTTTCTGTCTCTTGGTTTGAATTTAGGCTACCCTTTTTTTTGTTGGATGGAAGAGAGACGTTGTACACGTATTCAATTCCCAAGTCGATATAGACACATATATATGTCGATATAATAAACAATAAGAGTAGTATTTGTAAGTTTGTTACAGCTTATAACTACATAATATTAGACTGTCAACTGTTGACTACTGTATTTGTGTGATTGAGCAAATAGTTGCTATGGTGTGTCCTTCAGCTTTGTAGGCAAGTCCCTTTACAGCTATTATAAAAGTGTAGTCCATCAAGTTTTGAGATATTCAACTCAAAATGAAAAGGCAGAAGTTTTGTTTTCCTTTTATTTTTACAAAAATCATTGGATTTTATTTCCTTCTCTCCTATGGCATTACAGTATTGGCCCTGCTACAATTTTTATGTGCTGTGTATGTATTATTCGTCAATTGCCAATTGTTAATTTGAAGCGGGGGTACTTCACATCGTGATAATTATGTATGTGAACTCTTTCATGTTTAAAATTATTCTGTGCATTCGCTGGACATGGGACTTATCACCCAGGCCATTCTAGCCATCGTGGTTGTCGCTCACATTGTATTGTCAATTTTATCTTGTGTGCGTAGTATTCCTCTTTCTATAGTTATTCCCATTCTAAGAATAATCCTTTAGACGCATATATAGTGCATCATGCCATGGCTGCGACTGCGGCCACGGGTTACTAGTATTATATTAACTCCTATGAACCTTTCGCATTCTGTTGGGCTCTGCAAGGCCATTGCTTATTATACATATTTTCAAAATGTAATGGTAAACTATATAGGTGCCCATATAATAATATTGTGTGTCTATACATTGGTAGTTTGTTAGTTGCGCTGTGTCCTGTGTGTAGTACAGATAGAGTAAAAGTGGGAAAGGCTGAGACTGGGAACTGAGATTGGTGAAAAGCTGAATGGAGAGCAATCACGTTCTAAATCTATCTCACATCAGTCCATACCAGTTCCAGCACCGGTACTATACAATTTCTGCCCTATAATGTGGTGTAGGTATTACCATGGTTGTGATCACATAATAAGAAACAGTACGGCAATGAATAGTACTAGTGTGCACATTGCACTTATGTATGTATGTAGGTAGGTATGTATTTAATGTGTATGGAGTAATGGGAAAGAGGCAGAAATGCTGCAAGGTAGAATAGAAGCGGAAAAGGTAAGGGGACCTTTTTTGTTTTTGGTGACAGCCGTGAAGGAATAATATAATTTGCCTAGATCCGAGCTTTCTGTATTGATAGTATTCTTGGTATTCAGAATATTATGAAGTAACTTTTACATACAGATAAGTATCACCCTAAAGTTTGTTCCAAATATTGTTAAACAAATGCCATTGTATAGAGCTAAGGCAGAGGCAATTAGGAAATGGATAGAGAGATTCTGTCTTTTTGGTCTTTTCAAAATTGCTTGAGTTGATGGTACATACAGCAACTGCTATGGAGTTCACTGTGTACTTTGTAGTCATTGGGCTATTGAGATTTTCTACGTTATGGTGATATTGTACAGTTACTAAATGTCTATATGCCTATAGCCAAATTTTGATTATGTGTAAAAGTGCTGACTGTAAATCTCTGAAAGAAGAGTCAAAATGGTTTATTTACAATTTAAGCTAGAATTAAAATGAGCCGTATCATTGGATGCTAAATATGATTGATGCGTTAAATGGTAACTGCGAGATTTGAAATTGTAAGATGTTGTATGTACGTGTTTTTGGAAGGGTGCAGAATCTTTTAATTTGTGTGCTTTGAAAAGAGGAAAATGTTTTAATTTTGTGTATATGGAGAGTGGAAAACATCCCATGTGCAGCTTTTCTTTTTGTTAGAAAAAAGTATGAAATATTTTAATTCCATGTCTGTAAGATGTGTTAATTAATTTATTTGCATGTTTTTGAAAAGTTGAAATATTCGTTTTATATATTTTGGGAAGTGCAAAACTTTCTATCTACATGATTTTTGAAAATTCAGGCAACGGGGCTGTTTGCATTCAACGCATATTGTCTGTAAAGAATCAGAGTGACTCATAGCGAACCAAGGATAGAATCAAAATGAGCTATGAATCATAAAAAAAAATGAGAAACATTTCCAAAACGCTCCATTTGCATGTTTCCTTTTGAAAAGTGCAAAATATTTTATCTACGAATTCGGAAATATGCAGGTTGTTTTAGTTTTATGCCTTTAAAGAGTGGAAAATGTTGTATGTGCATTTTTAAAATGTGCAGAATGTTCTAATTTGTGTGTTCCGAAAGATGAAAAATGTTTTAATTTTATATATTTGAAAATTCAAGCAGCGGGGGCCGCTTGCACGGGCCAATTGTCTGGCCTATTCTATACACTTGAGCATGGTAAATGAAGCTACTGACAAAAATTTTGGCTTCAGATTAATGGAAATGCATAGCCACATACAGTGGAGTCGCTTTTACAGTGGCTTGGCTTAGTATGGTTATCTTGATATAATGGTTAAAACAAATAGTCCCGGCAATAAGCCTATGCTGTTTAATGCTAAAGTATTGACTTACAATGGTCAATTATACTATGGTGAACTCGATACAATGGCCAAGATATATCGATCGTAGAGTACCATTAATATTAATATTGCCCCTGTTAGAATGGTTTTTGGTTTTACAATTTTTGGTTATGACTTGATCTTTATCTGTACAGTCAAATATTTCACAAACTCTTTTGGCGGGTTTTGCATTTGATTTAAATAAACTTTTTAAAGCAATGTAACACTAAGGCAGCCTTTTGCCTTCCAACCTAAGGCTGTAATGGCAGTCTGCAAGGTAGTGATAAACTTACATGTCGAAATAATAAGGAAACCCATATGTCACTATACAACGGCCAAAAAAAACAAACATTGTAACGAGATTCTACTGTATACACAATAAGGAGTAGCCAAGTGATTGATAGTTACCATTCTATAGGCGATGATGATAACACGTGTATGAATCTGTATTTAAACACTGTATAAGAATACAGTAGAATTTTATTGTTTCAGATTTTGACATATTAATTCAGTGGAAGTAATTCCTTTTTACTTCAAAGCAAAACAGCTTATCTCATAAAAAAAGGGTATTAGAAGGATAGAGAAAGAGAGATAAAGAAGTACACGCATATTTTATTGTGACTCTTGATTGAGATGCTGTAGTAGCTCATGGTTTCAGTTGATCTTTAATTATGCCAGGTAAAATAGAAAGGCTGGGATCGTGGAGTACATATGCTTGGCATAAAATCTGAAATCAGAGTTTGAGTGAGGCTAAACAGTTCTTACTCCTTTTGATGCTCAGATTACTCAATTGTTTTGTATGGAGTACTAGAAAAGAAGAGGGCCTGCATACGGCCGGGACGTACTGCTAGGCTAATGACATTCCAGATATAATTTCTTAACTAAAATTTTAAAACTGGAAGTTACCTAATGGTTCCAGCATAGAGTGGGCCTGCTTACGGCAGGTCTTTGTGTGCAAGATGTTTGTATTTAGTCTAGGTTGCTTTCATTTTTATACAAAGCTCTTATCAAAGAATAATTATAACTACTACTAGAAAATGTTGCCTTTCACGGAAGGACTTATTTACTAATAAGAGAGTGTAATTGTTTCAGGAATTTCTACAATAATGTTTAACTCAGTCCAAGTAATTAAAATCTTGCTCGGTCTGGTTTGTAGAGTAAGTTGAACTCAGCCTACTTAACCCTACTATATATAATTTGAACTCCGTTAGGATGAAACATTACTTAGGCAATGCAAACTCTAAGTTAATATTCCTAATCATTTAAGTATAAATTAACATTTAACCCAACCCCTTGTTTTTTTTTAACTTTTCTTTGGTAATTAAAATAAAACAACATACAATCTACAAAATAATTAAAACCATGGACATACCAAAGTCTGTCCTGTTTAATAATTATACGAGCATAATTAATTAATTATGCTTTTATAATTATTAAACTTTAATACCAAAGTTCATAAATGAACTTATATTATTTACACTTGATACCTTGATCTACTCGTTTACTTGTTGCTAACCCCTTCTGAACGCATAATTATTTGTCTTTACACGTTTTTCCTTAGTTGGTCTACTATGAGTCTGATACTACCTATAGTCTAGCTAAAGTAGATTCTTGAGAATCCCTGAATTTCAGTTCTACAAATGGCACAGTGCCTCAGCCAGAGTCCACATTTTAGACATGAATACGCATGCCTACATGGCTGCACCACGCAATCAACATCCTTCTTTTCACAAATTCTACACTTAAGTGGATCCTGTGTGTCGTAGCAACATAGTCTTTGAAACCAACGTCTGAATTTGCTGACTGGCCTAACTTTCATCTCTGAAGGGGTTTGTGTCTCTGCGCTAAGCTTGCTAATATCTTTGGGTGTCTTTAAGTCCAAACTGTGCTCCGTATTAACTGAAAGTGGACGATTTTTGTCGGCGTAGGTACTGAATTCATAAATTCCGCACACATCATAAGAAGAGGAGGACCTAACAAAAACACAAAAGGGACTCCACCTCTTGTGCTCTACTTCTGGGATGTCTCCTACTTCGAAGCAACCGCAAACCAAGTGACATCTACAGCATATACATGCATCACCTTGGTTACTATAAAACCATCCCGTTGCAGCACAATCAGCAGGATTTATATGCGGAGTTGCCCAGTTTGAAAAGGTCTTCAACCGCTCTTCGTAGTTTTGCATCTTGTTCCAGTCCACATTTGTAAAATAAGAATGTCCTGGCTGGTCCACCTCTTGGCCTCGCTCGACTTGGTTCTCCATCCTGATATTTTCTTTAGCTATATTGCACTTGAATGAATATATAATAAAAACCAAAATTTGATGCTTGATCTTCTCAGTCAGTTCACCTGTATAAATAAAACATGAGCGAACATTGGTTTTAATGCCATGCTGATGTCTGAATGCCTTTATTATGCTCTAATAATAATTCTAGCTAGCCTAAGCACACACTCATATATGCAAATATGATAAGCAAATGTTTTTATGAACCTAGCGCATGAAGTCTAAGCTTTTTGGGGAAAAGGATTAACGCGAGTCTTCGCCTTGCCTAAGGTGCCTGTCTCTGGCTTTATCGTACCTATTTCCGTCACTTCTACCGGCGACGTTGTGTCTTCTTCTGTGAATGAATGATCCATGAGTCGACTCAAGCGCTGTGTCCTTTCAATCTCAAGATTTTGTGACGTTATTCTATACTTTCGTGCTTGATAAGCCCATGAGAGCTTTTTATAAGTGTATAGAATTATAGTTTTAAAAATCCATATGATTGCAGCAATAAAGACTACAGTTATCATGATATCTATGTAAACGGGCATAATGGGGAGGCACGACATGGGTGATCCTCTTGACACTGCTTGTGCCGCGTTTACTTTGGTCATTAGGACTGTTAACAAGGCCCCTTTATTATTATTTTCATAAATGAGCCAGGCTAATAAAAGTCCTGAGACTGCAATCCAAAACCATACTATTGAGTGTGTCTGTGAAATTTCCTGAATTGCCCAATGAGGTGTAGGTTGAATGTCGAGGGTCAGGTTTGTGTCCAAGGGTTTGATTTTTAAGTCATTGAAGGGCAGCTTCCACTGTGTATCATAGTATGAACTAAAATTCAAATATTTCGGTCTTTCTGCTGGTACTAAAGGCAGCTTGATAATAAGCTTCTTCAGATTAAGCCATTGACTTGGTACTACCTGCGCTGTCTGGGGCCACTCGGTATTGTATTCTGTCGTACAAGGAAAAAGGGGTTCTGCCACTATTTTCCCATTTGAGATTAGTTTACAATTACAGTCTAGGTTCACTTCTACGTTACCTATTCCTGACGGGGCTTTGTGAACCTCATAAGAGTGATTCTTGCAAATAACTCTACTCTTCCCGATTAAATGTGCAATAGACACCCTCTTGGCGTCAAGCCGAGTGATTCTCATAGTCCTATCGTCCATGCAGTCATATGTGCACACTTTCCTCAATTCTTCAACGGAACCTCCTGTTAGAATTCTTTCGATACAGGGTAAATATGAATACTTTATATTGTTTGTCTTGGGGAGATAGCATAGTCCTCCAGTCTGCGTGTTGCAGTGTTTTAATTCCACGTCGTCATAAATGAGAAACTCGCCACTGCTCTTGGCCACTAGTTTTGTGGATAGATCGAGCTTACAAGTTTCGTTTATGTGAGCAAAATCGATAGGCTTAATCTGCACAAGTTCCCATTGCTTGTCAATTGACTTAAAGGGAATTTGAACTTTAACTATAGTGTAGTTGTCGTCATTAAAACACTCTGTTATAGGATAACTGTACAGGGATTCTATTTGACCGTGCGGCAATACGATTTCCTTCTGGTATCTTACCAGCTCCTTTTCAAGGTTGGTCATAGCCGCTTGCATCACGCCAAAATCTATGAATGTTGATGGAATCAATTTATTTTGGCATGAGGTTTTCAAATCCATGTTTGCATTGATAATTAGTGTTTGGTGACTCACACTAGTCAAATCTGCCAAAAGAATGTAAAGATTCGCTATTGTAGCATCATCTAATTGATACTTTTGCATATATTTCTCAAACTGTTCAGTGATGTTTTTCATTCTCTTGTCCTGGTATGCAGCATAGTCGTGAACATTATGCTGTAACATATTTACAGTGGTTGCTACCTGGACCAGACCTTGATGCTCTTTTACAAGATTGGCCTTAAGTCCTTGGACAAAATGCTGCAAATTTTGTTGGTTCTGTATAAGAACCTGGGACTCAGATTCCAGAGCAATACCGAACCAATTGTGCAACATTGTGCCAACAACAGTATTTTCTGAGCGTTTTGCTCGGTTTTTCATGTCAAGAACCCATTTGTCTCTATGACTATAAATTTTATGCTCCTCTTCATAATCAATGGCCTTATGCAAATGATCCAATGTCTCAAAAGTATTATTCATTATGCTCCGAATTTCTCTGGAAATATAACACGTCTTGGCAACTTCTCGAATTCCATCGCAAACATGATTTCTTTTCATAGTTTGTTTGATTAATCTTGGCATCTTGGGTATCTTGAAAAATATTGGAGCCGATGCTTCATATAGGTATACGGACCTAACGTTTTCAACGGTAACTCCCATGTCCACATGTATAGAGCCGCTTAAATCCTTTGCCAAGCAGAGGCCTACTGTGGCCAGTAAGAATGGTAACACGGTCGCCATCTTGACTCGTGCCCTCGATTGCCCTTCCCGTTCTGGTTGCAAATCCTTTGCAAAGTAATATATTCTGTCCAGTTCACTTCTTCTTAACTTTGAATTTCGCAATCTGCGTTCATAAAATCATATATTTCTTTTATTAATTTATTCGTTAGTTTAATTTATAACTCTACTCTTGAACCAAACCAATCAGGGCGACGTAGTCTCCGACCAAAGCGGGAAACTGGTCCTTCATCTTGCTCTTCAGTTCCGGAGCTAGAGCTTTCGGCTACAATATCAAAGTCATCATTTTGTGAGCCTAATTTCTGAAATTGTTCTTGCGGTGCACTTTCATGCCTTAGACATATATCTAGTATTTCTTCACAAATAGTTTCTAGGTCCTCAGCGGATACAAAATGCCTCTTTAGTGCATGATTCAACCTTTGCCTTATATCATTTTCTTCAACTATGCCTGTAACAATTTTCTCACATAGCCATATTATAAGACTCAATGTCTCATCCACTTTTTCATGAAATGCAATAGGGCGTGTCCATCCAAGTCTAATGACTAACTTCATAAGTGCACGCAACCACTTGCGACTTAATCTGCCATTACTCTTTCTCATGACATTTCTTAATGAAAGTAAAATCAATACACTTTGACTATGCCACTCCTCCTTGAGTTTAGCTTTTACTTGCCACATTTCTGTGGTGATTTCTTCTACGGTAGAGTCTCCCTCCAAGCTTGCTTCTATATCATCAAAATCATCCTCGATCATGTGCCATTCACCTAACCTCTGCATGATGCCTCTTACGACTGCCCGGTCAGCAATCACCATTAGCAACTTGATTTTATTTGTGGCCAAACATCTCCACACTTCATCAAGTTTATCCATTAAATTCACAACATAAATGTCTGCAGATTTATTGTCATTATTATATTGACGAGATGTCTCATTCGACAGCTGTTCGTCTTTGTTCTCTGGAGTATAGCCGGCACTCAATCCTTCACTTTTCATTTTTAACGTTTCCTCAGTAGTCATACCAGTATTTATTATTTCACCTCTTTCCTCCTTCTGCGATGCTTTTAGCTCTACGTGGGTTTCCACGTTATTTACTTTGTTACTTCTCAACAAATATAATGGCCCTTTCTCTTTATTTTCTCTTGCTTTATTATATGCGACCTCAATCTCTAATAATTCTGCCTTTCTTTGGGACATTTTATCATTATTCATCATGTCCGAGTCACTATGAACTCGTGACAAACCTATGTTTTGATTGATTTCTGTTTCAATGGGCTCAATATTTTCTGATACAATAACTGGCTTTCTGCCTTTGCGAGACTTGTGCTTCCTATTCTCTTCAGGAGCTTTTCTTTCATGGAGACTTCGTAAAAACTCTTGCAGCTCCTTCGACATTAACCTTAAACCTTCATATTCAGTATCTGTCTCTGACTCAGAGCTGCTTACTTCCGGATTATATCTCTTCAGTCGAGATACGTGTACTATCTTACTATTACCTTTATTATCTTGTATCTCGACATTGGTCTCAGAAATAACCCTGGACACAAACTGTGGTCCAAACGTTCTTTGTAGCAATTTTGACGAGAGACCTTTCTTAGTTATTGGCATATAATGCGCCACCCAATCTCCAACCTTGAATTCATTCTTAAGTCTGCCTGCATCATATCTTTTCTTGTATTTTCCCTGCACCTTCCTCACGTGTACCCTAACTTCCTTTCTTAGAGTATTTAGCGTCCTTATTTCTTTTTCTCTGTCATTTGGAAGGACAGGAATTGATAATTGGCTCATCATAGGAAGCCTTGGTTCTACTCCAAATGTTAAATATAATGGAGTCTGTCCTGTGGTGCTTGAGGGACTCGAGTTAAGAGCAAATATAACATTGGGCAAATGAACATCCCAATCATCCTGAAATATGTTTATGGCTATTTTTAGCAATTTCTCTATGCTTTGATTGAGCCTTTCCGTACTACCGTTCCCTTGGCTGTAGTAACCTGTAGTAAAGCTTTGTTTAATGTTATATGCTTGGCAGAATTCTTTCATATCATTAGCAAAGAATGCTTTGGCTCTATCAGTGATAATCTGTAGAGGACACCCGTACGTTAAGCAAATCCTTTCCTTAAGAAACTTAACTGTTGTGTCAGTTGTTGTGTTCTGGACTGCCTGTGCGATAGCCAATTTACTATATAAGTCAATAGCGACTGCTATATGTTTATTTTGCGCACCTGCAGTAGCTGTCAGCGGCCCCACATAATCAAAACCGTAAACTTGAAATGGGCCGCAGGGAAATTCAATGGATTTCATTAATCCCATTTTCATCTGTGTCGAATGCTTGTGCACTTGACATAGGTGGCAACTTAGAACTTGCCTCATGATTTGCCTTTTCATCTTTTTCCAATGAAAGCGCTTTTGTAGCCTGAACTGGGTTCGAACAACTCCAGTATGACCTGACTCTGGGTCAGCGTGTCCCGCAATTATTATGTCTTTCACTAAGACTTGGGGTACTACCAGCCTAGGGGTGCCAGTGCCCACGTGGTACAGTACGCCTTCAATCTTTTTGAACCTTTTTGTTATTTCGGGACGCTTTAAATCCATATTTTCTAATATTTTCTTGCAATAGGCATCTGCATTTTGCATTTCAAGAATTTCACTTTGTTCTAGATTCAATAAATTGACCTCATGCACACGTGGTCCATGATTTGAATCAACCATTAACTCTGAAACCGGAAATTCAGATATATTTTGGTTTTCCTGAAGAGCTTGTTTTGGACTTGATGAGTCAACGCCATGCACACGTAGTCCATGACCCAAATTGACTATTGATTCCAAAACTGGAAAATCTAATATATCATCCTCTTCCTGAGGAGCCTCGCCAACAGGAAATCTGGACAAGGTGTCCGCATCTTGATTCTTTAACCCAGGTTTATATACTATTTTCATTTCAGGGTACTCCTGAAGCCTAATTGACCACCGGGCAAGCCTGCCGCTGCTCGGGTCCTTAGCAAATTTTAGTTGAGTCAAGGGGAGATGATCCGTGTAGACAGTGAACGGTTTCATATGAACATACTCCCGAAATTTATGAAGACTAAAAATCAAGCTTAAATATTCTTTCTCACTAATTGAATAGTTTCTTTCACACTTACTGAGATTCCTGGACACAAAGCATACTGGCTTCCATCGGTCCTCATATAATTGCAATAAAACTCCTGCGACGCCTTCCGTACTAGCGTCTATATTAATTATTGTTTCCCTGTCCTCATCATAATGCGCCAACACTGGAGGATTTACAAGGATGTTCTTCAGGGTTTCAAAAGCTGAAGCTTGCTCCTGTCCCCAGGCAAATCTTGTGTCCTTTTTAAGCAATTTTGTTAGTGGTTTTGCTATGGTGGCAAATCCGTTAACAAATTTTCTATAGAACGAGAATATTCCAAGCGCTGCGCGTACTTCCTTGACGTTTTTTGGTGGTCGCATATCTGTGATAGCTCTAATCTTCTCATTTGATGGGTGAATTCCATCAACTCCTACTACAAATCCTAAGACATTTATTTGGTTTGCAGCAAACTTACACTTTGAAATTTTTAACTGGAAACCATATTCCTTCAGTCTTTGAAAGACTGCTCTCAAATGCTCTAGATGTTGTTCAAAGGTGGCGGAAAAGCAGAGTATATCATCGATATAGATAAACACGTTGGTAAGCTTATGTAGACATTCGTTTATTGCCCGTTGGTATACACTGCTGGCATTCTTCAGCCCGAAAGGCATTCTGAGAAATTCATACGTGGATTTGCTGGTACAAAAACACGTAAGGGGTATGCTTTCTTCGGACATGAGTATTTGCCAAAAACCTTTGAGGCAATCAAACAGAGAATAATATCTATTTCCTCCTAATGAAGAAAGAATTGTATTTAACCGAGGAATTGGCTGGCTATCCCCTACTGTCTTACTATTAAGCCGTCTGAAATCAATTGTGAAACGATACTTAACGCCCTCTGGTGTTGTTTTCTTGACAAGAACCACTGGACTTGACCAGCTGCTTCGAGAGGGTCGCATCAGACCTTGCTCCAACATCTGGTCTACTTGTTCATCTATTATATTTCTCTCGTGAGCACTATGAGTATATGGATTCTGTTTGACTGGTGTGCTACCGGGTAGTAACTCTATTCTGCACGGTTCAGTCTTAACATGTCCCACAATAGCCTCTTTACCAAAAATACCCTTGAATTCTTCCAATAATTCCAAGAGCTTCCGTCTCTGTTCTCTGCCCAAGCTCCCATCGATCTGCTTTTCAAAGTCCTGTGTTGTCACAGGGTCTGCCTTTATATAGCTATTGACACTATCGACATGCAACATTTCCTTGAAGCAAACGTCCTCAAATTTTTCTATCCTAGCTAATTTCATACCTATTGGCAAGATAATTTCCTGATCAGTGTTATTTGCTATGACTACACTTCCGTTTTCCTTATTAACTACCTGAGTTGGAAGTACATATTTTAATTGTAAATTGTTAGGCTGCAGTTCCTCAATGACTATTACACTATCCTGCACCTTCTCGCTGATTTCAATTGGAACTTGAGTAACAGTATAAGGTCTTAACTTGGTTGATTCTTTGCTAATACAGTAGACATCCTGTGAGGTTTCCTCTGGCTGAATCTGAGATAATCTATTGGCTTCTAGTTCTTCGGTTAATTTATTTATATCCCTGGGTTTTGGAAATGGAGCTTCGTTGTCATCTCTGCGAACACACATTTCCTTATAATCTATAATTAACTTTTCCCTAACAAGTATGTCATTTCCTATTATAAGATCGTGTCGCATGGCTTCTATTACATAGGGGTCTATAGTCATTTGAAGGTTGCCTAGCATAATATCCATCTGCGTTTTCCCTATCGTACATTGAGCTTGACCACTCAGTCCGCTCACAATTATGGGGCTAGTTAGTCTCTTGATATCTCCATCATTAATTATCCTAGCGTTAGCTATGCTAACTGAAGCGCCACTATCAAGAACTGCTACTATATTACCTCTCTTATATTTACATGCAAACCTGAGGGACGAATTTGTGTAGTCTATGGTAACTATTTCCTGTACCCCTGATTTTGTGGGTATCGTTGACCAACAACATTGCTGGTCCGTGCGTCCCGGTTTCCCTGAATAGTTCTGAGCGGACCATTGTTAACGGGCATGAATCCTGAATTCTGAGCTTCATAAGCCTGCCTGGGGTAAGGGGGCCTATTTTCTTTATTTCGATCATATGGGTTGTATCTGAGTCTTCTAGGATCTCGTAGGCACTCACGATTAGTATGACCAATTGCATTGCAAGTAAAACATCTGACTTCTCTAGGTCTGTATTGACCTTGGCCATTATTATTTTGTCAAGATGTCCCTAAATTTAGTTCCTGCATCTTTTTCGTAATTATGCCCATTTGTGATTTATTGTCTGCAGTCACTGTTTCTACCTTCCTGCTAAGTTTTTCTGTTGTGTCAATCAACTGCTTCAGTTGTGACAGAATGGGCTCGGTTCCTATTGTATACATGGTTAGATCTTCACTTGTGCGTGATAATACCTTTGCCTCTGCCGACCGTCTTAGAAGTTCTAGGAGCTCAAATGTAGTCTTTGGGTCATGAGGCATCACCTTTTCTCTGTAATAAGGCAATAATCCTTTCATGAGCTTTCTGATGCGCCTATCGTCTGACATGTCCTCATCTACTTTATCGCATAAGTCTAATATGTCGTAATAATAATCTTCCACTGACTCCGTAGGCTTTTGCTTCCTATCGTCTAGGCTAATTTCATCCATGACGTCCTTTGCTATGCTAATAAATCCCCTTAAAAACTCATCTTTTAGCATCTCCCATGTAAGCGGAGGAGCTTCCTCTTCTTGTTCTATAGCGTCTCTCACCCGTTTAGCAAGAAACGTCCTTCTCCACTTGGCCGCCGTGCCGATCAAGAAGTTAGGAAACTGATTTACTTTAATCTCGTCGTTCCAGAAATTACTAATAGATGCCTGCTCAAACTGCTGTATAAATTCTAAGGGATCTTCACCTTTGCCTCCTGAAAACTTTTTCGGAATCACCGAAAATTTGTGAGGCTTGTGCGCGTTAGGGTCTGCCATCTTGTCGGCGTATGATTGAATCTATCTCGTGAGTTTGGCACTCTAAACTATCTGCTAACTAAATCGATATCTTAAATACTTGATTGATTATCTCTTTTGATTATTTTATTTTCAGTTTAATTATTAAAGTGACAACTTTGCCTATTAATTTTATTACTAACTCCATTAATTCCTACCTTTACACTTGTTAATACTACAATACCTTAATTAATTGTAAAGGTGTTTATCTTTCCTTTTATTTATTAATGTTCTTAATTAATTAGTCCAATTAATTCGTTATCGACTTTCTTAATTTATTAATATTATCAATTAACAACTTTTAATTCAATTTGAGGTGCTATTAACTCTGTTACTAGGTAGTTAATTTGGCTTAGTCATGTTATTTTTGACTTTATTAGCCTAAATTGATTGACTTTATATTATCTCTGTTTCAGTTAACCTTTATTTTTCTGAAGAACTTTATTAATTAATTATTAAATAGTGCTATATAAATCTGTAATAATTCATCAATATTGTTGTCATAAACAAAGAGTCTGAAACATGAAATTAATAAGCTCATGAGATATTTGCAACTAACTACTACACTGCAAGCTCACTATGCCTTATAATTACTTATACTAATTTAACTCTATATATATAATTAAGAGATAGCTAAAATGACAACCTGGGTCTGGCTGCGTGATTTGACCCTCCCAACGGAGTTGCCTAGGCACACAGTTCCCTATGTTATCAAGCAAAATTATAAAATTTATGTACTAAATTAATATTAATTTATTAATAAAATAATTTTTGGCTAAAAGTCAAGATATGGGTCGGACTACGTACTTAGCTCTCCAAACGGAGTCGCATACATACACAGCTCCCTATTACCTTGAAGCAAAAGTTTCAAAACCTAATCTAGTAGTAGTTATATTTAATATTAATTTAATATTAATTATAATGTAATTAATTAACTTATTGTTTAAATACCTTTAGGATAAGCAGATACGTATTTAAAGAAATCTATCACTAAGTAGAAAAAGATTACTATAATACCGTAAAAATCTATTAAATTCTGAAAACTAATGAAGTAGGATGCTATTATTAATGCGCCTAAGATGATGCAGAGTGAAGTAAACCATGTACTAGCCATTTTTCCTATGTATAGCCATGATATAACCTGTACGTTGTGAAACCCTACAATGGACTTTCCTAAGGTTACTTATATTATAGATAACACTAAGTACCTACTCGAAGCCAGCCGGAGTGTAAACTCGGAGCTGTAACTCGTTATGCCTCGATCAGGGGATCAAGTATGTCCTAGGCTAGATTATATAGTATCTAGTCGTATGCTAATACCTATAGGACACTACCATTTGCTCCTATCCAACATGTGTTAAGAAATATGGTTTTCCTATCTACCCGCTTTACTGAACTATCTAGCTTCGGTATGGTATAGTACTAGTGCGCTCTATGTATATAAGTATAGCCCGCTTATCTATGCCGCGTGTATGTTATATGGGTATTATGCTTATACATATATATCAGTGTGCTCTCGTGCTCAAAAGTATGATGTATGCAATAGTATGCAGCAGATTTAGATGCTAAAATAAGTGCTCATGAGATGAGGATGAACAACAAGTACAATTCATTTTTTTGGAGTTTTTATGCATTAAAAGTTTAAAATCTACCTACCCATGAGTGTGTACATATTTTATAATTCTTTAAAACTTACGATAACCTAATTGTATATTTTTTTGAATTATTTTTCGAAATTGAATACCTACCAGTTTCAATATTTTATTATTTTTCTTAAGATTTTGAAATACTGAGAGCTCCTTTTCTCGATGTTATTTACCCCTTCTATCTAGAATACACACTGGAGTGTGCAGCTGGAAAAATCTCTTTTTATTGAGATTTTTCCGTCGCACGCTCCGAGATCTATTTATAGAAGAGGAGGGTCACCCGGTTCGGAGAGGGAGATCTTCTCCCCGAACTTTTACATTTATTTAGTATAATAGGTACCCAAAATGGGTACCTAACACAATGTTTAAATGGAATTGTAGTTGTATTCACAATAACAATTTCAAATTTTTATTGTGATTCTAAAAATTTCCCAATAACATAATTTAAAAACAATCACAATAACAATCCACAATTTCAGTGCACTACTCTCTGCCACCCCAAAACCTAACCTCAAACTTAAAAAACTTCAAGGGGTAGGCAATATTGACGAAGTAACAATAAAACGGAAATAAGGCTTAAAAGTATATAATTTCAAAACCTTATTGGGGGCATGAGTTTTGTTTGGTAGAACATTCATATATAGCCAGCAGGAAGCTTAAGTGTTACCCTACCTATTGTTGAAATTCATTCCTACCTATCTACATAATTTAGCAACCTTTGGCAATTCTCAACGAAATTTGACATGCGATATACCATTTTGAAGCTCTTAAAAAATAAAGAATATAAAATTCGTTGAAACTTCAAAATTATATAATTTACTATTTTTTTTAACTTTAATTAACTTTAAATGTGCAATTTAAAATTAAAGCTTTGGTAATTTGCGCGTCAATCGCAATATATATTGTTCTTCTCCTCATTCCCGCCAATTTGGCCTATCGCTTCTCTATATTTGAAGAGAGTGATCGGTCAAAATCTGACATTTTATGTTTGGCGGGAAGTTCAAATTTTCAATAATCCCTCATTTCTACATATCTACATAATTTATCTCGGTTTTGCATTTCTCAATGACATTTGACATAAAATATATGATTTGAAGCTCTAAAAAACAAAAAAAATATTTAAAATTATAATTTATTACATTTTATTTTTTTAAAATTATTATTACCTTTAAATGTGCAATTTTTTATTACCGATTTTAGCATTTGCGAGTAATACCCCGTATTACTGTTTAGGCTGCTATGAAACGATATTATTATTAATTTTCACTTAGCTAAATTATTTTAATGCAGCTATAGCAAATGACCTAATTTAGGAAAAATACAATATGTAAAATTTCTGTAATTAGCACACTAATAAACTGAAGAAAAAAATCATATGGAATCAGAATCAGACTCGCGCGGGATCTTTAACTTAAGCTTTATTAATTTTTGTTTATATGCAAGACAGCTTAACAGTGAAACCATTTTATTTTATATCCCGTGATTTACAAACTATAAATTATAGTAGTATGGTTTGCTTCCTTTTGGAACTTTTCCGTCAAAAAAAATGCATGCCTGCGCCATCTAGCGGATTTTTTTGGAACTAAAGTTTTCAAGAGTTGCCGTGAGGTGGCGTCTTAACCTAACCTGCGAAAGTTCCCGTAAGGTGGCGCCACCGCCTAACCTAACCCACTAACCTAACCTAACCCAACCCAAGTGGCGTTGGTGTCTAATCTAACCTAACCTAACCCACTAACCTAACCCAAGTGGCGTTGGTGTCTAATCTAACCTAACCTAACCCACTAACCTAACCCAAGTGGCGTTGGTGTCTAATCTTACCTAACCTAACCCACTAACCTAACCTAACCCAAGTGGCGCTGGTGTCTAACCTAACCTAGCCTAACCTAATAGCGCCACTGTCTAACCTACCCTAACCTAAGTGGCGCTAGTGTCGCACTTGGTTGGCGTTGGCTCTGGTCCTGTGGCGCTAGTGACGCCTGGTCCTGGACTGGTGTTGGTTCTGGTCCTGTGGCGCTAGTGTCGCGTCGTGTTGGCTGGTGTCGGTCAACGGCTGACGTTGGATGTATGGCGCTAGTGTCGAGTAAGTCAAGCAGTCCAAGGTTGGCGCGAATTTTTAAATTTCAGCCCTGCATCCTATGTTAGCTAATGCTAATGTCCGAAAGTTGTCCACCATTATGCCCTATGTAGGCCATTGGCCGCCATGATGTTCTGCCACTGCCCTTGGAACGTCATGATGTCCTGCAACCGTTCCGTCGAAGCTATCATGGTGTCCTTGGTTTGGTACGATGTCCTGGAGCTAGTACAATGTCTGCCATTTTGCCTGCTGCATTCGTCTTTGCCCCCTGAGTCCGCCATTGGCTACTCTATATCCGCCATTGACCTTTCCGCAATAGAAAGCCCGCCGTCGGCCTAGAATTGCTCGCGCTTGCCCTAAACCTGCTGTCATTGCTGTAGAAAAAGACCCTTTAAATGCCCTTTGCAGTCTGTTGCAGCCGTGGGGGTAGCAAAAGACCTTTTAAATGCCCTCTGTAGCCGTGGGGGGTGGAATGTGCTGTACCCTGGACCCGCCACTGGGTAGGGCTAAACCGCTGTTATAGCGACTGTATACTATGTATGGGATCGTGTACAGCTTTGTATGGGGATCCATTTGCGTTTTGAATTGTATGCTTCTTATATGAAATTTTTTTTGTGAGCAATGCATGAAAATTTTTCTAAATTAAACCCAACAACAAAAATTTAAGAATTGCAATTGTTTTTATAATATTTTTAAAATATTTAGAGAGCGGACGTAAAATGAACAGCTTAATTATGTGCTTGGTTCTTGGGTTTGCCACTGCCTTTAGCTTTGTCGTGCACTTGTATGAAATATAACGAGCGTAAAATAAGAGAAGCTTGTCGCATGATACAAAAAGTATAGGCTTAGGGACATTTAAAGGCTCTGTATAGGGATCTATTTGCATTTTGAATTGTATGCTTTTTATATGAAATTTGTGTTGTAAGCAATGAAAAGTTTTGAAAGATAAAAAACATTCAAAAACATTTCCAATTCCAATTGTTTTTTATTACACTTTTTAAAATTTTGTTTACAAGTTTTTTCAATTTTGTTTACAAGTTTTATGAATATTTTTAATTCTTATTATTTTGTAAATTTTACAAATAATTTTTTTTCACTATTAAGTTTTTTAAAATCTTTACAAAATAAATAATTTCTTCATAAATGTTCACTTACTCTATTTTATTTACAAACTAATTGTTTTGCTTTGTTTTAAAAAATATTTATGTTTTACAATACAATTTTATTTTTCAACTAAATTTTTTTAACAAATTTTTAAAAACGTATTATTTGCAAAGTGTGTCAAATCCATACAGTAAACCAAAGTTTAAATTATTGCTGTCTGGATAATATCTGTTTTCATCTAATCTATGAAATGCAATTTTGTCTACATTCATCAGATATAGTTTATGATCAATCAATCTAATTAAATTACCACGCAATCGTTTTATTTTTTGCAAGTTGATGTCTGGTTTATAAGTTTCAAATGTGCATGATTTTAAACTATTGCTTGGAATTCCTTTGCATTTTATTTTTTCATGCCCTCCAAATGATCTTATAGCATATTCTTTTGCTCTAGAAGCTGCCACTTTCCAAATATCCATGTCCTCAATCTTCCATTTCCCGCCAACCCTGGCATTATGATTAACCAAATTAGGATACTTTGCCAACAATGCATGTCCTGCTGGTAATTTAGAATAGTCCACAAAGCTTTTGCATTTGTATAGGTCTTCAAAGTATTTTTAATTAGGATCCGAAATCTACGAAATAAAAAAAACGTTTAATTAGGTATATTTTCTAATAATTGTTGTATAATTTGTTTAAATTTATTTTATGCTTTAAGATCAATAAACATTGCTTGCCTGGAAATTATGGCTGTCGGTGTCAGAGTACTGGTGATGGATCCTTTCTTTAAACACCGGCTGGAACTCTCAGTAAAATCCAGAGTAAAAAGCCACTTCGGAATGCTCCAAGCAATTAAAACCTCCTTGGATAGGCTTGTTTAATATAACCTCTTAAGGTTTAAGTACAACTTCAGTTATATTGTCTGATAAACTTTTAAAACCCGTGCATCTTTCATTGGCTATTGTTTTCACCACAGTCACGCGAGATGAACAAAATTTCACAGTGATAGGATTTTCGTTTGACTGTAAAAACATTCCATAAATAGCATTGTTTATCAGTTTCAAGAAATCTTTGTCTGATTTCGATTTTGCATTTCTTTTTTTTCAACGTTTGTTGTTATACAGTCTTTAATGTGAGCTTGATGTGTGAATGAAAATCCTTGATGAATTGTTACAAGTTTCATTCCCATTTTCAAATAATATTGCAGGGATGCATGGTTTACTACATAATGCATCTTGTCATAGCATGTCAACATAAGTTTTTCTTGAGTCAAGAAAGATTTTCCTAGCTGCCCAAGTTTTGACACATGTTCTTTTTGACGTTCTGTCAGCTTGTTTTACTGAATTTTGAGTTTTTCAGGACACAGTGGAATTTCTTTTGTTCTTTCTTGAACATCAATTGGGTATTCTAAATCCACTTTTAAGATATACCCTTTGCTTCCGGTTTCAAATTCACGATTTATCCAGTCAGTACAGTTTATTGTGTCCACAGTTTCCTATTTGAAATTTCCAAGCGGGAACTTTTTGCACAGAGCTTCAGCATACATTCCGTTCTTGTCAACATACAGAGGGTGTTGTCTTGGTAGGTCAGAGGTGTAGTGTTTCGCGTTCCGTTCTGTATTTACAAGTTTCTGCGAGGCATAGCAAATCCCACCTCGAACCCCCTTTTTAACCATTTTATACATTTCATAGTCTCGTATAACATCAATTTTAAAACCTTTTGTTTTTAAAAAACTTTGCCAGGCATATTCGCTGGTAGGACTGACGTACGTAGGATCAAGTCCAGTGTTTTTTATCCCAATGCGTCTGAAATTTTCCCACACTGCAGCCAACAGTACGCTGTCTAGTAAATTGTAAAGTTTGCAATACTGGTTAAAGTCTTTTATATTGAACTTCGTAATTATTTTGTTCACAAGTTCCCATTCCGAATCTGTAATTTTTTTCCCGTCAAATCATTATTAAACCATTTACGTTCTGGTTTAAGATGTCTATCTTGATATACAACAGGAGAAGTAAGATAACTGTATGGAAACGGAATTTTTGCAAACAGCAGTTCAATGTTTTCTTTTATATTGGGAACTCTAGCCGGAACCATTTTAGGAAAACACTGATCAATTAATGTCAAGCTTTCACATTTTTCTTTTGCAATAACGTCAGCCAAGTTTGCTAAACTGTATTTTACAAATTGACAGCTGTCAATAAATCCTATTTTCACTCTGCGATCATTTTCTTCTATTGTCTCTGTATTTTCACGGCCCATATTTTTATTAAGTGATGATAAAACTCTGTTTTTATGCGCAATTGTCATTTGCACAAATTTCTCTGACGATTTGGCAATAACGTGAACGTCTTCGGCGTCAAACATTTCTTGTTTCAATGCATTTACAAGAAGATGCAGATCAAATCCGGTTGAATTATGACAAAAACATACAAGTTCATGTTTGTTTTTTATCTTGAGGTTGCAAGACTGACACACAGCAGCAATGTATGTACCATCAGTGTGGTTATGATAAAACGTTTTAGTTACAGACTGCTTTAATTTGCCATTTACTTCATCAACTGCTCCAGAAAATTCGCCAATTTTATCTCTAAGTTGTTCAATATATTTGTCAATTGAATCTTCATCAAACGCTTCTGCATAGCTTCGCTTTTCATTTTTTTTCAACAGTAAATTTCTGATGACATAGTTCACAATGTGTCGCTGTTTTATGTTTCTGCAATGTTTCAGCATCCGGTTTGTTGAAATTATTAGCATTTTGAATTTTACTCACAATTTTGTCAGCCTGATAGAATACAGACTTGTAAAAATGCTTGAGTGGATTTTCTCCATTGTGATAATTTGCATAAACAATTTTTATATCAGATGTGGTTGTTTACACAATAACAATTGCATTACTTGCTGGTTTAAATTCAGACACTATCGTTGTTGCTTTTTTCTGTTTTCCCAAAGGCTCAGCAAACGTCTCCCAGTCGTAGAATAATATGTACGGTACTGGTTATGTCATATATTTATTTCTAAATTTTATCCTGAACTGCTTATCAGGAACATCATATATTGTTTCTTTCACTTCCATGCACTTATGTTTTAACAACTGTTCTTTAGTTTTTTTGAACCGAAAACACTCTTGACAGAAGTACAAACGTTTTGTTTTGTATATGTCCAAGAAATCGATCCAAGTCATTTATCAAAACAAAATGGCAACGTTTTCCTTGTTCATCGTTATCATGAATGAGGAACAAATTTACAACTTTTGTAGATTTATGTAAACTTATATAGTTGAGAACTATATTTTTTCCTTCATGCGTTAAAACATTTACACAGATATGGTTTTTCTCTTTAAACAATGGGATGTCTGTATGTACATTAACACCAGCGTCACTTATCATTGAAAAGTCAAAGTTGCACAGATATTTTTTCCAATGTTCAACTCGATGTAGAGTTACTTTGATAATTCTTGCTCCGTCAGTTTTTGTTTGCGTCTGCTTTTCTTTAAAACAACAAATTGTTGACACAAATTGAGTTCATATTCTATGTACATTCCTGCAGCTATACAGTACTGGAAGCATTTTCCATCTTTGTTGTTAATATTTACAATTCCTTGTTTTGCAAAGGGCATCTTAGGATGTCCACGTATTTTTGAGTTCTTTAGTAGTGACAGCTAACCCATTGTAATTTGAAATGATACAATTTTAATAATTCTTCATCCACTTCCAAGTTCAGTAAAATTATTCTTTTTTTCAATAATTTCGTCAGCAGCTTTAAGCAAAAGAAAATTTATTCCGTTTAAATCATTAAGATCAAAAGGTCTGGAATCGTAGAATATAGTTTCTTCATGTGTAAACGTAATTCAATTAGTCGAGTAAACAAGTGAGCCATTGGAGTGGCAAGCGACGACATAGTACACAATAATAACAATAATGATATGCACTTATTGTTAGATTTTATACTTTTTCTTTTCAAGGAGCGCAGGGAGGATTCCACATCAGCGGCAGTTATTACTATAGAGGGCTTATTTGATGAGTCGATGTTACTTTTGAAATCAATTAATCCCTGCCTGTCTGTGGGTTCACTATAGGTATCATGCTGATAAGTAGGTTTCACAATTTTTGTCTAGGAATACATGTGAACGACACCAGTATTTTACGTTCATGCTTTTTGAATGCAAGTCCATCATTTAATGACCAAACTTACGCAATTTAACTGCTTTCATATACGCATCTTGTAGAACTTTAATATTATTTGGACAAATTTGAGACGCTTATCTTTTAATTGTACTTCGGTCACGTGGTTGATCAAACATAATTAGGTACTGGGAATTACTATTAACTTCACGAAGCTGTTTTTAAATGCATTTTGTAGAATAGGTACAATGGAAACTCCTCTGTGATGTGCATGCTTCACCAAAAATCTAGTTATTAGTTCCATGCTATCGCCTTTCGTAAGTAAATCCATCTAATCATCAACTATAACTAACGTTAAATCTCTAGCCAATTCTTCAATGTCTTGGATGTTATAAGTGAATATAATATTATCATTTTCTGCTTGCATCTTGTGATAAATAGGTTCAAAATTGCAGTACACGTACACGACTTTATCTAATTGTTTAGATATGATTACATATCTGCGTCTAATTACCTCTTTAACCATAAATGTCTTTCCAGACCCAGTGCATTCTATGACAGACATTGTAAAAAGATGCTGCAACTCAAAATTTATGACGTCTATGCTAAATAAAGTGTCAACAACGAATGATTTAAAAATTAAAAAAACAAATTAATTTATTACAAATTTTTGACTGATTATTTAAATTAACATTTTTGGATTACAATTTTTTCTGATTACCTAAATTAACATTTTTTTTAAGGAATAATATTTTATCAATCAAAATTTGTTCACAATGTAATTATCCGGAATTATTTTAAACTATTACAATAACATGAATTAACAAGACATTTTTCTTGTCTGTTTTAAATAACATACGAATTAAAATTTGGAATCAAATTTACAAAACGTTTAACTTTCTTATTATTAACATTACAAAAAGTAGTAAAAGAGTCTAATATATTCCTATAGGATATACCTATAATTCTAGCATACCAGTAATATATACAATATTGCCCACAAACGTACAAATAATCGCTTTGGAGCTGACTACAGTTTACATTAGTTATACAAATATTCGGTTTTTCTATATTATAACTATTTACAAATTTGCCGACGCTGTCAGAGAATTTACATTCACCATCAGATTTAATGAACCATGCCACCCAATGGGATCCGTTATTATTAATACTATCTACATTTTGCACTATAGCTATAGGATAAGTATCTAATTTTACTTCTTCAAACAACGTATCAGCTGCTACAATATATATAGGTATATCTTTATTTAAATATAATAGTAGTCTACGTAGTGCTTCTCGAATAGAACTTGTGTTTATATTTTCAGTGCTCGAAATTTATTTGTTTGTTTCTATCTAGTTCAAATACTCCTTAGTACAAGCAATAGACAAGTACGGTTATGGCGATATCTAATGGGTTTTTGAATTTCAATCTAATTTTTACTTGGCCTTTTCGGTTTACAGACAAGGCGTTTCCAATGTTTGGTAAAAGTTCAACAGCAGTAAATACATTACCTGTAAAGTACAAAAACACAAATTATATAGTTTACGGCTATGCTAGGCTATACGCTACAGCTATGCTAGCTATGCTAGGCTGCTGCTGTGTTAGCTATGCTAAGTCGATAGTGTGTTTTTTTCCTTTACTTATGAGATAACTATCTCTCGAGATTCCATTTCCCAACTTTTTAAATGCGACTGTCTTCCGCAACGTTCTTAGAGCAACTAAAAAGTTGTCACGAGCTGTCGCGTCATCGCTTTTAAAACTGTATGGAAAGACTCGATTATCCACATTTTTTCTATTCTAAGTGACATTCAGTTCACTTATATTGAAATTTTCAAAATTAAAAGCTAATTTCATCATATTTTCATTCAACGCTTCAGAATTCAGCATACAGAATACCATTAGTTTTGGTATTTTTCCAATACCAATTCCGTCAGAAGTTACTGATGTCAATCCTTTTGGTATTGAAATAGCTTTCATTTGAACTTTATTTGTTACATTTTTATATGTCTCATTGTTTGATAACTGCTGTCAATGTAAGTTTATAACATCTTGCAAAACTGTCTTCTTAGCAGCATAAAAAACAGCGACTGTAATTTCTGCTTCATACGGACAACCAGAAAATCCGGCTTTATCATTTTTTGCACAATCTAAATACAAGTATGTATCACTTAGTTTCAGAATAATCCGACATTCTGTCCTACTTGGAATATATCTGATCTGGTTAAAAAAGTTTCCAAGCAGAGATCCAATTGAATAGAACTGTGTCCAGTTTTGCGTCAATTGATATCTTGCATTAAATCCAGCGTTAGTGACTGCAAACGTATCACGCGTAGTATTTAGAAACTACATCTCATCTTTCAAGTATCCATCTTTTTCAAGCTAGCTTGTTCCCAAAGCTCGTTGCAAGTAGGCTGCCCATCGATAAAAATTAGATGTATCTAATACCAGCTGTTTGTTCAAATACAACTGTAGATTTGAAAACAGCGCATGGAAAAACAAGTTGGTTGGTGCTACGACGTCAGCTGCTTCGCATGCTTTACCGTCCTGCTTGACAATACTCACGTCTAAGCCTAGCATACAATCTTGTAGCGAACCGTATCCATCGTATGCCCATCTGAACTTAAATAAGTTGTGGCTATCTTTAGTACTTAGTAAGGAATAGCATTGGATATAGTCTGTAGTTGTAAGTTCACTTATACTAGTAGGCGGTAACTCTACTAAATTTAACTCAGTGACTTTTTAGATGTTTCGTAAACGGTTGGTTTCTCGTCAAAAATGTTGTTGATATCCATGATGAGAGATATGTTCACCTTGAAGGTTGGTCTATAAATGAGCAGTAAAGTTGCAGCAAAGCTCTATTTATACAATTTTTTGTTTCGACGATGACACTTTTGTTTCTTTGCAGTATTCTTTCTTGTGTGAAACAGTGATTTCTTAGGTTTTCGTCCTCTTGCTGCTTGTAACCTCTTGGGTTTTTTAACACGTTTCTTCTTTTTCCCACCTTCTCGTTAAATATGCTTCATCCTTACTCGTTTAACGTTTCTAGTTGTTTCATGTTTCGTTTTAAAAAATGTCATTGAAACCAAGTTGGAAGATTCTTCAGGTGCAACACCAGAGCTGCCAGTATAAATACCACTAGCGATTCCTCCATTTTCAGTTTAAAGATACAACGGATCTTGCAAAACGCATTTTTCGTTGTCACGATTAACTTGCCTCATGGTGACTAATATATCGGTTTGAAGTGCAATTTTAAACTCGTTCCACTGTCTTTTCTAAAATTAAGTTGTCTTGCAAATTCGTCAACTAGTCGCACATGAATCTGACGTATGTTTGCACGGCTCAAAGGCAGAAATATAACTAGGTTAAAGTAGACAATCGTTTATATCCTCATAATTCAAATTAGAATCTTGCATAATTAGTGAAACGTGATGATTATAGTACTGGTTTTGTACAATATTACTCAGAACTACAATTTGTTCAGCAACTGCAGATATGTTATTGTCATCTTCGCGAATTTCTTCTTTTTCAATTTCTTTTCTTTTTCTTCCTCTTAAATATCTTAACCAACTTTTACTCTTGTATCGCGAACAAACACTTGGTTTTTTTGGAATACTTAAGAGTTGATTAACTGCAGGAGGCAGTTGCACAGATATTTTTGTATCCAAATTTTCTACATAAATGTCGCCATTTCGTATAACAAAGTTGTTTTCCATGTCATTGAATATGCGAGTTTCTATACTTTGGTTTATTTCTTTCAACATATCATCAACCGCTAGCGAGGTGGGTTCTTTCATTGGGGCATAGTATACATGATCAATTGAAAATCGAAAGTCTAACGTTACTTCATCTTTAATTTTATTGTATTTTTCCATATCAAAGTTTACACTTGAAACACTAAGCCCAATCTTGAATTTTTTATCTAAAAATCCTAAGCATTCAAGTATTTTTACAGGCAGCACACTAAAGCTTTCTGAATTAGCAAAATCCACAAATTCAAAAATAAATTTGCTGTCTGGTTGTATTGTTATTTCTAACTTTTTAAAATATTCCTTCATTTCTGTATTTAATCGTTCAAAAAACTTTTTTGGATCTTCATCCCCTTGGCTATTTTGTCGTGTAAAAGGGAACAACGCTTTGAAACGGCTAAAGAATGGTTACCAAATTTTGATAATTTGTAAACGTTTCTATTTTTATATCAAATTCAGTATTTAATAGAACGTTTTTAAATGCATCCATGGAAATAATACTCAAAGCGGGAACGTTTCCATATGAAAATTGATTTTTATTAAATCTGAATACAATAGCTAATTAATTTGGTATAATCACAAATTGTCCTTTTGCTGGTCTCTCGTTTACTGCACTAATAAACACAGTATCTGGCGGTGTAACAGGAAATAATGAAAACAAGAATGGAATTTTTTGCTCTTCTAACGCTCGACGAATATCAGAGAGAAACGTGAACAGATCGTTGGTAGATTTCTAAATTTTTTCTGCTAAAACCTTTAGAGGTTTTAAATTTTGAAACAATGGCGAGGTTTCAATGCTGCGTGCGATGCGTTTTGGTTTTGCTAGTGTGTATTTTAAGCTAACTAGACCTACTTTATACAAATTTTGAGGTAATTTTAACTCATTGGGTAGTTCTGCAATAAAATTAGTAGCTGTATTTGATAGTAAATTGTTGCTGTAACTCGAAAGCGTACAGCATATGCTCGTAGGAGCAACGTTTTTAATGACAAGGCGTAAAAACATTTTAAACTAAATTAAGTTCTTGCTCGTATAACCCTCCTGTTATATCTTAAATTAAGATCGGCAAAGATTTTATTTAAACAAGAAATAATTTGCTCTGATTTTTAAATCAAAAAATTCAGCTCATTTTTCAGCTATAAAATATTACTTATTTTTGAAAAAATTTTCAATCATTTCTAAAATAAGCGCAAAAAGAGCGCTCACTTTTTTTGAGTTCAAATGAGCGCAAAAAGAGCGCTTACTTTTTTGAGTTCAAATGAACGCAAAAAGAGCGCTCACTTTTTTTGAGTTCAACTGAGCGCAAAAAGAGCGCTGACTTTTCTTGTGTTCAAATGAGCGCAAAAAGAGCGCTCAAATGAGCGCAAAACTAGCGCTTACTTTTTTTGAGTTTAAATGAGCGGAAAAAGAGCTCTTTTGTTTATTGACCCAGTTTTTTTCAGCAAACAAAGACCTACCTTCATTATTTAGATCTTCTAACAAGTATTTTATAGGATTAGTTTTTTGTACACCTGCAATAACAAAGGTTTTACCTGCTCTAATTTTCCGCAGATCCTAGAAATAATTCGTTATTTTAACGTTTTTTTAGGTAATGTTAGATATACTGGTATAATATAATAATACTTTAATGCAATACATATTTATAAGCTATATATAAAAATGTACCTTTTTCGAACAACATTTTGGTTCTTGATATTCTTACTTGATCCCCAATAGCAAACTTTGCTGGTTTTGAAGTATGGTTTTGCAGAGAATTTTAAAACATTTTATGCCATATCGCAAACTCGTTCTTTTTTGTCACTTTATTAGGTGTGGTCTGGATTGTTCTATGAAAACTATTGTTGTAAGCCTTGACAAAGTCTTGAATTTTGTCATCAATTTTTAATGTATTTCTCTCTGTCATGTAGCGTTCCAGTTTCGTAAAAAAAGTACGAATAAACCTTTCGCTGAATGTACTTTTAATATACGAGTAAATATGGTAATTTACAATTCTATTTTCTTTTAAAAACTGTGTAAAATTTTTATTTGTGTATTCTTTTCTTATATCTGTAAACAACGTCATTCGCGTAGTTCCAGATTCACGAAATATAGATTTGAACGCACGAATCTTTGAACTTGATGATTTATATTTCAGCATACGTACAAATGCTTTTTTGCTAAACTAATCAATAACAATAAGTACAAAGTGATTGCAATTATTCCATTCTGCAATGTTGCTAATGTCCTTGAGATCTGACGCATAGTTTTGATTAATAAAATTTAAAAAAAACTTTCATTCTTGGGAATTTGCGTCGTATATCCTTATGCAAAGAGTAAGCATTTAGCTTTGAAAGTTCTTTTTTTACTAGTTTTTTATAAGTCAATTTTTTTCTGTTTGCTGAAAATCCGCTCAAACCAGAAAATCTTCTAGCTAATTTGTGATTCAGGTAGGATCGACGTACACTTTGGTCAGCCATTTTAAGTGAAATGAAAGTAAAACTAACTGTTTCCTGTATTTATACATTCAGTTGCTGTTCAAGGCTGAGCTATGCCGGACGGGTTGTACACTGTTGATTTTACTATTCATATTTACGGACAGATAGCTGGTATAAAGACCAGCACTTTAAAACAGCAAGCAGTTAAACCACGTGTGAAATAAGAAAATAAATGGGAAAAATGGGATCTCAGTTTGCCTCAAGTGTGCTGAATTTATAATAGAATTAAAAAAGTGTCACATACTGAAAACAGAACATATTGTGTCAATTTAATTTCAGAGTACCCTGCTGAAATTCTTTGAATCACAGACTCTGTTCGTTAATATAACATCGTAACGTTTCTGTGCGTTCTCAGTCACGATTTGACAGTCAGGCAGTAAACCTCCACCATGGAACACCTTGAATCTTACGATCCTATATTGTGTAAAATTGGGATAAACCAATAATTGAAAAAACGAACAAAGTGGATTTTTTCAAAAACCCAAATTCAAAAATTGTAAGTTTTTTTTTTTTGCTTAATTGAGTAAACAAATAGCGCTTATTTTTTTTTAATGCATAAATTGCGTTCACTTTTTCTGAGTTCAAATAAGCGCAAAAAGAGCGCTCACTTTTTTTGAGTTAAAATGAGCGCAAAAAGAGCGCTCACTTTTTTTGAGTTGAAATAAGCTCAACATTTAGCTTACTTTTTTAAGCCTAAATTTTGTTTTAGGCTAAGAAATCAAGCTCAATTTTCGACCCTAATAATCAATATTTTATACTATATTCTATAATAATGTTTTTATTTCAGATAAGTGATCGACGTTTGGCACGAAAAACATTGAACAATTATAACCAGTGCAACTACATTTACGTTGGTCGATTGCGAAACGAAACTGAATCCACAACAGTTGAATTCTCACTTGTCACCGGCAAGTTGTTACTGAAGTTCATTCGAGGTGTCCATGATCACAACGTTTACATTTTAACACCAGAGGATAACATTAAAAACCTCAATCCTACATACTTTAACGACTGAAAGTATTCAAAGCTTGTTCTGCATTGATCGGTTTCAGATCAAACGTCTGTAAAATACAAAGGATAGTTGAGTCCGCAAATTGAATTGATTTACGATGAAATTAAAAACATTGTGTTGTTCTTAACCCAAGATTGCAAATTGTAAAGTTTGTTGTGCGAAAAACATGAATACAATAACTCTGGAAAGTTTGTTGTGTGAGGCATGCCAGTTCTGCTGGTTGAACTAAATGCCGTCAAATTTGCAAAGCATTAACTATATGCCGTCAAGTTTGCAAATGATTGAGTATAAAAACAAACAATACTGTGCGCGATGTGAAGTGCAAGAAATAAAAAAAGATAAACAAGTTGCTGAATGTCCTAATACACCATACGATGTATAGATCGACTTTAATAAGTTTGATGATGTTGACAATTGGTGTAAAGTAACCAGAAGTTTGGACAAAACAGATTGTTTTGTGTGCGAATACGATCTACATGATATAACATCATCTACAGAAGAACCTGATGCAGCATATATTCATAGCATATCTCTGTATGGGAAAACTGTATACATATACAAGTACATGCCGAAAATTAAAGTGTGTAACTATTGTATGTTTTGGCGAAGCTTGAGAGTTTTGAAGAATGTTCAAGAATATATTCGCAACTACAAAAAAGATAAATATAAAGCAATGCAATTGTATATTGAACAAGTGTAATTTGTGTTGAAAACAATATGAATACACTGCAAAGTTTGTTGTGCGAGGCATGCCAGTTATGCTGGTTGAACTATATGCCATCAAGTTTACAAACTATTGAGTATAAAAACAAACGATACTGTGCAAGATGTAAAGAGCAAGAAAGGAAAAAAGATGAACAAGTACTTGCTAGCTTAAATACATCCTACGATGGCTGGATTGACTTTGACGATTTCAACGATGTTAACAATTGGTGTGAAGTAACCCAAAGTTTTAAAAATATTGATTGTTTCGTGTTAGTTTAATCCTGGTGATGTTTTGTCAGTCAGAGGCGAACATGATGCAGAGTATATTTACAGCATATTTTTGTATGGGGAAACTGTGTACATTTACAAGTACATGCCAGAAATTAAAGTTTGCAACTATTGCATGTTTTGGCAAAGCTTAAATGTATTGAAGGATGTTCGAAAATATATTTATGAATACAAAGAAGATAAATATAAAGCAATGCAATTGTCTATGCCTATGTAACAAGTGTAATTCGTGATGAAAACGAAATAAATACTCTACAAAGTTTGATGTGTGAGTCATGCCGGTTCTGCTGATTAAGCTTTATACCGACAAATGTACAAACCGTTATGTATAAAAACAAACGGTACTGCGTTTATTGTGAAGAAGAACAAAAGGAAACAGACAAGAAAGTGACTGCTAGCTTGAAAACACCATACAAAGAATGGATTGACATGAATACCTTCACATTCCTTAATAACTGGTGTAAAGTAACACAACTTGTAAAAAACAATAGATGTTTTGTATGCAAAAACAATCCAGGAAATATAAAAGCTTGGTTAGAAAACCCTAATTTAGACTATATTCGCGAAATAACACTATATAGTGAACGAATTTTGATGTACAAGTATGAACCAAAAATAAAAATGTGTGGTCATTGTGTGTTTTGGCGAAACTATAAAGTTTTAGAAATTATACAAAAATACATTTGCATATACAAATAAAATAAATTTAAGGCATAGAAACAAGTATGTTAAAAGACCTTTTTGTATAAATTTTAAAGTTACATCTAAAAATAATATAAAGTTAAGTAATGTACGGTGAAGCACAAATTATATGTAATGTAATTTATAATAAGGAAATCTACGGAAAATAATTTACTTAAAATTATAAAACTTAGCTTGCAAAACAAAAATAATAAATATTTACAAAATACAAGTTATTTGTTAAAAAAATTTAGTTAAAAAAAAAATAATTTTGTGAAACATAAATACTTTTTAAAACAAAGCAAAACAATCATTTTGTAAATAAAAAAAAGTTAGTAAACATTTATGAAAAAATTATTAAGTTTGTTAAGATTTTAAAAAACTTAATAGTTAAAAAAAATAATTTGTAAAATTCAGAAAATAAGAATTGAAAATATTTATAAAACTTGTTAACAAAATTTTAAAAACAGTAATAAAAAACAATTGGCATTTGTAAATGTTTTTGAATGTTTTTTATTTTTTAAAACTTTTTATTGCTCACAAAGCAAATTTCATATAAAAAGCATACAATTCAAAATGCAAATAGATCCCTATACAGAGCCTTTAAATGTCCCCAAGCCTATACTTTCTGTATTATGCGACAAGCTTTTCATATTTTACGCTCGTTATATTTCATACAAGTGCACGACAAAGCTAAAGGCAGTGGCAAACCCAAGAACCAAGCACATAATTAAGCTGTTCATTTTACGTCCGCTCTCTAAATATTTTAAAAATATTATAAAAACAATTGCAATTCGTAAATTTTTGTTGTTGGGTTTAATTTAGAAACATTTTCATGCATTGCTCACAAAAACATTTCATACAAGAAGCATACAATTTAAAACGCAAATGGATCCCCAAACAAAGCCTTTAAATGTCCCCAAGCCAATTTTGTTTCATGCAACATAGCTTGTACACGATTCCATACATAGTATACATTCGCTATAACAGCGGTTAAGCCCTACCTAGTGGCGGGTCCAGGGTACAGCACACCCCACCCCCCACGGCTGCAGAGGGCATTTTAAAGGTCTTTCGCAACCCCCACGGCTGCAACAGACTGCAGAGGGCATTTAAAGGGTCTTTCCCTACAGCGATGACAGCAGGCTCAGGTCAAGCGCGAGCAACCCTAGGCCGACGGCGGGCTTCCTATTGCGGAAAGGCCATGGCGGATATAGAGTAGCCAATGGCGGACTCAGGGGGCAAAGACGAATGCAGCAGGCAAAATAGCAGACATTGTGCCAGCTCCAGGACATCGTACTAAATCAAGGACACCATGATAGCTTCGACGGAACGGTTGCAGGACATCATGACGACCCAAGGGCAGTGGCAGAACATCATGGCGGCCAATGGCCTACATATGGCATAATGGTGGACAAATTTCGGACATTAGCATTAGCTAACATAGGATGCAGGGCTGAAATTTAATAATTCGCGCCAACCTTGGACTGCTTGACCTACTCGACACTAGCGCCATACATCCAACGTCAGCCGTTGACCAACACCAGCCAACACGACGCGACACTAGCGCCACAGGACCAGAACCAACACCAGTCCAGGACCAGGCGTCCCTAGCGCCACAGGACCAGAGCCAACGCCAACCAAGTGCGACACTAGCGCACCTTGGGTTAGGTTAGGTTAGACAGTGGCGCTATTAGGTTAGGCTAGGTTAGGTTAGACACCAGCGCCACTTGGGTTAGGTTAGGTTAGTGGGTTAGGTTAGGGACCATACATATAATACGTTTACAAAAAACCCAAATTTTCAACCCCCTCGCCCCCCCTCCTTGTCACCATTAGTGATATTTCCCGACCTCCCCCCCTCCCCCATGAAACGTTTACAGTAGTACAAAAATATTTCACATGCATGAATTATTAATTTATACAAAGAACTATAGGCACAGTTAGAGTAGAAAAATGGATCCCCGTTAGATTTTGCCTAAACTAACATTTAATAAAGTACATTTTATGCCTAACAACTTTTCAAAAGACATTTTTCTCAAATATAAGAATTTGACCCTACAATTTTTGGTTAAAGGTCAAATATTAAGTTAATTTTTACTTTCAGAAAATAATTGTAAACGGTGTAAAATTTTCTGCGAATTTACGTTGTGGTCTTTGTTTTGGCAAAAAGCTAATTTTTGACCCTATTTTTGGGGTTATTTTCAATTTTGACCCAAAAATAGGGTCAAAAATTATTTGTTTGTCAAAACAAAGACCACAACGTAAATCAGAAGAAAATTTACCACCGTTTACAATTATTTTCTGAAAGTAAAAAGTACCTTGATATTTGACCTTTGACCCAAAATTGTGTTGTCAAATTCTTATATTTTAGAAAAGTGTCTTCAGCAAAGTTGTTGGCCATAAAATTTACAATATTATATGTTAATTTAGGCAAAATCTAACGGGGACCCATTTTTCCACACTAACTGTGCCTAGTCCTTTATTTACCAATGCGTAAACACAAAAACTAGTATTAAAATAATTTATCTATAATAAATTACAAACTTCATAAAACGGCAATGATTTAAAGCAAAATTGAAATCAATTTGAAATCAACAAATCACAGATGAAAATGAATTCTGGAATTGAATAAAATGATATTAAAACAATTTTTTGGGTGCAAACGTATGTTTCTTCAACCCCCCCCCCCTCATGGTTTGAGTGAGTTTTAGTTTGCATGGCCCCTAACCCCCTCCCTCCCCCTTTTTGTAAACGTAATATATGTATGGTCCCTTAGGTTAGATTAGACACCAACGCCACTTGGGTTAGGTTAGTGGGTTAGGTTAGGTTAGATTAGACACCAACGCCACTTGGGTTGGGTTAGGTTAGGTTAGGTTATGTTTACTGTTCATGACCTTTATGATATAAATAATTAACAACATTAACTAATTTATTGTATTCCACGTTGAAGACTGCTTAATAATATCAAATAGTAATCCTAATATAATATTGAGGACGAAGTATAATTTTGTTATGTATGTCTGTTCTTCATTTTTCTTTATTTTGCAACTTTGGTCGTTGAACTGGCTTCCATGTCCCACTAATTTAAAAACTCAATTTTGAAACCGAGCGTGACTTCCCTGTTTGGGGCAACACTTCCCGACCTGGGCAAGACTTATCAAACAACACCTCTTATTTAGTGGAAAGTGTCCAGGGGGAATATAGTTGGGGGAAAATTCATACTATATATATATACTCATACCCCAATCTAAAAAGCTTTAAAATAATCGAAATTTAACCGAATTAACCTGCAAACATTCTGTTCAACTCAACCAGGCTACTTCAGCTGCCTGAAAACGGATAGTTTTTTGTACCCCACCCATCCCAAGTCCATAACCTAACCTCAAAGAAAACAAACCTCGAGAGGTAGGCAATAATGAAAAGGTAGCAACGAAATATCGCTCAAAATTATATTGTTTTACGACATTTTTGTGGGGCATGAATTACCGAAGTGGGGCTTTAGTTATCGAAGCTGGGCATGAATTAGCATGTTGAGGCATAAGTTTCCGAAAAAAACCCCCAAGGATAACTAGGAAACGACAATAAGTCGTACAAATACCTTCGTAATTGTAAATGTTATAAGGATCAAAGGATCATATTAAGCCCTATATGGCATGGCATTTACTTTGTTCACTTTAAGGCTTATTGTCTGCTAGACCTATGCAATAAATTTCAGAGCGAATTCGAATTCGAAGTCCACGGGTATTTCTATTTGAACCCACACGTTCCTCATAACCCCCCTATGATTTTAAGCCTACAACGGTCGACACAACAACCCCTATGGTTGTAGGACGTCTCCCTAGACATTTCCCCCCCCGGAAATTTTTTCCCCCGACCATTGTCCCCCGGTCATTTTCCCCCCGGACACTTCCCCCCCAATAAGCAACAACGGACATTTTACCCCTAAACTCTTATTAAGTTTACTGACTTATTGAAGTGCAGTGTTGTAAGACTAACATGGGAACCTTCCCAACTTGAAACTACAGAATGAAGCGAAACTACCCGGAACGTATACTACCCATGTGAGTGACCTCTGCGTGTATAGTCGTTGGACTGCAAAATCCGTATTTCGGCCGCAATCGCGCGCGCAAATTCAAAAATATCGATTTTCTCGAATTTCACCGCGCTCTAGCTCCCACAGTTTTTGTCCAATTTTCATAAAATTTGAAATACAACATCTTTGTATGTTTATCTAAAAAGTTATTTCAGGATTTTCGAAAATTCGAAAATTTTAATTTTTTTCGAAAATGTTTAAAAAATGTGTATTTTTGAGGCCCAGAGCTTCAACTATTTTTTTTAGAAAAAATTAAAATTTTTGAATTTTCAAAAATCCTGAAATTACTTTTTAGATAAACATACAAAGATGTTGTATTTCAAATTTTATGAAAATTGGACAAAAACTGTGGGAGCTAGAGCGCGGTGAAATTCGAAAAAATCGATATTTTTGAATTTGCGCGCGCGATTGCGGCCGAACAACGGATTTTGCAGTCCAACGACTATACACGCAGAGGTCACTCACATGGGTAGTATACGTTCCGGGTAGTTTCGCTTCATTCTGTAGTTTCAAGTTGGGAAGGTTCCCATGTAAGTGATGATTTATGAAATGGTTGGTAATAAAATTATTTGTTTTTATTTTATGTATTTTCGCTGAATGTATATTATTATCGCACGAATCCAATGCAAAATATACATTATTAAACCGCAAGCTTCAAATGAATTGTCATACAAATAAACTGAATTTTTAGCTTAAAAAGTGTAGGAGATATAGGTAAGTATCGATCACAACAACAATTAAGTCTCACTGCACTTTACTTCAGTTCTCTACCTACACCAATTACCAAGACCGATGAGACCGAGACGACACACAAACCGACCATCAATCGAATCGAATACTTCAATAGTCTAATTCTAAAGTGATTGATTTATGACAACATCTGATAGTGGGAGAGGTGCTTCTATAAACAAATCAGCTACTTTCGCATTGTAAAGTACTTAAAAGCGATTATTTGAGGGTCTAAAGTACTTTTAGTGGGTTAGGTTAGGCGGTGGCGCCACCTTACGGGAACTTTCGGAGGTTAGGTTAAGACGCCACCTCACGGCAACTTTTGAAAACTTTAGTTCCAAAAAAATCTGCTAGATGGCGCAGGCATGCACTTTTTTTTACGGAAAAGTTTCAAAAGGAAGCAAACCATACTACTAATAATCATACAATGTTAAGTTTCAAATCCACTTTCTTCTCCAGCAATGCCACCAGTTCCTTTTCTATATAAGTATCAAAATTTTGAAAGAGTTTTTCGGAATTAAAAATTGACTTGTCAATTACAGACGTAAATCGTTGTTTCCCATTCATTGAGATCATCGCCACCACAAATCCTACGTACGGTAAACAGATGCATTACATAATTGTGGTAGAATCAGATACATTACATTATTATTATGTTATGTTGTATATCCTTAGAAAAAAAAATTTAGCATTCCATTCCATGGTAAAAAATTAAAATCAAATCAGTGTTAAAAATATTAAATATGTCTCTATTAATTCTTTTTAATGCTATTACAGCATTGCGTAAAGAAACAAAAAATCGCAAACAATAATTATTTTATAAATCATACGCATACCTATTCTGCCTGCCGTAGGACCCGCCGCTAGGAACAAGTCGACAACATTGACCCCCATCTCATTAAATGGAATGGCAGTTTGCGGCCCAGGCAAACTTGTCATTGCTGCTGTACAACAACTAATGGTTTGCCGGGTACATTTAATCATAAAGTTAGGAAAAATATTCATGTATTTCCCCAGCCAATAAAATCCAAGGGGTGCAGTGTAATATTTGGAGTTTGACATTTGCTTTGAGATATTGCGAAGACGCTCCTCTCTTGTTACCTTCATAATCAACAAACTTTAATCGTGCTGTAATTGTAAATAAACCTCCCAATTGCAATAAAAATTCACAATATTCAATGCACTACTTCATACTTACGTTCGAGAGAATTCCAATTCCTTTGAATGTTTGCGTCACTTATGACTTCCTTAACAATATTTAGAGATGAACGAATTAAATTAACAGACAAGAAATGTCGATCGATTGGGATTAGTCACACGATAACTAAGAACTAGGTCAAGGATTTAATTAATCAGCTTGCTTTAATTCCAATAAGATAATAACTTCAACCTTGATCATCGCCAGCCAACAGCAAACAAGATTTCAGACTTGAATCAAGGGAGGGAAAATACACGTGCGTCTGTGTAATAACCCTATGCTGTGTAATGTTAAAGTATAGTCTTACAACGGCCAATTCTACAACGTTCAATTTGATACACCGGTCAAAATCTATGGACCGTACAGCACTGTAACCATTAGAATCAGATTTGTTACAACGGTCTTTGGTTTTCACTTTTTAGATGCTGAGCATCTATTAGGAATGGCTCTGTCCGTCTGTCTGTCTGTCGATATTTTTTTTGTCGTGCTCCACAGGTCACAGTTTTCAACCTAAATTGTTAAAATAAATTTCAAACGATAGTTAATAGGATGGAATAGAACCCTATTGTTTTTGGAATCAAACGGATTTACCAATTTTTCACAATTAACGATTTAATGGACCACATTTTGAGAAATAAAATGAATGCCTGGAAAAACCAGTGTCTGGCGACTTTACATGCATTTCAATACTTGCCGCTGAAGTTAAGTAGGTAGGTAATAATACATGCTCCGCACGTTCCATATACCTGACATTCAGTGGATATTCGTACCATAGAAAACTTCCGATTAACATAGGATTTAACTAGTAGGAATGCAGGGATCGTCCATAAATTACGTCAAACAAACTACAATTTTAGGGACCCCCACAGTTATAAGTTCAAAAATTAGCTTAAAATATATCCTTAGCATAGAATTTAACTAGAATGCATGCAGGGATCGCCCATAAATCACGTCATACAAATTTTACCATATTAGGGATCCCCACTGTCAAAAGTTCAAAAATTAGGTTGACATGTATCCTTAACATAGGATTTTACTAGTGTGCATGCAGAAATAGTCCATAAATGACGTTATACAAATTTTATTATTTTAGGGACCCACACTATCATTAGTTTAAAAATTAGGTTGATATATATCCTAAGAATAGGGTATTACTAGTATGCCTGACTGTATTTTTCAAGAGTACGTACAGTGATCGTCCATAAATTATTTCATGCAAATTTTACTATTTTCGGGACCCGCACCGTCATTAGTTCAGAAATTAGGTTGACATATATTTTCAACATAGTATTTTACTAGCATGCCTGCAGGGATCGTCCATCGATCACGTCATTCAAATTTTACCATTTTAGAGATTCCCATGAATTCCCATTAGTTCCAAAATTAAGTGAACACATATCCTTAACATTGTATTTTTTAAGCGTTTAGAAATTAGATTGACATATCCTCATCATAGGATTTTTAATATGGCAACTTATCATCGCCTAACTAATTATATCAACTAATCCTAACAATGGCATTATTTGTGAGCGATCCAATAAAGTAGTATGTGCTGCTTTCAGCTCTTGCAGTGCAGATTGTTTATTATTAAATTAACGAATAAGAATTTAAAACGTGGAATTATTTCATAAGTGGTCAATTCAAACTGACATACGATACTGCTTATGATGCCATCAAGCAAGAGCTTCGGCCGTTTTTTATTTTTTATATATTTGCTCTATTTTATTCAAACAAATTTTAATGTCATGAGGTATTGTAAAATTGATATGCGAATTGCTTTTGTACTGACACTTTTCGTATCAGCATCACTCGTACTCAACCACCTTGTACACCTGTGATACTTTGACTAGGCAGGCCCACAAGAATCAGTAAAACTTGTACTAGCACCATCGTGGCGGCGCTAATTCAAAGACCTAAATCTTACCATAATGGCTTTTACTGTTCCTAATCGATACAGAGCAACTTCTACCTAGGTAACATTACCTTTCACATGCACCTTTACTAATACCGATCCAACTTGTAGCGGCACCATTCGTAGCTTGCCTACTCTTGTCATCATCAATCGTACCTAGCCCAATCTAGCTATTCGAACCAAAAATACTCAAAATGGCTGCACATGCACATGTACCTGACCCACTGTCACCAGCAAAGGTCGTATTTTCGTACTTAACTCGTTAGCACCGGCGCTTAATGCTAGGTTTAGGTTTGCCTTTCGACAAAAAACATGCTTTTCAGTTATACAGTCACTCGCTCTAAGCTCAGCATCTACTTCGGGCCCACGGTGGACAAATCTGGCTCGAAGCGCCGGATTTTTTTTATTAACAAGGTCTCTGTATGTAAACCAGATGAAATAATATTTGAAGAAATAACTAGGCGGGTAGATACGAATGACACAAATTAGACAGGATCTTAGACGATTAATAACACTAGGTTTTAGAAGCTTGTAATTTTGCTAGCTTCAAATTGTTCATTATATTTTAACTCCTGTTGGCGTAGGCGATTTTTTAAGCGAATGAGAATGGCTGCAATCACGAAAAACAGCAAGCAAATGACACTGATGCGAGTCAAAAATTGTCAATTAATCATGAACTTAAAAGTAGAAAAAAACAATCAGTAATCCTGATATCGAAAGACCTACTATCAAAACTTACGCGAATTTTTTGAGTCTTTTAACGTCTAGTTGCGATTTTGCATACATAATTTACTAAAAGTATAGTAATAATTACACAGGCTGTTAAAAATAAAAAGTGAATACTGCAGAACGGATGCGAAATCAAGTCAGCTTTTAATGCTGTGAGCAAAATTTAAAATTTTAGAACCTACTTCTAACAAACTAAAGCGAAGTTTTTTCTTATTTTTTTAGTCTTGCAACGTCTAATTACGATTTTTATTAACTATGGGCCTACTAACAAAGAATAATAATTATTGTTCTAATTATTATACCTTGCGGAGCATAAAAAATTTTTTTAATTAAAATGGTGCAAAAATCATATCCCAGCAAACACAGTTGCAACATAATGTTAACATAATAGTTTCATGAGCCTGAGACCATGGCACATTGAATTCCCAAGCCAAATTACGGAACTTTTAATTAAATGTCTATGGATTTTGAAATGGTTCACAGAGCTTCAACTTATTTTTTAAACTACTTATCAATGATTGTTAAGAATGCTTGCAAAACACTTTTTAATTCATACAACCTGTTTCCCGCCACGACTTTTTTGAAATAATTAAATTAGCATTGCGTAAACGGAGAAACATAGATTTTTCATTTAAATAGTTCCAAGTCAGTTTTTATTGAAATTTCAATAACCGACATCTACTACGTAATAAAAACAACGCTCTATCGCGTGGCTATACGGAAATTTTCATGAGATGTACAATCATGAGACATATCTCTCGCAAATTTTCATAAAAATGTTAATTTAAGTAATAAATGTGGCCTTATTCAGTTTTCTATATTTATTACTCAAAATCTTCCGTTTCCAATTCAATCAAGTCACCAATGTGTTGAACGTAGTTTTCTAAATCCTCGCCAGCATCATTTCTTCCGGAACTAGATTGTATGTCTGAGTTTTGGCTGAGCTGCAGTTCTTGCGATTGGCTAGAATCATTGGAAAATTGAGAGGAAGGTATAGTAGGTACTTCTAGAAATTCTAGAACTTCGCTAGGGAAAGGGGACCGATTTCCTAAGTTCTTTTGTCCTTGAATAGAGAGAGCAGCAATAAATGGATCAGATGTATCAAGGCTTCTGTTAAAGATGTCAGTCATGGCATTGAGACGAGAGTTTTTCCTAGCATGATGGAGTCTGTCCCCCCTTAAGTATTTAAAAATCCTCAACTTTATTATTATAGCATAGGTATAGAAAATTAAAAACAATTTTACATATTCCATACTTTTAGAAAAACACCCTTGATAACTTTACCATCTTAAATGAAGCAATACAAATTAATTTTTAAAAAATCTTAAAAATACCGTAAAAACTTGTGACGCGATTCCGCTCCTTCCTCGCTTAGCATTCCCAAAAGAAGAATACTAGACAAAATAATTTCTTCAGAATGCACTAAGATTTTGTGAACCGAGGCTGGAAGTTTGTACCAAGCGTACAGATCAACAAACAGGTTGTTTGTATTCAGACAATACTTCCCAAAAACACTTGAGTTTAATGGAAGTTGGCAATTAATTGCAATTAATATATTTCGAAATCGAAATACAAGTTCTTCGCTTATTCCTAGGATTACAGCTGAAGCTTTATAGTTTTCAAAAAACCGGCGAGAAGTATTTCCATCGTTAGACGTTCCCGAACCTCCTGGATTTGGAAAATCGATGCGCAAGCTTAAATCTCTTTGAAATTTTTCTTGTATTTCTTTTTTACGGTTTTCAACTTTCACCTTATTCTTGGATTCGATTACGCGCCAGACTTTCACTTCCATTGTCATGCCAACGTGAACTAAAGCTTCCATAAACCGAATCCTTGCATGCAAACAAGATGCACCATGTAACAAGGATGGACTAGAAGCTTGAAATCGAGAAGTACCTATGTTATTTTTATTATTAAAGTCATTGGGTTTAGACTTGCAAAGAGGACAACACTGAACTGGGGTATCTTGAATCGCTGCTAACACTTTTCCGTCGATTACTGTTAATAACATACTGAAGGAAACACTAATTTTTTTAGAATTCTTATACAATGTTTCAAAATTGCGAAGTTTTGTGATTTCCTTGTTGACTCTTGAAATTTCTTGTAGAGTAAGCTCTTAAGTCTCCTTTTTGTACTGAAGTTTTAAAGGTCTGCAGGATCTTAAATAAATACAAAAGATATCGTTAATACTTACACTTTTTGGAGCTATCCATTTATTACGTTTCATTTTGCAAGGGAAGAAGGAGATAAGCTCTTCATTTACCGTAATGTTAAAAAAGTTGAAACTCTGGGGGAAGGGAGAAGGGGGTTCACACAAAAACTTGAAACGTAATATATTTATGGTCCCTTACTACATTTTGTTCGTAGTTAAAATCGTCTATTTCAAAATTAAAGTATAAATAATGTCACATATTTACAACTGTACAAAATAAATTCGGCAATTATACAATTATACATAGTTTAGCAATAGTTACCTGTATGATTGAGGAATCGAATTATTCCAGATGACTATTTCCTTTTTATTTTTACCAATGTAAGCTAATAACCGCAAGGGAGTCATTGTAGTGGCAAAAATATGGGATTCGTCGAAGTTCTCCCCGTCATGTGATTTCTTTGTTTGTTTGTAAATTAATTGGGAGCTCGAACCATCACATCCCCACGAACAAATTAATTGAAGACGCAGTTCTGATATCTTGTGTGTTTTAAATACATTTTCAATCACATCCTCTTGTAACTTGATTAATCGTTCAGCTGTTTTATGAAGTAACCCTTTAGTGCTGACCACAGCTGAAAATTGTTCGATATTAATCATACTTAAATCCGGCCGGCAACGTTGTCGGGCTGACGTTAACTCAGAGTACGTTGGATAGATGTCAGCACCTCTGGATTTACTTTCTTTTCTGACGCCCTTGTAAACGTTTACGGTCATTCATTTTTCTATGAAAAAATTAAGTGCCTCTTCTGGCGTGAACATTTGAAGGTCGGGTTGTTTAAGCTTCTCCAAAACTATTTTAGCTTTTCCTGGACTGGAAACTGATTTTAATGCAGATGACCAATCGCGTTGCTTGGCATCTTTAGCTGATTTGCTGGCTGCTAATATTCTCTCTTTCAATGAATAGCTGCATTGCTGAGTACTTTGTTTTGCCATCTTACGTCGCTGTACAATGGCGGAAGAATTTTCAAACAATTTAGTTTTTCTAGAACGTTTTGCCGCCGTTGATAGAATCACTGGAGCTGGCAGTGATAGTAAAAACTTTGCTGGCAGTCGAAAGTAAGTGTCTAACCATCCAAGATTTTCCTGGAAAAACGTTTTTCGATGTCCTTTATATTTCTTGTATTTGATTTCAAATTTTAAACGCAGAAGATGTACGTTTTTTCTGATTTCGTTTTCTTCAAGTGGATGAAAAGGTTTTCCAAGGTATTTTAAAACTATTGCCAACCCTCGATTTTCAGATGCTTTTTTTGAAAACCTACATTCCTGGATGTTTTCAAGAAATGCTTCTATGATTACTCTTCTTTTTAAAAGTGTGTCTCCGTAGTTTGAAAGTTTTGTAAGTGCCATGTTGGTAGTAATCTATAAATAAATGCTGCGTGTAAGGTTATTGAAGCTATAGGTTTCATAGTATATCTAATTACAAAAATTATCATGTAGCTAAAAATTGTACTACTGTCACGCTAACTGCCTAATATATTGAGAATGTACCTAACTTGAAAAGCATTGACAAATATGTGCAATATACCTGGCTTACGATGATATTATTTATTCATATTAAATATTTATACTATGCGCAGGCATAGTATATATCTATCTACGTATATAGTATGTATTATGTAGATACCTACGTAAATATACAGCATGCCTTTCACTATACGTATTAATATTGCAAAAATGTCATAGATAATACTTAGATGAAATGAAGTGAACAATGAGAGGGTAAATATAGGACTTAAAATTAATAAAACACGTACATATTTACTTAAAATGTGACAAAAACTTACAGTATAATGCACACCGTATCCACAAATGAGAAACAAGACACTTTTTTTGATTTTCACTCAATTTTAATGGAGTTAACGAAAAAAATAATAAGATATTATTACTTAATAATGTAGTTTAATAGTTGATAATTCAATCGTCGTAAAAATTTCAAGTAGTTAGCTGGTTTTGCAACTTAAATTTTGGAATCCAAACACGAGAAAACGATGCACAACCGCACTGGTTGACAAGTACTAGCTACTGGGGTATAGGCTACACAGGTTTCTTACTGCTAGGCGAAACTAATGGAAAATGCCGTTTTTTACTTAAATTAAAATATTAGCCAGAGTTTATCAGTAATAGTTATTAGTACTAAGCAAATTTCCGTATAGCCACGCAATAGAGCGTTGTTTTTACTACGTAGTAGATGTCGGTTTTTGAAATTTTAATAAAAACTGACTTGGAACTATTTAAATGAAAAATCTATGTTTCTCCGTTTACGCAATGCTAATTTATTTATTTCAAAAAAGTCGTGGCGGGAAACAGGTTGTCTGAATTAAAAAGTGTTTTGCAAGGATTCTTAACAATCATTGATAAGTAGTTTAAAAAATAAGTTGAAGCTCTGTGAACCATTTCAAAATCCATAGACATTTAATTAAAAGTTCCGTAATTTGGCTTGGGAATTCAATGTGCATGGGGCTCTAAATGTTGTCTGGATGTTACCAAAAGTTGTCCACAGGACAACATAATGGGTCACTAATGTCCGCTATAATGTTACTGTTCGGTTTCCGTACCGTTACTAAACTCTGATAAATTTTGGATGGATTTTAGAACTTTTCTAGCATCTTGCGGATTCTACAGTTACTAGTAGTACTACTTTACTCGCTCCCAATTTATGCCATTATGCTCACATATAAATGAAAATCAAACCTACATACATCAAACATACAAATATTTAATGACAATTCATCATAAAAATTACATCAAATTAATTTATCAGCATTCACTTTCACACCTTACAAAACTATATCGCATTGTACACACTGACACGACCAAATAAAAGTTAAGTTCTTGAATTTCCTGTACCCAGGTACACGTTGTACAGTCAATATTATAAGGAAAAAAGATGCAATGACAAATTGTACGTATTAAAAATGTAACTATCTAATCCTTTGAGCACGAACAATAACCACTGCACTGTAGGTATATTTTTCTTTCCGGGGTGGGTTAAATTTAAATTGTCACAATATAACTATTTGTAGTAACAAAACTAAACTGACTAGTGAACAATACACTGTTGGAATTTTACTAGTAAGACCTTGATTTCGCTAGAAAAATTAACAATTGTTAGCCTTAAGAATCTCGCTTTGAGATTTAATCATTTTTAAATTTGAAAGCAAGAATCTTAAGGCTAACCATTAATAACTTTTCTAACGAAATCGCCGTCTAACAGTATAAGTGCACACTACCAAAAGGACAAATAAAGTCGGAACCAAAATTTTTTCCATGTTAAACCAGCTAACTATCAGACACTTTTGTAAAACTTCAGTCTCACACACAAAGAAACTAAACTGCCACAACAATTAAGTATCAACTTCTGCCGTAGTTGCGGGCAGTGTTACTGCAACAGTAGAGAAGTGGGAGAGAAATGAAGTTAATTAAACTTCGCTCAAGTTCGTATGCAATACTAACACTAACGTATAATTTCCATGTGCTACCTGACTAATTTCCGAGGAATTTTAGACGAGTTTTAGATACTCCGAAAAAATTTCCCCATACTGTTAACATAATGTGTTCTACATTTGCGCATCTTACAAATGTTATATTTTAGAGCTCATATGGACTGTGCGTCTAAAATTCAACTTTAATCAGGCAACATTAAGATGCCCTAGAATTAACTTAAATGTTTTAGAACAAATTTGGAAACGTATGTTGAAAATTGGATAACATAATGTTGCTGAGTGTTTGCTGGGATGTTACTATACACCGGCCAAAGACCGTTGTAACTTTACAACGGACCGTTGATACACCGGTCAAAATACAACACCCCCTTGAAAGACCGTTGTAACGAAGTTTTACTGTATAGTCTTCTGTGTCTAATTCAATTTTTGAAAATTGCATTTTTAATAAGAATTCCTCAAAACTGATAAAACTCATAAAATTTGTTTAAAAAATAAATTTGTTTGAAACTTTGCGACTAATTTTCGAAATTTTGAACTCCTATGTCGCATAACTATTGATTAATTTGATGTTTAAAGTTATTGTTTTAAAATAATTTTTTAATCATTTTTTCGTTTTTTCGAAAAAATGTTTGAACGAAAAAACTACGCTAAGCGCACCACTACTGGGAGAGTTTATGTTTTACCTAGTAGCTTGTAGCATAGGAGTGTTTTGGGGTTGGTGGGGTGAGTTTGGGTGTTGGGAGTGAGAAAGACCGATTTTTTGGAAAGGTATCCGGGAGGATATATCGGAAGGAATATGGGCAGATATGGAAGGAATGAAAACGGGAAGGTATGAAGGTAAGGAACGGGCAGATATCATGAGATGCATTGAGAGAGGGGCAGGGAATAGCATTGTGTGCAGTAATTAATGCATTATAATATTAATATAATTATTACTGAGCGAATCCGTGTAGGTAGGTAGGTACGTGGGTGATAGGTAGGTACTTACATAGGTAGCTCCCTATGAATGGGGGTTTCCCTTGTGTTGTATGCTAATTGTAGGAATATAAGTAAAATAAACCAGGAGAAATGCAAATAAAGCGATTTAATTAAAGTATTTACATATTTACATTTTATTTTTTTTTGAAATTTTCTTGCTACACCGACACAATTTACATTGATATTTACATAATGGTTTTCAGTATTCTGAATTAAACTTAACTCAAATTAAATATTTACACAACGCAAATACAATATTACCACATATTTACATCTTACAATACACAGGTTTTACGATTAATTTATATTTTTCTAAATTTGTATTTATAGTATTAGGCTAATATTATAAACATAGGGCTACTTATAATTAAACTAAAAACTATAGTTGCTCACACAAGCTTACACATACTTTAATTTTGTTTTTTAACTAAAATTAATATTAACAAGAATCGTTTTTACAATATTTACATATTTACAAGTTTTTTTTCACGTTCATGTTGCAAACCAAGTTATGTCTTACGTAAATCAACATGACCGAAAGGTAAACTATAATTGCAATTAGTTGGATCTGTAAATACTCAAGATGAATCCAAAGAGTTAAATGCCAATCTATTAAAGTTTACAATGTACAAGTTATGGTCCTTAGACCTTACAGAATTCACATTTATCTTACAAGGTTTGTTTGTTTCCAACATTATTTTAACCTTGTTGTATTTACACTGCCTCATTGCAACTGCTGAAATTCCTGCACACTTTTGTTGTTAAGTGTCGTTTAAGTACAATAAACTATACATTTTTGGTTTTAAAATAATAAGTTCTTTCAAGTCTAAGCTTTGTATTCTTAATTTTTCGCTTTTGTCTTTATTTAGACTGTGCAAACCTGGGTACTGGTGCTCATACATTTTAAAGAACTCATGGTCGCGAGGAATTTTGCTGAAATCAAACTCTATCTTTGCTTTAAAGATATCGTCCCAAAATGTATTTAGCTCGTCAATTGTGTGCATTTCATATCCGTGGGTATCACTGTAATCCAGATGTGCCTTTTCATGGAATATCTCACAGAGACAATCCCATTTTTTATAGAACAACACTTTTGCAGTATCTAAAATAGTGACTCCAGGTAATGGCGAGTTGGTAACGCGATATGTTTTCAATTCTTCTGTGAATATGCTGAGATCTTCTGACAATCCTTCAAAGTCTTTGCAACGAGGTGATGCTAATGATTTTTCAGCTTCTGCTGCACTTGTACAAATATGAGCATTTACAAATTCCAAAATATTTGTAATTGTTTTTCCGTAAATTACATGTTTATTTTTTTTAAGTGCTTTGTTCTCAAATTCTGTTTTGGCTGCTTTGCGTTTTTCCAAGTTTACATCAATGTATGGTTTAAAACAGCGTTGTTGTTTGAATCTTACGCCACAATGAACTTTTAGTAAAACTAATCCCTTAGACAAATAATACTGCAAAGCTTTAAAATGCACTGTATACTTGTACTTGTTATAAAGAGTTAACATTAATCGGGGGCGGGATACTTGCCGCTGCAAACTGGCAGTTGTAGTTTTATTCGGGCACATGATAGCAGCAACGTCCTGCAGATTTAATGTTCGCTTTTCCATTGCAAGTGGCAGGTTTTCGTCTCGTTTGTGTAAATGTGCAGGGTATTCTGAATCCACTACTAGTATATATCCGAAGCTACCCTCTTCGTTGCTAAAATTAGAATCAGCCTAGTTAATATGTTGCAGGTCTTTGGCTTCCATGTACTTATAATCCGACACTGGCATTAGCTGTTTTAAGCAATATGCATACAAACTATTGATGTCTAGTGATAGCAATTGCTTGCGAGGTTTTTACTTGTCAAATCCTTCCGGACATCGCTCATGGTTGGCAACTACATGCTTCTGAGTGAGCATACACTGACCGCCGCGTATTCTGTTAGTCGCAATTTTCCCGTTGTACGCAATTTCTTTGATCTCTTATGTAATCATTTTCAGCATCTGTGAATTTCAAAAAACACTCCCAAGAGAAGCTAGGCAGCGTCATGGAGTAAGTTGGGTCCAGTTGGTAGTTTTGAAGTCCAAGCTTTCTAAAGTTTTGCCATACTTCAGCAAGTAAAAGTGTTTCTATCATACACGAAACCCGAGTATAATCGCGCAGTGTTGTAAGTTCAAATTAAGTACACACTTTTAGCACAAGTTCCTATTCTGTTTCAGAAATTAGCTTGTCGTCTAGAATCGATTGCTGAAATTGTTTTAATTAAATAAGTTTCTTCGAGAATGCACAACGATTAGTTAATGCCTTGAACGGAAAGCACAGGGGCGTCTGTAATAGTTTAATACATTCTTCTTTATATCGCTGAGCTTCTGGGTTTGTTGATTTCATTTTACTTAAAGGAGCAAAATGCGACACACACTGTGACACAAGTTTTAGATTTTGTTTGTTTTGCGATTTTAAAGATTCAACTAAATCGGTTAAACTTGTATCCATAAATAAACTGGAATCGATAAATCGAACTTTAACTTTTGAGTTGAATTTTTTTCCAGTATACTGTTTCCCAGTGTTTTCTTCTGACGGGTATTGGAGATGAAGATCTGGTAGCCAAGTATCTTTGGAAGTTATTGTTATAGATTTTATATAACTGGCGGATTTTGCAATAACTTTGACATCCTTAGCTTTAAATTTATTTGTTTTCATCGCACTTATTAATAGGTGGTAGTCAATTGTTCCTCCACAGTGTGAAATTATGGGTATTTCAAACTTGTATTTTATTTGTAGATTACATCTGCTGCATGCTGCAAACTCAAAGTTACCCTGGTGGTGGTAATGATGAAAATTTTTAAATATTTTCTTATTGTTGTCAAATTCACGTTTGCACATGTGACAATGTGATGCTTCATTGAATTGTTTTTTTTCTTCTTCTGATGGCTGTACAAAGTTGTTGGTGTTTCTTATTTTAGACAATAACTTTTTTGCCCACGTAAATATTCTTTTAAAGAAATGATTCATTAAATTTAGACTATCAAAATACTCCACTGCTATAACTTTATCGTAGTGTTTCATTTGACTTATAACAACAAACGAATATGCTGCTGGAAGAATTTCGTTTGAAATCTTGATATTGTGTGTTACAGATTTTGTATCATCAGTAGGAGTTAAGAATGTGAAGAATTTATAAACAATGACGTACGGGTAGGGAAGGGTTTGCCACAGTTTGGAAAACTTGATTTGTTCGTGTAATTATGAAAACACAACGTTTTTGGTCACAAGAGTTTGGCAGTTTTCCAGATGTTGATCTAAATTTTGTTCTGAATTAAACGATCTGAAACATAGCTGGCAATAAAATTGCTTGGTATTATGCCCATTACGCAGAAACTTGTTTATGTCAGTAATCAACACAAGATGATAAGCTTTGTTCTCTTCATTTGCAGAGTCGTTTTGGATGAGAAATAAATTACACTTCTCAATAATGTCATTATTCTGGCATCTTCGGATTTGGATAATGTGATCTTTGCAGTGACTCCAATTATTAATTCCAAGATTATTGTTTATTTTAAATGTTTTAATTCCAGTCAAGTTGTCCATTTGCAAAGAAAATGTAACTTCAGTAAAGTCAAATCGGTAAAAATATGGCCGGTACTGCTCTGGGTACTCTAAGCTTTGTTTTAAATGTTGTACGTTTTGCACTTTGTTTTGTAACTTTAGTTTGTAAATTTTATTGTCTATTATTTCTTGTCGAAACCGATGAGCAGCGACGCAAAACTTGAAACACTGGTTGCATTTATTTTTGATGTTTAAATAGCCAGTTGTTTTGGGTTTTAATTTAGGAAACTTGATGTATCCTTTTGCTGCTGCGTTTGCAAATAGGTTTAGTACACCAATCTTCACCTGAACTGATTCATTTTCGCGAAGTACCCATCCAGTTCCATACTTGTTAAAATCGGTCAGTCTTTCTACGCACTTATTTGTGCTGTTTAATACAAACTTGTCAATTTCACTTGTATTAAAGATATCGTAATTCTGACTTGTGAAGGTTGGGTTACGCACTTTTATAGTTTTTTCAGTTTCCACTTCAACTTCCAGTTCCATTGTAGCAACAATAATAAGCTGAGCTTTAATACCACTATGTACACTTAGGTTTTGTGTCAGTAACTTTACAAAGGGATTATGCAATTCTGCTATTATTGTTTCAATACTTGCAAATGTTTCAATTGGCTTGTGAATGTCGATTACAATCATTCCCTTATGATATCGCGAATATTCTTGAAATACGTCCAAGTCTATTTGAGGTAAACGGCGTAGTCGTTTTCTTGCTGGTTGGCTGGTTGTGCTTGTTGTTGGTCCATATGTTGTACCCGATCGACTAGTGCCGCCCCCTACAAGATCTTGGCTGCGGTTCTCAATGTGCCCAAGTCTTTCTCCAACATGAGAGCATTGGTGGTGCTGTTTGTTTAAACAGAACAGGTTGCAATCTTCACATTGATGTACGTGCTCCACATGGGACTTATACGGTACATGAAAGTAACACTAAAACGGACAGTGGGGAAAAGAACACTTAAAGTGGTTGGGGGATGATCCGAGCACTGTGGGCAAAGGGTAATCTTCTTGTTCGTGATACAGTTGTGCGCCGACAACTCGTGTAGTATAGGATGGGGTAATTTGAGGGTCCATGTTAGTAAAGCAATACTTTAACTATAGAGGAGGGTAATGTGAAACACCACGGTTTGGTTTCCGATACAGCAGTAGAGTTCTGCCTAGAACTGTGAGCTTTGTAGATGTATGGCTTTAGGACTTCTCAGGTTCTTGAGTTAGGCGCGTGAACTGCTGCTGCGAGTAGTGTGAGGCTGAGTCAGTTGGATACCAGTATTTATAACTGAATCTTCGAGCCGCTCTATTACGCCCACTTGTTGGTCTCCACCCACTTCTTTAGGGGGCTAGGTTTTCCCCTTTCTGAACAGCTTTATAATTTTGAATGCAAACAGGATCAGGACCAGGATGAATGACACGTAAATAGCTGTACATGCGCCAAAACAGAAAACAAAAGCCATGTATTAGTATGTGTATATACATAGTGCTAGTTAAACTACTATTAGCTGTACAAGTCTATACGATATATGGTATATAAGTCAAACTTACGAGTCAGTGAACAAATAATATTATTCACTTACGTATGTAATTAAATGTATTGTGTACCAATGGCTTAGCTTCTGTGTGTTGAAACTTCTCGACCACGTCCATGATGATTCCGTTCTGGGCATTTAGACTTTCAAGCATATACTTTAATGCCTGTAGTATAAATTTATAAAATGAATTGGATTGGATTAGAGGAAGTTGCGTAGTATGAAACTGCGGGGCTGGTTTAGTCCCGTCCATTTGATATTTTCAGAGAATCTTGTGGCGTGTTTATCTTCAGTCACAGGTGGCGCAGCTAACACATCAGCTGCAGCTACATTGTTACATACCAATTCAAGTGCAGGAAGCACAAGCAACACTGAAACGTATATGCGTATTGAAGGCATGGTTGATGTTAAGTATTGAACGCTGTGAGTTGTTGTATGCAACTGGTGATAATTGAAAATTTGCAACTGTTTATATAAGTTTTTGCATTTAGTTCTGCAAGAATATTTATGCACTTATATTACGCCGTTTTTGTTTAAAAGGTCTTGAAATCATTTCTTCGTACTGAATCCAATTTGGTCGTTTAGGAGTTTCCTTGTGATTTCCTGTTTCATTGCCATTTTGTAAGTCTTGCAGCTGTGTGTTGTCAAATTGGTTAGGAAGGGAAGGTGCAGATACTGTATTGGGTTTATAGGCAGGTTTATTATTAGTCTGTTCTGCACGTATTTTCATAAGCTCAGCATACAGCTTTGGCTCAATTGCCTTCATTACTGTTGCCATTTTTGTTTGTTTGTTAAAACGTAGAACGCTAGTCACAAATTATGTCAGAGAATAAAGTAGTACGACAAATTTCACTTTTGTACACCTTATAAAACACTGTAGCTAAAATTGCTTGAATAAGTTTATGATACTTAAGTAAAACTTTGCGCAGGCGTAGTATATCGTCACACGTTAATCGCCTTATTAGCGTCTTTATTTGAGTATTGTATCCTTTAAGTGGATGTTTGCAAAATTTATTCACGTTGTATATAGTTTCAGCCAAGGCATATAATTGTTCAGACGATGCACTTGTTATAAGAGTTTTGTATTTCTTAGACTTGTAAAATGTTAAATTTGACAGAAACTTGTAATTTTGTTCAAAACGACAGCCACTATTGTTTGTTTGAGCCATTTTTATGGTTGACTTTGTACGTAAATGTCAGCACCATTACACGGAAATACGTTATTTTGCACATATGACGTAGGATTGGGGCACTTTGGATGCAAATCTAGCATTATGTAACTGTGTTGGCGTAAACTGCATGCTTTCTCGTATGCTTCTTGCAGGAACTTGGGACGTCCAGGGCTAACCTGTCTCGAAATTTGACCAATAATGCTTCTATCTCTTGGTACGTCAAACAATATCATGTATTTAGTATTCAAGCTTGTAGTTCTCAACTCTTTGGTAAACGGGTTTTGTAGAACAAGTATAACACTAAAGTCCATATGATAGGACAACTCAGTAAATATTTTTTGAACTAAGAGCCTGGCCTTTGGGTTTGATTCAATAAAGTTTAGGTGGTCATCTAAAAGCAATAGGCACGGGTTGTTGATATCATCTAACAATGCTTCAATGTTATTTATATCTGACACTAATGTTATGTCACTGTTCGATGCAAAATAATGCTAGAAAACTGTTCTGGTTTTGTATGTACACTAGCATATATTACTTTATTTATTTTTTCGCTAATAATTTGTTTTCGGTGCTTAACAATTTCTAGACAGAGAGTACTTTTTCCTGATGAACTAAGGCCACATATCATAGCCGTAAAAGGGTGAATTAATCTAAAGTCGACAGTGGTTGCTGTTGTCATTATAAAATCTAAACTGCTACTGACAAAAGTTTTTACATATACTGCTATTTATAATAAATTTGTGATACATTTTTTATAAAGTTAGGCTACACTTCTTACACAATATTACAATAATATTTAATAGTACATTTTTAAACTATGGCAAAACTCTGGACACGAAACTTTAAATGTATTAGACTGTAGTTTAGGTGGTATGCTATACATATTCGGTATTACACTAGGGATCATTTCTATAAATTTCCTTACTTTTCTATCATTAACTAGTACAGAGCTTGTAAATATACTTAAAAAATCTTTATAACTAATTCCTAAAGCTCTAGAGTAGAGATAATATATACAATACATTCCACACACTGTTGATCTGCCGCTTTGTAGCACTGTGCAGTTTTCAGCCACCATATGGTTTCCTGGCAATTGCAAATTTCGATACCGTTGAATTGGATTTCCATACGAGTCAAAATATTCGAAGCTGTCCTTTGAAGTCACCCAGTAAGAAATCCAGTGCTTCCCATGGCTTTTCAACCTGTCTGTATTTTGAATTATTGCAATAGGGTAAGTTATTCCATTGTTTCTTTTTTCTGCGCTGAGCAAAGTTGACCGCATTTGATCTGCTGCAATTACGTAGAACTTTACTTGGATTTCTCCAAGTAAGGTTTTGAGACATTGTTGTAATTCTCCAGTGTTCATAATGTGAACGTTGTTGTTTGTTTAACATCTGTAAAGGAACAGACATGCTTGTTATAGATACATTAATATATATATACTTGGAGCTAAATTGTTTTTTGTTTTTGCACAAACTTGTTTGGTACTTTATATTTTAACGGTTGATGATAACTTGTTGGTTGCGGTTAATCTCAATAATGTTTTGATATTGGCTATATAGTATAGCTGTCACTGATTTAGTTAGTGCGGTTCTAAACTTCAAACTTATTTGGACCTGTCCAGTTTTGTTCACGTTTAAAGCATTGGCTTGTGTGGGTACAAGCTCAAATGCAAATAAGACTCTTCCCTTTGTATATTTGTTTCTATTTACCCCGTTACCAAGGCTTGGATTTGCTGCTGTTTTTTTGAGGGTGTTTAGAGCCAGCAAAAAGTTATCTTCTCCTGATCCATCATCTTTCTTGAAACTTAAAGGCAACGTCTTGTATTCAATTGCTTCTTGGTTCATTGAGACAGTAATTTCACTCAAGTTAAAATGTTGAAAGTTGCAAAAGGATTTTGTGAGTTTTCCCAGATACGCTTCAGAATCCACTAAGCCAAACACAATAACTTGTGGTAATCTGCCGTTGATGCAATTATTCAAGGAATGTGAACTCACGCGAGATGGAATAACAAAGTTCTTGATTTCAGGTTCAATACACGGGTACTTGAGCGTACCATTATTAAGGTTCAGTCGATGCTTTTCAATAGCTAGTGGTAAAACGGTCTGTCTCTTCACGTACAGTACAGCATTTACAATGTCCACGCGAAACGGGCAACCAGAGTACCCGGTTCTGGTTTCAGTTTCTGCATCAATGCAAAAGGCAGGGTGAGATCTTCTCATAATTATTCGGATATCAGTTTCTCCTGGTAACATTCGAGTCTGTGTGAAGAATGGCGATTCTGGCCTTCCCACCATTGTAAACGGCTTTGATTCACTAGCAATATTATATCGAGCCATGAAGCCGTCGTCAGTTTTAGTAAATGTATCTGGAGTAGTGTTGGGTATGTACAACTGGTCTAACATGCCGTTTTTCTTTTCAATTGGATTGGATGCAAGTTCCTTCTTTAAGTAGGAACTGATGGCGTTATGATTTGAGTTGTCACTAATTAGCTTGCCATTTAAATAGAACTCCATGTTACTGAATAAACCGTAGAACAGCATTGAATACGGAGCGACTAAATCAGTAGCTGCTATCGGTTTGCCATCTGCTAGCATGACACGGCAAATGAGATCTAGAAAAGATCCGTCTATGGCGTAAAACTTGCCTTTAGATTTCAAAATATCAAAAATGAGTGGATTTTCGTTATCTCGCGGGCTAAGTACAGGGTAGTATGGGTAATACTTGGGGGCATCTTCAACGCTGACATTAGTTGAGGGCAACTTGTCTAAAATAAGGCTGTTCTGTATAGATTTTTGAAAACCCTCGTAAATTGTATATTCGTTGTAGAATCCTGGTGTGGAATCCATGATAAGACAGAGCTGCAAATTTTTTGTTGATATTGCTTCGTTGTAGGTTAGTGATGAATGAAGTAGAATTAAACGTACAGTGGTTTATAAGTTATTTGCGTCTGTATGCTTTCCTTTGTCTTCCTGCTCCAGACTAAGCAGATGATCTGCCTCCTCCTCGTTGCTTAGTATGCGTAACTGGTTTACGTCTTAGGCGGCCACCAGTTTGAACACGCCGGCGAACAATGCGTTTTCTTGAGCCTCCAGACTGTGCCTTACGACGAGCTACACAACGTCCGCCAGTCTGAATTTTAGGCATATTGCCTTTTACTACTTTTTTATTCCTTTTAGGGAAAATTGTACGGCAATGAGTAACGCGGCACTTGTGAGAAATTGCACGTCGTTTGAATGGCTGTCGCAATTTAAGCGGAACTAAATTTTGGGTATTTTCTAGGCCTAATTTACTGTTTGCACTGCTGTTTAATGTGTTTTCAAGACCAACTCCTACGGTATCTTCTCCAGCCCCCATTTGTTTGTCGTTTTCAGTAGCAATGTTTTTAATTGGTACAAGTGTACAGTATTTACCGAGTAAACTGTCTTTTAAAAGTTCTTCGTCCACAATTTAGAGTGCGTCACCAGCGTCAGATTCGTAAACGTTTTTACACACAATTTTACGCATGATTTACAACATGTTTGGTAATGTTGTAAATAAATTAAAGCACTGCACTGTTTGTTTAAATAATTTGCAAGTAACTTGGCTGGCGTTGTTGTTGTTTAAGAGTTGAATTAAGAATGATTTGCAAATGACAAACTGTGTCTTTTTATATTAAATATGTTTTAAACTTTGCAAGGCTTAAGCTGCAATTCTATAATAGTTTGCGAGTTCTCAGGCAGTGTGACAAGGCTTCGGTATTCATCTTCTTTGTATTCATAAATATATTCTTGAACATTCTCTAAATATTCAAGCATCGCCAAAACATGCAATAGTTGCATACTTTAATTTCTGGCATGTACTTGTAAATGTACACTGTTTCTCCATACAAAGATATGCTGTGAATATACTCTGCATCGGGTTCGCCTCTGACTGACAAAACATCACCAGGATCGAATTTACACACGAAACAATCAATATTTTCAAAACTTCAGGTTACTTCACACCAATTGCTAACATCGTTGAAATCATCAAAGTCAATCCACTCATCGTACGGTGTATTTAAGCTGGCAAGTACATATTCATCTTTTTTCCTTTCTTGCATTTCACATCGCGTACAGTATTGTTTGTTTTTATACATGACAGTTTGCAAACTTGACGGCGTATAGTTCAACCAGCAGAACTGGCATGCCTTACACAACAAACTTTCCAGAGTTAATGTATTCATGTTTTTCGCACAACAAACTTTACAATTTGCAATCTTGGGTTAAGAACAACACAAGGTTTTCAATTTCATCGTAATTCAATTCAATTTGCGGACCCAACGATTTTTCGTATTTTTTAGACGTTTGCTGTGAAACTGGGCAAAAGTAAGAACTACAGAAGATCCACCACTTTGTGTATTAGATCGTCGTTGTACATGTAAGTCAATGCACTGCAAATTCATTTTTGAATTTAATTTAATTAGAAGCACTGTAAATAAAATGATGTTGTTGTTGTTTGAGAGTTGAATTAAGAATGATTCGCAAATAAAGAACTGTGTCTTTTTATATTAAATATGTTTTAAACTTTGCGAGGCTTGAACTGCAATTCTATAATAGTTTGCAAATTCTCAGGCAGTGTGACAAGGCTTCGGTATTCGTTTAAAAGGGTAATCCGTATAACTTGCTGTTCCTGCTGTTTAAGTGGCAAATATAATATTGGCAAAAAGTTGTGGACTGTCTCTTTATTATATTGGCTTAAGATATCAACTGAGCGCAGCAACGGTAGAGCATGGGTAGCATAGAGCTGGTTTTCAATCAAATTGCATGTTACAAGCATTCGCTTAGCTGGTTCAGTATGCTCAGGTTCTACATCTTCTTCATTTTCTTCATTTTCTTTCTCTTGTTCTTCTTTCTTTGCTAATTCCGGTTGCAAGTTGGCGACGACACCATCTTTGAATATGAAATTGTCATCAAACCCAAACAATCTATTAACAAGTGGTGGGAGCTGTACAGTAATGTCTTCCCGTATGTTTGGAATACTGAGCTGTCCGTCTTTATGTTTAAACTGTACAGTCGTATCACTCCAAAGTCGCTTATTCAAAGTGCGGTTAATTTCATGCAATATGTGATCCAAGTCCATTTCTTCTAGTTCTTTCATTGGCATATAATGTGCACACATTTTAAACAGGCGTATGTTCATGTAATCATAGTCTACAATTTCATTGTATTTCTCTTCGTCAAAGTCAAATTCAGATTCGTAGACGCCATTGTAAAACTTGTCGTGTTGCTGCAAGCCTAAGCACATTGGTTCGGGTAACACAACATAATCCCCTTCGTTTCCTGCAAACGTCAATTTGCATTTGGTATTGCTTGTATCAGAAGAAAACTCAATTTTAAAATTTGTGTCATTATTTTCTGGATCACGCATCTCAGAGTTAAAACGTTCAAAACATTTACGACAGTCAGAATCTCCTGTATTTATTTGTTTTCTGAAAATTATAAAAGTCTCAAATCCCTGGTATAACTGTATTACGTTCTCCATACTTTCAATTTTTTCAGCCCCAAAATTGAAGTTCGTGTCCATTGGAATTATCTCAAAGTCTTTTTGACGTAAGTAGTCGTACGGTAAATGGTTTCCAGACATAAACCGTGATCTGCCTTGCTTAAAAAACAATGCAAGAGGTGTGGGGATTGCAAGAATTACATTGTTTGATTTTGACACGTTTAAAAGGATCATATGTATTTCCTCAGGGTCTAAGCTTAGAGCTTTTTGTTCAATTTCAAGCGGCACTTTGTCTTGATTTAGCTTTAACGCATCGTTAAGTCTAGTCATGAATTGGTGTACTGTTGTTTCTTGTTTCTGGAAGTTAAAAAAACTTTTTACTGTTGGCTTGTAGTTGGGAAACAGTTTTTTAATAGGCTCGAGGTCAGAAACTTCAGCGCTACGTACGCTACGTATTGGGGTAGCTGGTACATGCTGAACTATAGCTGGCTGTATGCTGCTTGTATATCTCAAACTCACTAGTCCGACGTCGTAATTTTCAAGGTTTAGAGGGGTAGGGAGGACAGCAACAAAGTTAGACGGGGTGTTTGCAGTATAAATATTGTTTTGCTGGTCACTTGTAATCGTCATGTAGATATTTTCGGTACCTGCTAGGTCTCGATCTAATTGGGAACAGCAGTGTTTGTCTAATCTTCTGCGTTTGTTGTTGATATGCTGCTTGATAGCATTGGTAAAGTATGGAATAAACGGTGTAGAATTCATGTTGATTCTTCAACTCGGCTAAGTTCTTCCTTATAAAATGATCCAGTAATGCTGTTGTGATTTAAATCTTCCAAGTAGTATGTTATAGGTATGGTTTACAAGTTTACGGACTTCACAATGAACCATTCAACGCTAAAGCTTTGGTTGTAGCCTGGGTAAAGGATAAAAATACATTAACTCGATTGTTTGAAAGTCTCCCTATTTATACATGTTTTTTAATCTGTTATTTTAGCTCACGTGGTACGCTATATTATACTTAATTTTCTCAAATGTTAATTTAGTACGACTAATTCGCACACGGTCGCCAGGCTTGAACACTGGTCTACGTTTCGTAGTGTCGTAATTAAGGTCTGAGTACATGGTTCTCCATACATCGTTTTCATTCAAACTGTTCACGCTATTGGGCGACATCTGGATTGTTGAGTGAAAAGTGTTGTTGTACGTTTTTATAAATGCAGGAAATATTTCAAGAATACGGTTTGTTTGCTTTTCTGTTATGTACCTAGCCACCTTCTCGAAAATTGTCCTACATAAACAAATAAATACTGTGTTATAGCATGTGCATCAACCTTATATTGAGTTTTGTATAGCAAACTTGTTAGTAAGTGTGTATTTCAGCTGACCTTATGACTCTTCCTACTATACTTGATTTTGTCTCGCTATAGGTATTATATTATTTTATTCCCTTGCTCTTTAAAAACTTGCGAAAAGACTCTGTTCGAAATTCAGTACCTATAAGTAACAAAATAATATATATATATTGTTGTAAGTCCTATATATTATACCATCATTAATTTAAAACGTTTAAATTAGTTGTATGTTACCCTATTAGCTGTTTGCAGCTAACCTTGGTCTTTAAATAAATAAATTAGTGTTATTTTTGCTTCATGGAATATACTTTTCATTGCTTTAATTACTGTTTGTGGTCTTTTGTTCTTTATGAATCTACAAAAAAGCTTTTTCGTAAAAGCGTCAATGCAAAAAAGTATGTTTTCATATCCGGAATTCGCTTTTGATAAGACTGACCTTAAGATTATTTAATCAACGCAAAAAATTTCTCCTGCCATGTTCACAATGGTTCTCCTGCGCCTAAAATTCTTCCTAATAGGTATGTGTAGACTAAATGAATTCAGTTGGCTTAGTTCTTTGTCAACTTTTTTCTTGTCGTGAAAATGCTCATTGTTTTTTATAAATCCACTTAGGACAGAGAATGAGCCTTTAAGCCTTGAATTTAAATATGATTTACGAATTTCTGCTATTGTATAGGTACAAAAGTTTGCGACTGTCACTGAGATAGTTGATAATAAAACTGCGCAAAATTTTGGTAAACCAGACGTTTTAAGTTTTTCACAATTTATAAGTAGCCGAGATTTTATTTATTGAACATTTTCATTATTTTTGTATTAATGTATTACTACAACGTATCATTGATTTTTATTATAATTTAAGTGCAATCATACAATTTTATTTCTTCTTTTTAGCACACTTCGTATTGCACTATAAAGTTAACCTACTATTTGTGCTATTTTAATTTGTTTTTAATATTTGTACCTCACTGCAAACAATAATAAAAAGGTGTCACACATAGCTGTATTATATGTATTTCCCTATTTTTACTAGTTTAATGTTTACTAATTACATAACTATATATTCACAGATATTTGCAAAACTTTTTGTCTATTGCAATATATTATTTACTAGCTACAATCTGCTATTTTTATTTATATACAGTAAACAACAGTAACTATGAATCTAAAATCATTGAATGTTTTCTATCATTTTACTTTTACCTACTTAGTTATTTTAATATTTTGTAAATACTAATACAGTGGTACTTTTAATATTTACAGAATTGTTAAATTGTTTGAATTATACAGTATTGCATTACCTTACAACTATCATATAGTAAAATTGTATATATCAGTTTCTATTCATTCTTCAAAACCGTGTTTGGTTATTACAATATAACATTTTTAATTCGAACACATGCAATAATGTATACATTTCAGATGAAACTTTTAATAAAATACGTAAAATCAGCATGGTAGGGTTTTTACTGCTAGCGTTATGTTCTAAAGGCTGCTTTTTTATAACAAAATTTAGCTTGTTGTATCTAACGTTAATTGACCTAACTGGATTACAGTTGGTTCAAAAAATGTTTGAAACACTTTAAACTGGCGGTTTTGTAAAATTAAATATCGTTCGTACTTTGAATGGCTTTTTATTACATGATTTTTGCGTAGCTTTTTAAATAAAAACGCATATGTACAATACTCACATGAAAACAGTCCTGTGACAGTAGGTTCTAAAATCACTTTCACCGTTTATGTGTGAGCAGAAAAAAATCAAATTCATAAAAAATAATTTTATAATCGTGTATACTGGATATATGTTTATGAATTCATAATTCAAAACATTTAAAAGCGGAAGCGAAAGCCGAAAGTCGAAGTCGTAGTTGTATTTGGACAGATTACTTTTATATTCGAGTTTACTGGATTTATGTTTATGAATTTATAATTCAAAACATTTGAAAGCGGAAGCGATAGCTGAAAGTATAAGTTGTAGTTGTATTCGGACAGAATACTTTTATATTTGTGTATACTGAATTTATGTTTATGAATTTATACTTCAAAACATCGAAGCGAGGCGTAGCTCAGCAAAACGAATTAACGTTTGCTTTTGTCAAAGTCGTAGTTGTATTCGGACAGAATACTTTTATATTCGTGTATACTGGATTTATGTTGATGAATTTATACTTCAAAACATCGAAGCAAGGCGTAGCTCAGCGAAACGAATTAACGTTTGCTTTTGTCGAAGTCGTAGTTGTATTTGGACAGAATACTTTTATATTCATGTATACTGGATTTATGTTTATGAATTTATAATTCAAAACATTTACGAAGCGGAAGCGAAGCCGGAAGTCGTAGTTGTATTCGGACAAAATACTGTTATATTCGTGTATACTGAATTTATGCTTATGAATTTATACTTCAAAACATCGAAGCGAGGCGTAGCTCAGCAAAACGAATCAACGTTTGCTTTTGTCAAAGTCGTAGTTGTATTCGGACAGAATACTTTTATATTCGTGTATACTGGATTTATGTTTATGAATTTATAATTCAAAACATTTACAAAGCGGAAGCGAAGCCGGAAGTCGTAGTCGTAGTTGTATTCGTACAGAATACTTTTATATTCGTGTATACTGGATTTATGTTTATGAATTTATAATTCAAAACATTTACAAAGCGGAACCGAAGCCGGAAGTCGTAGTCGTAGTTAAATTTGGACAGAATACTTTTATATTCGTGTATACTGAACATATGTTCATGAATTTATAATTCAAAACATTTCGAAGCAAGACGTAGCTAAGCAATACAAATTATTGTTTGCTTTTGTCGAAGTCGTAATCGTAGCGGAGAGGAGAGGTAGCAGTAGTGATCGTAGTCGTAGAAGTGGCCAACAAGTGACAATGTTTTTCAATGTGGATTTTTCATTTATACATTTTCAATCATGTTTGAAAGACAAAAGGGTGAGGAGAAAATCGTTAGGGTACAGGGCAGTGTAAATTTACCATTGCCCACCCCTTAACTGCATTACTTCTACATGGATCTATTCTGCTTCCTGTACTTTAACTTCACTATTCACGACTGCTTCTCTAATGCAAAGTCTAGCTTTGTACAATACTACATACTTTGAGCTCGAGTCCCTAGATAGGTACTTTTGTACTCACCTGCCTAACTACTTGTATGTTATTATCCTGTATCTCGTTCCTCTTGAATTATTACAACTAGCATACTAACAAATAAAAACCAGCACTAGCAAGAACCAATGTATTACCTACAGACAATCTACAAGGTACTCACAGTGTCTGTATTTTATTTATTTATTCTATTTGCTAACTATTTTTCCTTATTTAAGCTTGTGTGACCTGTTTGCAGAGAAAACTACACATAATGTACTAAGGAACATAGCCAGCGCAAAGACAAGACAATTTATGAAAATATGAACTGAAAAAATAAAAATGCGAATAGTTCCAGAATATACAAAAAAATCATTCCAAAATCCCATGGTTTTATACAGGTTTACACAAAAACCATAAATTTATGATATTTGCATATAATTGTTTTATGTAATGAATTCCGCATTGCCTAGCACGATTATAATCTCGAAAAAGATTTGAAATATTGCATTAGGTTCAAAAGATACATATGAAAACCAAAATATCGGTTTTACCCGGGTAGTATTTTTTGCACGGTGTTGTTGTTTCTTCAGAATGTAGCTACAAGTAAGATCTATCAGATGGCGCTAGCCGCATCTTTCTACGTCAACTGGTTCACGAGCAATATAGATTAAGGCAATACATAGTGTGCACCGGTCGGATCGGTTTGTCCAGCCTGTCCGATCCGGTTTTTATTTTTTCGAATTTTCAAATTCTGTTTTTGCAGACGGCAAGCCTGCAAGCTTAAACTATCAATAAAAAATAGTCTGTCTGAAAAAAAAATTTAAATACCCTAAAATTTACCCTTAAAGTAACCCTTAAATTTTTGCGCGAAAATCACAAAAATGACTATGCTATAAAATAGCTCATGCTCAATAACGTCTCAATATCGGGTTTGATATAAAAAATTCGTTTAGCAACATTGATTTAACAAGCAGGTTATAAAAAGTAGGGCTCAATAGGGTTTACCCAAAATCTTTATTATTGCGTATTTTTGAAATGTTATTTTTATATTTAGGGTGACAAAAATCGAAAAAGAATATTAGCGTTGAAAAAATTGAATTCGCCCTATAAACAAAAAAGTTATTTTTTTCTAGAGCGAAAATGAAAAATTTGTTTTGCACATAAAATACCTCATATTTTGTCGAGTCTAAATATGGCGTTGAAACTAAAAATTTCTAATGGCAACACAAAAAATTTTGAAACTTTTCGGAGCACGCTCTGCACGTCTAATTACATAGCAGTCTGGTAGGTCACATGTCCAAAAGCTCAATTTTATATTTTTGTAATATTCGCATGGTATATACATATGTATTTCCGTCAAGTGTAGTTTGCATGCTTACCTATACTGTGTATACAAAGTTTTAACTACTATTGTCAATTATTTGTCGAAATGCATTAAATTCATTTAATATTCAAAGGGTATAGAAGCGTGGTCTGCCGTAGAAGCATGTAGTACGTAGCAAAGTGTAAATGTCTGCATTTGTAACATAACAAGATGCACAAAGCATTAAGTAGAATTTTAATAGTCGTAGTACAACGTATATATGTATATGTGTATTTAATATATGCGTAGTGTAGTAAAGCACAATATGTTGTACATCAAGCAGTGCGTAGCAAAGTGTAAATAGTGGCATTTGTAACATGACATGATGCATATAATAACAACACCAATTCCCTATTTCAGAGTTTTGGTTGTTAAAGTATTATATTTGAGTAGACGTAGCGAAGAGTTTTATAATATCGAATAGATATTATTATGCGAGTGGTAAAGTATAAAATATTATACATCGAGTTATTCGTAGCGAAGAGTTTATAATATCGAATAGATATTATTATGCGAGTAGTAAAGTATAAAATATTATACATCAATTTATTCGTAGCGGAGAGTTTATAATATCGAATAGATATTATTATGCGAGTAGTAAAGTATAAAATATTATACCATTCGTAGTTGTATTCGGACAAAATACTTTTATATTCGTGTATACTGAATTTATGTTTATGAATTTATACTTCAAAACATCGAAGCGAGGCGTAGCTCAGCGAAACGAATTAACGTTTGGTTTTGTCGAAGTTGTAGTTGTATTCGGACAGAATACTTTATTATTCGTGTATACTGGATTTATGTTTATGAATTTATAATTCAAAACATTTACGAAGCGGAAGGGAAGCCGGAAGTCGAAGTCGGATGTCGACGTGTGAGCCGATACCGATGCAATTCGTATGTACGATTGCTTTAGTCGGAGTCGTAGTCGTAGCGAGGCGAAGCGGAGCGAGGAGTTCGGAAAGAAGTGTTTGGAGCGAAGATGGTTCATTTCTGAACAAACTGTAAAAGTTTTACATCCGTTATATACTATTTCTCTCATTTGAAACAGTCGGGAGGAGGACGGGTGGGTTTGTTATGGCTACAGCACACTGTATGATTAACCATGCATCCCCTTTACCGTACTGTTACTACTGCCCGGGTCCGTTTTTCCCCCTTGCCTTCATTTCACCTCTTACTACTGTTACTCAAGTGCTAAAGACAGCCCCGTTCACTGTTACATACATTGGGCTCAAGTCCCTATATAGGTACTTATGTATGTACCTACCTACCTACATCCCACACAAAGCCCACATTTCCCTCACATTACTACTGACAGCATATGACACAATGCATATCCTCATTTACCAGTACCTACCCATTATCTATATACTGTATATCTACTACCCACCTACTACATAGCTACTGCATACAATGTTCGTATTTAATTTCTTTATTTTTTTATTCATTTTATATCCCCTCAATTTCTGTCCATTCCTCACTCACTGTTCAAAGCGCAGCACACAAAGCAAGGCAAATTGCCATATAAAGTACCTACCTACCCACACAAGCAATAATAATATTTTTATTATATTATAATAATATTACTGTATATATCAATGCTTGTTCCTGTACTACCTCCCATGCCATGCCATCCTATCATATATGCGTGTCTCCTCTCCCAATCCCATCATATCTCCATGCCTACTGTCTCTTTCCCTCCCTTTATATATACGTCACACTACCCGCCAGCTACCACCGCCGTACGTTGTCCGAATTCCCAAGCCACCCGCTGTACATAATTTCCGTATCCAAGTTCCCCGCCACACTCGTACCAAATTCCCGTCCGGGGCCACCTGCCCTCAGTTTCCTCATTTCCTGCCATTCTTTCCTCTTTTCCTATGTTCGGCATACAACACAAGGGAAATCCCCATTCATAGGGAGCTACCTACTATCTATGTGCGTACCTACCTACGTACATGGATTTGCTCAGTATTATTATTAATAATATTACAATGCATTAATTACTGTACACAATGCCAGTGCGTGTCTTCCAATGCATCTCATGATATCTGCCCGTTCCTTACCTTCATACCTTCCCGTTTTCATCCCTTCCATATCTGCCCTCATTACTTCCCGTTCCTTCCCATATACCTTCCCGGATACCTTCCCAGCTACTTCGTCTTTCTCACTCCCCGCATCCAAACTCACCCCACCAACCCCAAAACACTCCTATCCTACAACCTACTAGGTAAAACATAAACTCTCCCAGTAGTCGCACCATGTCTAATCCAAACCAATCTAAGGTATTTTAAGTGGTCTTTTCAAAAAAAAAATATGGCGGGAAAATCCACGGGGATACGTTGGTGCGTGTTGCTCGTTAGACTCGATCAGAGCTCTACAATTGCCATTTCAGTTACTTTAGTTTTGGTTGTAGGATACATAATTTTCTCCTGGAATTATTTCTTCCGGACGTTTTCCTCTTAGGACATGTTGCTTCTCACTTCGTGCTGAGTAAATTTTCTTCAGTTTAAGGTACACATAACAAACATAAACGTTAAGTGCTTTTTGAAGGCATTTATGCCATCTATCTTTTTTGATAGAAATGTCTACGAATACATACACTTTCTGGAAAGGAACCACTTATAATTTTAGTGATGTGAGTTGAATTCAGAAAAACAAATTGTACTCACGATCAGTAGAAAACTAGCAGAAAAAGTTTTGAATGAAAAAGGCGCTAGAGGAAAATGTAGGCAAGAAAGCCTCCTTTTAAATATATTCATGAGTATTTGTAGCAACCATTCGTTTTTATTAATTTTATTTAAATGTATTTTATTTTATTAACTTCAATAAACAATAATTTCTGAGAGGAGCAAACTCACCGTGAACTGGACTTATTATTAAATTTTACAAAGTGCGTCGATATCATGATGAAATCTTTTTCCTTTAGCATGTTTATTTATTGATTAAAAGTATTAAGACGCTTTGCACATAGTTAATTTATAATTAATACCAGTATGTGCAGAATTAGAGTAATTAACATTAACTGGAAAGGAAAATAGTCAGGGAGGCACGACAGTTGAGAATGCAACTTAAAGAAGAAGAAGGAAAGGAATAAATCTGTTATCCTAGTAATGTTTTTAAAGTCCGCTGCTTGAACCGAATACATGGTACAGTTAACTGATACAAATATCTTCCTAAGTTTGAGAAAAGAACCGTATCTATTAACTGAACGCCCACTCACATAAGCTTATCATGTTAAGTATATAAGTAAGAGTTCAGCTTGTAAGACCTTGATTTCACTAGAAAAGTTAACCATTGTTAGCCTTATGAAACTCGCTTTCAGATTTAACAATGGTTAACTCTGAAAGCGTGTTTCCTAAGGCTAACAATGGTTAAATTTTCTAGTGAAATCAAGGTTTAAGACAGCAGAGACTGCAAGAACTGAAGCTAACTGGAAGTAACTGTTTTCATCATATAACCCCAAATAATAAAAAAACTTCAGTTACTTCAGTTACTTGTTTCTCGTCCAATGCAATAGCATAAGGACTCACTAACTGTTTTCATCAAATCGTTCCAAATATGCAACAACAGTTACTTTCAGTTACCAATTTAAGAACGTAATCAGCCAAAACCGAACTGACTAACTGAAACTTCAAAAATAGGCCGATTTTGCTAAATCAGTTTAGTTAGTTTCAGTTAATTTCAGTTCATGTTTTAGGTTTACCCGTTTTGCCTTTTCACAAAGCTTTCTGCCCTAATGGGCCTATAATCACGCAAATAGAATTCTATCATCACAATACTATTGTCTGTGTTGACGCGTAGAAGTAAGTGTTGTAAGTGTAGATAGACAGAATGTATGGGCGCAGATACAAATGTATCCGAAAAAAGTAGCGTTAGACTAATTTTACAGGTAATCATCATTTAATTAAGTAATATTAAATAAAATGTGCAAATTCATAAGAATTATTAAGGATTTTGAAATATTTTATACAGCAAATTATTTGCTGAAAAAAATAGGTTGTACACCCACATTCATGAAAATAAATTGATGTAGTCAATTAAATGCATAATACATCATTCACAGCCCATTCAATAGGTATTTTTAATTTTAATTGTAAATGTATAGCAAATATTCTATTATATTTGATTACCATTTAAAAACGTTCAGCTAAATAATTCATCCATTACGTGGAAATATTTTGAGTTATAAGACAATGCATAATTATCAGGCGATTAGGTGATCAGTATCCAAAGTTCGTATTAGGCACACTTGTTGGCAGTAATGAATGATTTAAAAATTGTAAATACAATGCAACGCAATTAATTACAAACGATGAGTCGTTTGTTGTAATCTTAATTCAATTGCAATCAATTTCTAATTGTTAGCAACATTTTCCTACTTTTTGTTTGTATATATACAACGTGGCTGTAAAACATTGATAATAGGTCAGAAGTGTTGCTCTTATGTTACAAACAGGTTACCCAAAAACTCCTCTTAAGCACGCAAGTAAAGATTGCATCCAAGTGTATTACAGACGGACGGTAATAAAGAGCTAAATCCTCAAAGTTGTTTAAATCATTCCGCTTTTAAATACTTGATTGAAAGGTTTAATAAAAGTGCCGTGTATTGATTAATTGTTAAACTTTGTTTTCAGATTCCAACCTTAAAATGAGCTGGTCCCTTAATTTATTGCTTCTTGCGACGATCGTGGCAGTTCTTCTCAATGGGGCCCAAGCCGCTCCAAAACAGGCAGCAAAAAAGTCTGGTGCAGTTGGTGGAGGTGACCTTAGTGGGGGTGGACTATTTATTTTTTGTGCCGTTTTCCCACAAGCTATTTGTTGCATGAAGGAAGAACCCTGCTTTGTCGATGGTGGCATAGCAACAGCGTCCAAAAAGAAAGGGTAACATTCGTTGATGTAGGTATCTCGGAGTGGCTGCCTATCGCTGCTGGAGCAACGAATACCTCATTTTCATTGTACTTTCACTTCTCTCAAGACACCGGGCAATACTAACAAGGACCGCACTATACTTATTATTTATGTAAACTCTTGACACTACCAACTGTGCAACAAAATTTTAAAAAGTAATGTTTAAAACTAACACTTGATTTTATTCCGCTAAAAATAACTAATAAACACCGATAACTACTAAATATGTACATTCTAAATGAAAATTGGCAACAAAATTTGTATTTATGTATCATAAATTAAAAAAAATTTCTAATAGAGTTTTGATTCACTTTAATTTTATCCATTCACATTTTCTGCTGTCCGCTGGCTTGAAATGCAATATTGCCTCACTTTGTACAACACTTGACCTAACCTTACCCATTCGATAGCACTATAGCTGAGCTAAAACAAACACACAGCAACATCTCCTAATTAACGCGTGCAGTGTTACGGGGGGTTGCCACCTCTTACAGTGTACTCCTCCTACAGTTTTATAAATTTACCCCTTATTGGGGTGTCATTAGATAGCCCTTGGTCAAGCGGAGGCTAACATGGTCTTGGAAAATTTAGTGTTTTGATACTTTTTGGAATTATTCACGTTTTAACGTTTTAGCTCTGCACCAATCACAGCCTGATATTCGAATTTTTAAAAATTCCAGGGTCCGGAGTGGTATAGAGCTAGATTAATAATTGCAAATACCTCTAACTTGAACGCCATAAAATTTGAGGAAAAAAATGCAAGCCGATAAAAAAAATTTGAACTTGGAGAGAAAATTACTAGTCTAATTTTATAATTTTATTTAAGTAAAGTTTCCTATTGTATAACTTACAACTGCATCGTATCCATGTCTACTCTGCATTACTGCACCTACACTTAAATCAAAACTTAGCTTCGTAATATTAATTCCCTATTAGTAATAATTTATTTTTTTAATCTCTTAATTAAAAGTCCATATAATGATTGGTCTTGGGATGGCCCCTGTTAAAAGTCACTACACGTTGTGTGCGCTTTAGTTTTCAACTATTTGCACTTTTCATGATACCATTTGACGCGTCTGCAAGCCAAGGTTTTCGTTAAGTCTTTTACCTTCCAAGCCTGTGATCCAATAAAATTGTACATGCAGCAGCCGGAAGTAAAATATTATAGTGAACAAAATAGCGTGAATTTTACATCACACAAAAGACGCACGATCAGGTTTTACTTACCCCTTGCTGGATCTCCTTCAAATACAATACAATACCCCTTAATGCGTAAAAAAGTAAAAATGATCAATACGATTTATTTAACCTGAATTAATTTAAAGCCGTAATTCCGGGCTAACCTGAAATCAAAACTGATCTCAGATATGTCGGTGACCGTAGCGTAATCAGGTTAGGTTTCTGATCTAAACATACCTGGATCGCGCCTGTGGCGAAACCATGCCCCAGGTAAGCCTTTTTGCCATCTATGCATTACGTTTTAGGTTTCATGGGGGGGAGGAGGCGGTTCAGGCTAATGACGCGTTGAAACAGCAGGGGGGATAAGGGGTTCAGGCAAATGACGTTTCAGGCAATTTTTGTAAATTTTAAATGTTTATTACGGCGAATTAACACAGATACATATTTGATAAAATGTAATATGTGGTATCTTAATATTAACTTTTTGGAAAAATGTATATATAAGCCTTTAGAAAACATAAAATTACAAAGTGACTCCTGTATCCTTAATAGAAAGTTATTATTTTGTGAAAAACGTAGTAGGTATTTCTTTATAGATTGTCAGTTGAAACTATATACTACTAATTTTTAAGTTTTACATAATTTAGACTATTTAAGAATCACAGTATACACACATGTGCCTTTATTAATTCTGATTTTAAACTAATTATCCAATTACTGATTTCCACATGTTTTGAATAATTAAAAATAATAATAATAATAATAATTGCTTTAATGTCATATTCCTCACAGTGACTTAACACTGATTTCCGGGGAGGGACACGTTTTCTAGAGAAGAGAACTCTAGAAAGCCTAGAGAATGACTCCGAAAATATGTTCTCTAGGACCTGCAACGTACATATCCCCGAGCCTTGCAGGATTACCAAGCACAGGTCACCCATCCATTTCAGAATGCGCTTGGGCTGTTGCTTAACCAGCAGGAATCAACCCACTGACTAACCGCTAGACCAACCTGTACTGGTTATTATTAAAGCAACATACCAACTAACATGGAATCATCCATAGTTTTTGTTCCGTAGGCCTGTCCATCTTCTGGGTTCTATCTTTTTGCTATCCTCTTTCTAAACAACAGTCCTTTTTAGGACTACCTTTGTAACCATCAGTTCTTTTCAGAACTAACAATTTTGAAATTTCTATCTCTTTGCTATCCTCTTTCCAACCAACAGTCCTTTTCAGGACTACCTTTATAACTAAAAATTCTTTTTAGAACTGTCAATTGTTCGAATGGTTGGAAGACCCAGTATATCGGAGATAATTGGCCATTGAGGTTGGTTGATGAGTTTTGTTCTCACAAGGGATTGTAGAGTTTTGTTCTCACGAGGGATTGTAGAGTTTTGTACTAACAAGGGATTGTGGAGTTGTGTCCTCACGAAGGATCGTAGAGTTTAGTACTCCTGAGGGACATTTGTCCAGCTTGGCACCCACGTGGGAAGTGTGTGAATAGTTTTACACTTAGGGGTGCACTTATCCTAATAATGGATCAAACTAAACGTGATGCTGTAAATGCGAGAAGACGTAAAAGATATGCGCGTTGAACGGCAGCAGAAGAAATAGGAGACCTCCAAGTTGGTTTACCCTGGAAACACTTTCAGTGGCTAACATCCCATACTTCTCATTATTTTAGTGTCACTTCTTTTCAACTAGGATTTAGGCCAGTGGCCAGCGACTGCGTTCGTGTTGTATGGGCTGGCTCGGTGGGTGGAACAAAATTTAGAATACCTCTGCGCAGTTCCACACACCGAGCCAGCCCGTACAACACGAAAGCAGTCGCGGGCGACTGGCCTAAATATTAGTAATGTATAATGTAGGTAGGAACCAGTAGGTCATGTCGCCCGACACGCCTGCTTATATTGCACATTCCTTTCCCACTTTATTTACCACCAATTTAAAACAGTAATAACAGGAACAAACTCACAGTGAAATGCTCGGTGTTAGTACGGGGTGAGCTAGCCACATCAGTCTGTTCCTGGAAACAGGCGATTATTCTGAGGAGCTTGAGAATTAAGCCATTACATTTCAATTACATTAACATTTACGAATTATAGTGATTCTACGAGTGCCACTTATTTCATATTTAACAATTTTATTATAAATAAAACGCCTGGGGAAGGAATAATGTAATTTAAATTTCTAAAAGAGCTCACTTAAAAACTGGTAAAATAAATCGTATCCGTGCCAGTCGTACCTCGATAACTCGTACCCTCCCCAGTCGTACCCCACCCAGTCGTACCCTGACCACTCGAACCCTGGTCTCAGTCGTACCCTCACCATTCGTACCCTAATCCTAGTCGTACCCTAACCATTCGTACCCTGAAAAAAAAGCAAAAGGAAAGAAAATATTGTGCAACGAAAATGTGCCGGTTGTTGTCAGTGGTGCAGGAAAAATGTTGGTGCCGGTTGTTGGCACCAAAAAGTAAATTGTAGGTATGTACACTAGTGATGTAATTTTAAGGGAAGTTAAAAGATACCTTGCCTATGCTTAAACAAGAAAACTGAGAAAGGCACAGAGATTTAGACACCGACACGTTAGCCCGCTGTTCCCCCGGAAGCTGTGGAGCGTCTACAATCGTGTGATTAATAAGCAATCAAGAACAAATAATTTAGTTGAGGTACATCCTTTTGGACGACCGATTGTACGACACAGTACAATCCATAGCAACAATAGACAAACTACGATACTTAAAACGAGTTGCGTATAACTTGTCTGCTATTAAAACCAAGTCACGTCTACAGAAACCACATTCAATTACGCAACCAGTTCAAGCAATACCAGCTGATGCAGTTCCTTTTGTTTCGATGCCCGTGTTACTAACACCCCCACTACCAATAATAGCGAAGAAAAAACGAGGTCGTCCTCGCAAGAATCAGCAGTCAACAATATCAATACCTAAACGAGCTACTGCAGCTAAAACAATTGTGCGAAAATCGGGAAGGCTTTGCAACAAGCGGCAAAAACGAGCATCGGCAGAAGACGTCCACAACATTCTCACTCAACAATGCTAAATGATTGCATTTCCTATATAGAGATTCACAATAATAATTCATAATAAAATTAAAAAACATTATTTTGTTTCTTGGTTTCTTTCCGGGGTACGAATGGTTAGGGTACGGCTGGGATTAGGGTACGAATGGTCAGGGTACGACTGAGACCAGGGTACGAGTTGTCAGGGTACGACTGGGTGGGGTACGACTAGGGAGGGTACGAGTTATCCGGGTACGACTGGCAACACAATCGAAATAAATACTCCTTACATACACTATCAGGTAGGTACAAAAATCCTTCATGTAGGAATTTGCAGTGTTATGCATATACAAAAAATACAAAAAAAAACAAATACATGAAACTGATTTAAGACAATGAGAATCAGTGCAACTCAATCCTTAGGCCAGTATCAATAGACCAGGCAAGAGAGTGCTTGATGTTTTCCTTTACCTCTAACTATGGCGAATCATTCCAATTTAGACATGCTTCTGGTCCTGTGATTAGGCAATGCGAACAGGAAGAAGATAGGGAATAGGGAGTGAACGGTAAACATGGCAAGCAGCCTACAGTAGAGGAGAGAGATAGTACTATAGAGCAGCGTCAACCGATGACACTAATTAATCACTTAAGGCTGCCAGACGTCCCAGAATTCAGAATTAAACAAACTATCCCAGAATCGAAGGTCGTGTCCCGTGTCCCAGGCACATGTCTCCCGGGACATGGAATGTCCTGGAATCAGGCAAAATGCAAAAAATAATCATTCCTATAATTATTAGGCGTACAATATTGTTATTTAGAATGGTTAATAACCACTGACACGTAATCAATCACATAAATCTTGATTTACATGGCATAATTTAAAAGTAGTAAAACCGACATTTCATGCCATGTGCCGGCAAAGCAGCACAAACTAAGCTTAAACCAGGTGCCAGGTGAGCCTGGATGAGGTAACACCTATTTGCCAATGTCGTAAGCTTATAGTAAACTTAAAGTTCCCCTTTGCCTAAGTAATAGGTGACAATGTCATATTTTGTGGCAAATTCATAATTAGGTTCAAAATTTTATAATCTGAACTACGAAAGCCAATTCTTTTTACAAAGTCGATAAAATGGGCGACAGTAAATCTAAAAGAGGTCCAAAAGTCCAAATACTCCTCGTAAGTAAACAAAACGACTTTTTGTGTAGCAGGTATGTGCGTGAACGTGATCACCCCTCAAATGTGATCAGTGGCCGCTGTTCAAATATTACCGCCTTTAAAAATATGTGCAACTAATATTCATTCAGCTTTTAGTCTCAGCTACCTTTACTGGTGATGTTAGCTTTTTCCAAGGCATGTAAAGTACAGGTAAGGTCATGTTTTACAAGGGATTGCCGTCCCCCGTAGCTAACGTCAGCTATCGAAGAGATTCCGCGGTACCTGCAGAGAGTACAAGGTTTCAGTTGTTTTTCTCTGCATCTTTAATTATTGATTGCGCCCAATAATTAAAAGTATAAAAATTTTAATAAGAATTAAAACGAAGAGTTTAGCTTTCTATACCCTTTCTTAAGACTCACAAGTAATTAAGTGTTGGCTACTAAAGTGCAAGCGTGTGCAAAATCATAGTGTAAAGTCAGCTACTGTCTGTTTTGTAAGTACTGAGTATCACAGTACCCCTTAAATCGAATTGATAGGATTATTTAGAAATGTTGTATTGTTGTCACGAGAGTGGACCTATCAATTGACTCTTTTCCTCGGGTTTCAGATCAGGTGTTCTGAAAAGAGTCTAATCTAGTGTATGAGTATAAATATTTGTAGCTTGGTGATTATTGTACGAAGTGGATGCAATGTAAATGCAATTGAAATAAATCTATACTTGAATCTGTACTGTTTCAACTTTATTGTTGTAATAAATAAAGAGTAGCTATTGTTAAGCTATGAATTGAACGAGTGAAGATAATGAGTATCTTCGAGAGAAATTGATTTCAGTATTTTGTGAACTGATATCTAGAGAGTGACCTGAGTAGTAATAATAATGGTTTACAAGTGTCATGGTGTATTTAAGGTAAATTCATATTGTATTTAACATTAAAGAAGAAAAATACTTAGTTATTTAGGTCAAATGAGTTATAGTGCTTCCTAAGCTTACGTGTACAATTTGTATTGGTATTAATCATACATGGTATTACAATAGAATTGGACCAGATGAGAAGTCCGATAAATACATGACACATAATCTATAAGGTTTCAATTAGACATGGACATACATTGAACACATTATAATATCATTTGTTAATAACATTAAGTTCATATTGTAAGTGTAATACTAACTAGGTTTAGTTTGCTGTGATTGGTGGAATCTAATATCATATAGTTCTATATAGGCTATAGTGATTTAGTAGACGTGCTCCGTCCTATCTGGCTCTCAATAGGCCAGGAAGGAGGGAGGCTAGAATGAGAAAAGAGAAGTTTGAGGAAAATAGAATATTGTTTATTTCTTTCCTCCTTGGTATACGCTAATCTAACAGAGCGCTATACTCTGTTCGTACCATACCAGGTTCCACAATCACTCCCGTCCAATGTGTGTGGCGAGAGCATATCCTAGGAAGCCGTATGATACTGAAGGAAATATGAGGACGCATAAAGCTCCAACTACAACTCTCACTCCCTCCACACTGTACGTGTGCTATTTGTATTGCACCGCACTATGTGTAGGGAGCAGGGAGAAATCTAGATAGACTTTTATGTCACTAATATATATATAGATACGAACAATAATAATGTTTATTTTTTGTTAAAAAGTAATTTAACAATGACACACAAGAACAACACACGGTAAGGCTGGACTGAGTAAAGTATCCTAATACCTAAAATCCCTGCCTATGAAATTCCTGCTGCCACTATCTATTTCCTTGAACTAGAATGAGGTATGAGTGCACTCATGAAATATTAAGTGAAGTGATGTAAGAACTGATTCTCGATTACATATCTAATATATGTTTAAATATGATTATGGTCGCAATGGAACTGATGAGAACAGAAGCTCGATCATCATCAAAGCATAAATATTTTATTTATATTTACATAGTAGCCGTTGATGAGCATGGCTGTCTAGAAAAAAATCATATTTTGCTACTTACATAAATATGATTCTCTATTGAGGTAGTATTATGTATACTAACTAATTCACACATTTTAGTGAGATGTGTGAGTTAACGTTCTGCAGATCATTTGAGCAGGAACTGTCCTTCTCAACAAAATTGTATGGTTAGCATACACAACTCTCTGTAGTTAAAGTATGAGTAGGCATTGTCGTCATGAAGATGCAGTTGTGATTGAAGTTTATTGATAGTACATATTTATATGTGTAGGACAAAATTTCATTTAATTATTAAGTAATTATGAAATTCTCTTCTTTCATCATGTGAATTGTGTTAGCCATATTGTTTCCTATGGTATATGTCGTACACGTTTGCGTTCCAATTTTTTGAACTGAAACAATGGTCGCACGGTTTTAGAGACTATTGACATTATTGTAGGGACTTCCATAGGAATGACATAACCGAAGTCCGTGTACATTAAATCAAAACGTCCTGGAGGGCCCCTGGCTGTTCGAACTGACTTGATCTTTTTTATAAGATCTTTACCCAAAATCAAATCAATCTGTTCATTCTTATGAAAGCTAGAAATACCCAGAAGTTTTTGTTTCATGTTATTTGGCTAATCTCTTGGTATTCAAGATACTCCCAGTGTATATTGGTTAAGATATGAAGTGGGATTTCAAACGTCCTTTGCGAATCTTGTCGGGATTGGATGCGAACGGAAGTGCTCCCAATACTATGTGAGGGGCTCATGTCTTTTATAACATACTCACATTTTGTAACTGCGTCTTTGATTTCAAGTGTGAGATATCTCGCTACATGTATGGCAATGAAGTTATTATTTGTACGTTTGAATGTCCTCTTCTGTAATTGAGACTGGCTCACTCTCGGGTGTTGCCTTTGCCTCATTTACAAGAGGCTGCCCATAAATAGGGTTGTGTGCCATCGGTATGTAGCATTTATCATGATTTATGATGGGTGATATGGTTAGGAGTATAAGATTACGCAGATAAATTCGCAATTCATCATACTCGTTTTTCAATGTCTAGAAATCCTGTAATATACTGGGTAACAAGTCGCAATCCTCCTCAGTGAAAAAGTACTTATAGCAATTCTCATGCTGATTAGTCAATGAGGGTCCTATCAGAACTAGATCTTGTAGAAATAGTTCTACTACTTGAGCTGGAATCTCTGAGGTTGTAAACTCAGAGATTTAGTCCCTAATGGATCTCATTCGAGATGAAATGGCTATATGTATTGAGATATGGTCTACGTGTTCAGATGTCCGTAATGTCATTTGTTTTGACACAAGCGGAAATGGGGAGTTGGTAGTTGGTAGTGTTTGGGTACTACCTGTATTTACTAAAGTCTCTTGTTGTGGGGGTTGCATTGTCTTTGATGTGGAGGCTTCTGCTATTAGGATAGCAGGGGCATTTGAAGATGACGGCATTTGTTGTTGTTGTGAGTGTGATTCACGCTATTAATAAATTAATTCAACTGCGGCTATATGCCGTAGTTTTGCTTCAGTGAAGAGTGAATCCATAATGTAGTCTGTATATTATTCACGTAATTGCTCCCAAAACACAACAAAATGTGTGTGACTATGAAAAAATACTGAATAATATACTGTTGTGTGATATAAGTGTGTCAGTATTGCCTAATGTAATTTTAGTACAAGTCTTATTACGATATGGATATAAAAAAGAACAAAAAAATGATTCAAACATTTTTTGCCTCTGGCTGGATTCGAACTCGGTACCTCAAAGTCAAAATGTCACTGGCCTATTAGATAAATATCGTATGGCAGCCTATTGGACAAATGTCGTTTGGCCTAACGGTGAAAACCAAATCACAACAGTTAGAGACTCAATCGTTTGAGTTACACTGTGATACGTGTATAGATACTGTGATCGTTTTCAGTTGTGATATATAAATCACACACTAGTGTTCGTCTTAATGTGGTCACACACAATTATTATTGTAGTGTAATATGCGTATATTGTGTAGTCTTGTTTATAAGAAACTCACAATTATTGATGTAGTTTTATGTGTGCCTACACAGTGTAGGCTTTGTGTGATATTTGCAATCTTTCATTTGGTTTTAATTTCTTGGTATATTAAGAAATTCAAATACAAAATCCTGTTATCTCTATATTGAGTAAATATGTATCTGTGCAAATTACTACTTAATTGATGTAGCTAATTTGGTTGACTGTAGTTCTGTGGATGGATAAGTTTTAATTATTATTTGAATAATTAAATTGAATTCTATATATTACTACTGTCCTGCAGATATTACTTATCTTGTCAGGCGACAGCTAGTAATTTCTGTATGGAAGTGGTACTGTATAAACTCTTATTAAGTGAGAGGGTTTATTCATACAAATTGATTGCTGAGACTTTTCTTGTACAGCCGTGGTAGTCTAAAGTGCTATCAGTAATATGAAACTGTGGCCTTACCTCTATTTCTTTTGACGTACTTATAGTGTTGCTGTGTATGTTGAGTCGCTTTCCTTTCCTTGGAATTACCACAGGAAGTACTGGCGGACTTTTGGCACTATCTATAGTAGTAGCCAACTAGTTTAATGCAAAATGTACTGTAAGTCTCGTATAATTATTATATAGTGTAACTTATTATATATATTGTATATAAGCTGGCTTAATTATATGTTAGGACTATGTCTTAATTTATATACCTAATTAGTTCCCTGATACTATATTTTGAATTGTATTCGGAGGAGATACAGTGATAGCTATATCCCTGTTTATAGCTCAACGTATAGCTGTAGACGTTAAGGCTATATTGAATAATTGAAATTATTCTGTACGCTACTTGACTGTCGGTAGTTTTATTATGAATCTGAAATGATTGATGCTACTTGTCTGGTGAGTAGTTGTATGAAATTGTATGAGATGCTTCTTGTCTGTGAGTAGTTTTATGAAATTGTATAACTCTACTGTCTGTAGTAGGTCTTTGATATAGACTATTAGCCTCTATATGCGTACTTATCCTAACTTAACAAATTTTAGCTTACGTCTCCGTTTTGTTTTTGTTAGGTGGCCGCTGTATAGACCTAGACTATGAATAGGCTCTAATGCCCTTTATGTCTGGGACGACCGTTGTATGTAAGGCCTATCTATGATTGTGAGACTTTGTTTTCTGTGTAGAGATGTGGCTAGGAATTACCAGCGCGTACTTATATCTCTCTGCTGGAATCTGCAATATTCCTTTTGATAGTCAAGGTTTAGGCTTGGGTATTGACGCTCAAGGCTGGGATAGGCAAGGTATCACTTACACTTGCCTGGTTACTACAATGTTGTTTTGTAATTGTAGGTTTACGTACTTTATGTTTGGTTTGTAACACATATGTTTTAATACTTGACTCAACCTAGCCTATGGATCCTTTTATAATGTATATTATTTTTAGTATGATAATTATGCAAGCATTTAATTCGGACAGGACATTAGCATCCTGTCGGAATTTCTTATACCTGAGTTAACTTGTGGTCTAGTATGCAATACGAAATTGCATAAAGGCACGTTAATTTAATTACTTGCCTATACTTCAGTGTATATGCACAGTATTCCTCCTAAATACAAAGAAAAGAAGTTCTAACTCCTTAGCAAGAACTGACCAATCCTACCTTACGAGTACTCGTATTCTATACAGTGCGTATATATAAGCTATATATATGCTGGGAGCGACCCAAGTAATATTACAAGGAAATGACAATTGATTATTTTTCCTTACTTGTATGGAGATATCAATACTCAGAATTTTAGTAGCTGCTTCTCCGTGTGGTGAACAAAAGCGTCACCGCAGAGAATCAAAATACTTGAATAATATCAACAGTATATAAACACACAAGTCATACAGAACACACAATAATTTAATTTTTCATAAGTATATTATTATTTATAAAAACAGGTAAAATAAACACACCAACCCTATATTATTATGTATTGGAAATGTAGCCTAATTATTATTTGATAATAACTTAATCCTATTATAGTAATATATATGACGTACTGAGTTTATACCTTGAAATTGAATTACAAAGAAAAATTATGTTCTAAATCAAGTATGTAGATGTAATAGATTTTTATGATGCTAATGTGATATATCTATATTTATATTGTACTTGTTACCTTGTAAACTATAATTTATATGGTTATATTATTCGAGACAATTGGCAAAGAAGTAGTAGACTTTACCACTGCTGGTCTTCGGGTTTTGTCAGGCCGAGCGTTGGACGAGCGAGATGAAGTAGTTCAATAAGCTTTATAATTGAATGGCGTTGGTTCTGGTCGCTGCTGTCTGTAGAAGAGGGCTGAGCTGCGGCTGGAAATCGGTATCGGTTCCTGGTCGCGAGCGTCTTTGGACTGGTTCTGTATGTGTTGGAGATATAGAAGCTGGATCAGGAGCGTGATGTGATCTATTCTGTATAAGGTAGTAGTGTAGCACTTGAGCTTTTTGTCCTTTTGTCAAAAATGAAACAAGGACAGAGTGTAAATTGTTTGTGCACTACTACTTCACGTACTGTTCATTTTGGGTGAGTCTCTGGAGTTTTCGCTGGGTGATGCTGATGTATGAATCGCAATGAAGTTTATGGATTCGGCTATTTCACTAGTCTCGATTTGTAATAGACAATAAAACAGGTAGGATCTAAATACTTGCCTTTTGAATTTTGAGAATTCGCCTTGATGTCGGCAGAGACTGATGTAGGTAACTTGATTTTTTGGCACTCGACCGAAGGATGTCACAACATAGTTTGTGTCGTAGGCGCAATTCACAAAGTCATCAAAAAGGCATGTAGTATCTGTAGGTGCTGTTGTCATGGTATTAAAATGTTTTTTAAATACGTATCACCTCCTTAAAGCACTTTTCAGAGTTGAGATATTCTATCTCTTGTTCCGTGTAGTATCGAGCTCCGTCAGGGTTCATGACTCGTTAAGGCACATAAATATCTCCGTAATCTTCAAAATCGTCATTGTTGTAATTGCAGAATGCTAAAAATTGACAGCGCTGCTTGTCCTCTGCCTCTCTCTTTTCGGCTAATGTGATTTAATTCACGGGGCATTGTACCATTTGAGTTTAATACCTGCCGCTTTTGCACAGACACGCGTTGATCTTGTAAGGTTTGTGAATGAGACACACGCGATCTTCGTATTTTTCATTTAATTCACCCAATTTGAATTTTTTGTAAAGTGCTTTTCGTCGCTTTCAAGGGCAAATTAATAGTTTTCCTTGCGATCTCTAGATCCTATGAAACGACGATCGTAGTTGCGGCACTTACTTATGGGTTTTAACTGACGTATTTTCTCACCTTTCACTACGCCAAAACGGGTACGCACAAAAGTCTTTGATTCTACCCAGTCTTTGCACTTATAAGGGGCTACGCAATGACAGTTGTTACGAAGACTGCAAAACGTAGCGTGGTAGATAAACTTATTTGGGGTATGGTTATAAAGTTTTGTAAGAAAATTATTAAGACAAATTTTCACCTTGTTGTCGCGGCGACGACGTAGTTGTCTGTTTTTCTTCGTGTTTGTTTTCATTTGCACGAGGTTTTAGTTCAGTTTGAGGTTTCTTATCTGTATATGTGTTACTCTTACCAGCAGCTCGTCTGTAGCTGTCGACGATCTTATTCAAGGCTTGATTATACTCTTTCTGTTTTCGTATTTTGTTCTGTCGAGGTAATGGCCTTGCTTCCATGAATTATAGGTTTGTCAATTTGAACACTTACTGAGATGGAGGCTGCGGTGGGTCCTGAACTGTCCTGTCTTGGGGCGAATTTGCACTTTCCTCAAGATAACGACGGTAACGAATTGTCTCTTGAACTAATATTTCGCAAAGTACTGGGCGAAAATTGTCAACAAGGTTATTAAGCGCACTTCAGTATTGTGCTAATAATAATCGTTTTCGGGAATTATTTTGCTTGCGCCTGCTAAGATCCATTAGTACATAACTGTGGAACTTGTGATAGAGTGGTTGTTTACACTGAACTACTTATTGACGTAATGTTTTTCAATAACGTAGGTACTATCAAATTAAACCAAAAAGAGGGGAGTCGCTGGCAGAACTGAGGTAGCAAAATAGGTTACACCATAGACGCCACACAAACAAAGTGGGACACGACGCACAAAAAAACCGAGTTGACCGAAGGTCAGTGGGGAGCCATAAATCAAATTGATAGGATCATTTAGAAATGTTGTATTGTTGTCACGAGAGTGGACCTATCAATTGATTTCTTTCCTCGGGTTTCAGATCAGGTATTCTAAAAGAAGTCTGATCTAGTGTATGAGTATGAATATCTGTAGCTTGGTGATTATTGTACGAAGTAGATGCAATGTAAATGCAATTAAAATAAATCTATATTTGAATCTGTACTGTTTTAACTTTATTGTTGTAGTAAATAAAGAGTAGCTATTGTTAAGCTATGAATTGAACGAGCGAAGATAATGAGTATCTAGGAGAGAAATTGATTTCAGTATTTTGTGAACTGATATCTAGAGACTGACCTGAGTAGTTATGGTAATGGTTTACAAGTGTCATGGTGTATTTATAATGAATGGCATAAGGTACATTCATATTATATTTAACATTAAAGAAAAATAATACTGAATTATTTAGGTCGAATGAGTTGTAGTGCTTCTTAAGCTTACGTGTACAATTTGTATTGTTATTAATCATACATGGTATTACAATAGAATTGGACCGGATGAGAAGTCCGATAAATACATGACACATTATCTATATGGTTTCAATTAGACATGGACATACATTGAATACATATTTTAATATCATAAGTTAATAACAATAAGTTCATATTGTAAGTGTAATACTAACTAGGTTTAGTTTACTGTGATTGGTGAAATCTAATATCATATAGTTCTATATAAGCTATAGTGATTTAGTAGACGTTCTCTGTCCCCCCTGGCTCTCCATAGGCCAGAAAGGAGGGAGGCTAGAATAAGAAATGAGAAGTTTGATTAAAATAGAATATTGTTTTTTTTTCTACTTTGTATACGCTAATCTAACAAAGCGCTATACTCTGTTCGTACCATACTAAGTTTCAGAACCGCTCCTGTCTAATGTGTGTGGCAAGAGCATATCCCAGAAAGCGGTATGACACGTAAGGAAATATGAGGACGCTTAAAGCTCCAACTACATCTCTCACTTTCTCTACACTGTACGTGTGCTATTTGTATTTTACCGCACTATGCGTAGGGAGCAGGGAGAAATCTAGATAGACTCTTATGTCACTAAAACGTCAAACTTTTGTATTATCGACTCAAACCAACAGCGATTTCATTCATTTTTAAATTTTAAAATACAAAATCCACTAATAAATCTGCCAAATAAGATTTGATAACCATATTAGAAAGCACACAGTTGATGGAACAATTAAGTTCCACATGGAGTACCAAAGTCAGTTTGGTAAGAATTTATTTATGTTTAGTATTTTGAAATTTGATGTTCATTTGACAGCCTACATTCTAACAATGTATTCAATGTCAGAAATCAGAATCTCGTAGAAGATAAAAACACGGACGATAAACGCAGTTCTAATTAAACAAAAAAAAATACAGTGTAACGTCGTGGTACTGTCAATAAGTAATTGGCCTATTAAAATATAAAACATCAATCACTTCAAAATTGTACACAATAGCACGCAGTTACACTGCATTATTTTAGGTTAAATAAGTTAAATTAGAACTGGATTGATCGTCTGTGTTCTCTTCTTTTACCATTCATGAAGACTCACAAGCAATTAAATATTGGCTAGAGAAGTGCAAAGATGAAAGATAAATTAAAAACAAGTAGAAAAGGCAGACCAATTAAAGAAAAAGTGACCTGCCCAAAAATAGCTTTGTGCAAAATTTGTCTTGATGCAGGAATAGAAGACAGACACGTGTATTTAGAATATCCTAAAGTCATTGGCGATTTCCAAAAAAGAATCGCAAAAAGAGTAAATTAAAATGCTATAATTAGGGATCATTGCGACACAAGGCTAAATACTGTCGCGAACATCCTTAATATTGCTCCAAGCCCCGACAAAGTAACCCTCATGGCCGTTTTGATCGTGGTCATGATGGTCCGTCACAAATGGTTTAAAAGTCAAAATCCCGTGACAGAGTTTTAGGGTCATTTTAGTCTTCGTAGAAATTAATGACAATTGTTGCTTTTAATGAAATAATCAAAGAAGTTAATGATAAAAATGGTAAATGTATAAGTTGGTAAAATATTGAAAATATTTATAGTTGTAAAGAATTAGTTGTGTTACGTTAATAATTATCCTACTGGTGATTTTTAAGAGATAAAAGACTAATATAAAATGACTATGTAAAATGTTAATCTCCATAAAAATGACTGCCTAATATACGTATTATGATTTTTGTAAATTTTAGAGTAGAAATAAGTATAAGATACGTCTCAGACTAAAGACAATGAATTTTTGACATTAAAAATTTTTTTTTAAAGCACAAGACATCACGGGTTAAAAAGGTTTATTATTAAAAATGTTGAATATCAGTGCACTGAGGGTTTTGCATTTTTTATTTTTTTATTTTGCATTTTCTTCTTTCCTTTTTAACATTATAGAAATAAGAAAATGTCATCTTCACAAGATAATGAACGATCAGGGATTTTCGTGCGTCGATCTTCCCTGCCTGAACCCGTACCAATGTGTATAGATCACGAACCTTTTGTTTACGAAAATGACTTGCCTGACCTTATGCTTGAGCCTGCGGATGTCAAACTGTCAGTCAGCTCGAGACTCTCAGTAAAATATTCTCCTAAAAAGTGATTGAAAAAGACCAGGAGCGCAAAATCTTTGTTAATATTAGTGCCAAAGATATTTCTGATTTGTTTGTCAATAAATCGTAATTGCGTAGAGACTACTCCACAGATTTACAAAGATTCTTGCCCAATCAAAAAATATTAAAGGAAAAAAATTGCTTCAAAAAACAAGCGCTCACGAGTCTTCAATTGCTTCTGGCCAATTCCACCGGAATTAGTCGCTGAAACGTCCCAAGGGATTTTCCAGAAAAATTCCTGTGAAAGACAGTACTCGAATTGTTTTTTGTCAGATACTTCTGACCTGTCATTTTAGTTTTAAAAAAGTAGATTATAATTCCGGATATTTCCACAAAAGTTTTATTAAATTTTTATTTGATATATAAGTAGTTAGCTATATTTTGCTTTTACGTAATCTCAAATTAAAAATGACTGAATAAAATATTTACTATTATGACACGTGATAGAATGAATAAGCAAAAATTAGTATTCTTTTTATGTAGTTTAAAAATTTTGATATATAAATTTTCATATATTATTCGATAAAGATGAAATTTATTTTATTAAATAAATTACCTGTAAAAGTTGGGGATATTTCTCAAAAGACTAAGTAAAATTATGTTCAAAATTGAGTCTAGAAAATAAATACACAAATAAAACAATAATAAACCATACAGGAACGTTACCTATGAAATAGTGCGTGTTCTATTCGTTCGCATTATAGTTTTCTTTCAGGTCTATTATTTGCACCGTTGCTCGCAACTAAGGATATGGAGAAAAAGATGTGAATATGGACGTTTATACTAATAGATGTTTCGTTCTAATGGTGAAATGTTAAATATCGTTGAAGATAATAAAAGATTTGGTCCAAAAGAAGAATTTATAAAATTATGAAAATCAATATTATGTGTTAAAAATTATGTTTTGTTTTGATGAGGGCATCAAAAAATTTAGTCTAAAAGTTTTTAGAGAAGAAAAATAATGATCATAGAAGTATATATTGTATAAAATATAAAATATAATATTTTATGATGTAAAATGTACATTGTAAGTTGGAACCAGAGACGGATGGATATATTTCCCAAAAAGCCCTTTAGGCAAAGTAACCCTAATAGTTAAGTAGATGGTCACAGGAAAGATAATATTTCACACCGTAGAGTTGAGAATAGGAAATATAGCATGGTACGTGAGGATCTTTTATCCCCGCGAACCATGACCATACCCAGTTGGTGGAACTCCAGCAAAGCAGAAGGTACTCCTCACTTGACCGTGCTACGGCAGAACTTGTTGCTACGTGCAAATCCTAGGGGCCCACGTGGACCAGGATATCTTTCGAGGAAAATATAGTTGTTGCTACGTGCAAACTAATAGGGACCCAAGCGGACCAAGATACCCCACAAGGGAAAGTGTATTCATCGCTACGAGCAAATACTTAGGTGATCAAACGCTGACCCTTTCTGACCCTACGAGGGATATTATATTGACGCCACGAGCAAATAAAATAGGAAACACAAGTTGACCCAGAGAGACGTTCTACGAGAAGTCCGAAATATAATTAGTCCGGCTCAGAATCCAACCTACAAGGTAAAATGTATTTGTTGAAATAATTATTCGTACGGTGAATCGGGGAAACGCTCCCGTTTAATTATTGAGAGGTTTGAGTTTTATATTTGATTTCAAAGTCTATTTTATTTTGGGCTACGAGCCATTAAAAGTAAAGTCATATCATTTTCATTTTGCACTATTGTGCCATTTAAAAGTAAAAAGTATTTAAAATAAATACGAGGCATAATAGGACCTCTTAAACTATATATATAATTTATGTTGAGTTCATATGATTGCATAATATATTTTATGATATTCGTGTGTTTTGCATGTTCTTTGGTCTTTTTCTTCTAGAATAGTTACTGTATTGGCAAGGTCTGTCATTGTTTTTAGAATCTAATTGAGAAGCAATAATTAACAAACATGACAATTATATCAAAATATTGTGTATGAATTATTAGCTTATAACTTATATATGCGCTTTTGGAGGGCTCATTTATGTCGCTTAGTCGTTTCTAAATTAACGTAAGTAGAAAAAATTTGATTTCGAATAATTGCATTTTAAAACATCTTTGACTATTTTCTGATTGGGTGCTTAGTTGCCCAGTGGTAGCGTATGGCTCTTGCTAGCATTCCATTCCTTTAAATCAGAAAATACTGTTACTGCAGAGCCGGACATAAAACACGCCATCCACTTTGAGGGTTAGGCCACTCAAAAAAAATACACTTCATAGAAAACATAGCTATTTAAAATATTCTTTTAGGCATGGCTACGGGTTAGGTGGGTTTACACATTTGAGTGACGTCTCAAGGGCCTGGCCCTCAGACTGCCTGTACAAATGTATTGCCTGTACTCATTTCCAACCGCTACTTTTGTGTGAATGTGTCTGGACGCGGTCTGCCGACAGTCCAGCCATCTAGTCGGTACTGCGTGTAATTCTTTATCTGTTTTAGAATTTGTAAAGTAGTAAAAATATTAGTTTATTTAACTAGTAAGTTTGTAAGTCATTTATTTGATAGAAGCACTAACACAGTGTATCAACAAAGAATTAAAATGAAATCAAATCATGCTGTTGTGCTGTGGAAAAAAGAAAACCAATTTTCGAAAATCAAAGTTAAACAAATTTGCTATGATAACAACGAGGTTACAGATAAAAATCTTGTTGTCAACATAATGTGGAACATTGAGTATGAAAAAGGAAAATTTCAAATAGCAACAGTAATTGCTATTAGTATGTGACTAATAATACTTGTTTTAATTACATTCATTCTAAGTTGCACAAGAGTAGCTGTAGTTGTTAATATGTTTTATACACACTCGCTGACATGTGCTATTGACTGTAACGTACAAGTTAGTATCTTTAATTAGCGCTTAAAATATTTATTTATTTTGGTTATTTATTTGTTGCTGACGTGTTCAGGTTCCAAAGCAAAAATGGCTCAGTTAGCAGCAGATAAAGCGGCAGAACTTGCAAACAAGTCGATGCACGAAAAAAAAATGATAAATACATGATGAAGCAAAAGGTAGATCAAAGAAAAGTTGCTAGACAAAAAATCATTGCAGATGACTATGAAGTATATTTCTATAATCTTTTCTGTAGTATCGTTCTCCTTGATTTTTAAATCTTACTTTAAATGTATGGGCATTCATACTTCTATATGTTATTAATAAAATACAGGTGGTGGATCATAGATAGTTTTAGTTTAGGAAGGATTTAGTATATACAAGAGTTCATCAGTGACGCTGAAGGCGACCAGTCGCGTTCTTCAGAGCTCCTGCTCCGACTGTGTCTTTTAGTACTACAACCTATACACAAGTTGTGTGCTGTTCTCTGGTTTGGTAGTCCAGGCTTGGAGGGGAGGATGTGATAAGGTACACTGAGCCATCGGATTCCTGAGTCCGAAGGCTGAGTTTCCTTATTTGCATCTCCACTTAAGTCTCAGTGCACGAGGAAACAGAAATAGGGAAAGAAGTTATCACTAAGGGCATTCGTTAAACTCATTATAATACTTCTTTCTTATTATACTATCCTTGAACTCCAAGGTAATGGCAGTTGCAGAGAAGAGGCAGATGGGGAAAATCAGTATCTGGGCTCTGTAGTCCGGAGGATCGTAGTACCTTTTTCACTGAATTCCTTTTAATCTGGATTATTTAAACGCGTTCGGAATCTTGACCGCTTTGCATTATCTGTCGGTTGTGTAAGGAGCTCCTCGAAGCAAACTTACATCAACTTCAGCCAATTGTGCTAGATAGATTATTCATCGCAACCGAGATTCCTGGCATAGTGGACTCAGTTATTATATTTTAATACCTCCCTGGATTAGCCTAGGAGGTATCTCGCAGTATCGGGTTTAGCAACTAGTTCAATAGAAATGAACGAGGTCTACTCACGGAAGGCTTTTGGCAATCCACTTATTGGGTATGTCCAAGGTGCAAATTCCTTATAACAAATTATTCTTAGAATAAATGGGACAGCAATGGTTCAGTATTGGACTAGGCTATGAAATGACAGATACGAATCTGTGAGCGTGTCAGTTATGGAACCCATAAGATACATACATAGTATATATACAAGGAGGTAATAATAATTTTAGCTATTATTTCTACCTATCTACATAATTTACCGGAATTTTGAAAATTCTGCAATCCTGGACCAATTTCATTGAGCCATATATCATTGGAAAGCTGATCACGAGTAGAATTCAAATAATGAAAAGAGCCTCCATTATGACAAAACGTTTTTAAAATAACAGTCTTTTAATTTGAAAATGCCGCCAAAATTGTGTTATATGGGTCACAATCAAAAAACAAAAAAAATTGTGTCAACTTATTTTTAAAGAGCTTTCAAATGATATATCACTTAACAAAATCTGTTAACTTTTTTTAATTTGCAATTATGTTATTTAAAAACCATTTAAAAACTGATAACTACCGTGCGTGCACGCTAAGTTATTTAGATTTAGCAAATTGTCACCGTTGGAATAGTATATCATGTTTGTGCAAGTTTACTGAGTTTCCGGTAAAAATCTTCATTTAACACGATATTTAAAGTTTTAGCGGAAAATCCAAAAATTGAAGTTTTGAAATTTTGGTTGCATTAAAGAAATTAATTATGAATAAGATAACAAACAACATATTGTGCGGCCTTATTGCTTCCATTAATTGAAAACCTGTAATTGAAACTTAAATTTGGCGGCAAATTCAAAATACCTAATTTTGCTGTTAAGGCTAAAGCCCTTGTTTTTTTCTGTATTAAAAATTGCCCATTGCAGCAAAGCTACTTAGTTCTGAAAGTTTGTAGTTCTTGAGCGTAATGATATTCAAAGATATTCTTGCTATCCCTCACGATTCTCCTAATGCATTGCTGTACACCTTAAAAAAATTTCGGGGGCTTCAAATAATGAGATCTACTTGGGAAGCATTCATTCAAAATTATAATATTTGCGTAGTCTTGCTAAGTTGTGATGACCCATACATCCCATCCGTAAAAGATTTGAAGTCAGAAATGGAAAGCTGCATTGTAGCTTTGCAACCTAATGGGGATGAAGTGCAATCTAAGATGGATTCTTGTCCAAAAACAAAACCTGGTAAAATATTAAGGGAAGTATTAAGGAATCAAGAGTATGATCAATGGTGCTCATTTCCACTTCGAGGACAAGGTGTTGAATTGTATCAAGAATGTCCGTACGGCAATAAAATTATTATTGACAAATGCGGCTCAACATCTTCGGAATAGTTGAATGCTTTAAAAATGTCTGCTAATGTATATCCTGTTGAAGCTATTCCAGGTCGTTCGCTAGAATCATCCCTTTGCAGACACTGTAAAGAGAAAGAAACTCTCGCCCATGTTCTAGGGAAATGCCAGGTGGGAAGCTTACTGAGAACTAGTAGACATCATGAAGTTAGGACAATTATTGCTAATCATCTGAGAAAACTAGACTGGATTGTGCATGAAGAAGTTACTGATGGTGCTTCAAAAAGAGTTGACATCATCTGTTGGCGAAAAGATTTGAAGTCCGGGTACATTTTGGATCCAACAATACGTATGGAGCAGTCTCTAAGTCAAGCTGACGAAGTTAATGTAGAAAAGCAGGCACATTATAATCCTTGCATTCCGTACTTTCTGGATAAATACTGATTAAAGAAGCTGGAGGTGATTGGCCTTCTTGTTGGTGCTAGGGGCTCTATAACAGGGTTCTTTGAATCATTTCGCAAAGATTTGCGTCTCCCATCAAAAATGATTGAAGAAATTGTAGTTGCTACAATTCGTGGATCATGCCGAATCGCCCACAATCATTTATATAATATAAATTTAGTCAATAGTTGATTATTTACAATAATGTTATCTTTTGTTTTACGAGAATTATAATTAATAACGTAAATGATGTGTTTTGTTCTTACTGTGTCTTTATGGCAAGCGTAATAGTGCGCCAGTTGTAAATAAATATTACTAAGTAACTACATTGGTATTTGATGTACATGGCTAAATACATTGCTTAATATATATTATTTTCTCGTATTTAAGGTTCAATTTGGTATTTTAGTTTCCCAAGTCCAGTGGTTCAGTCAAGAAGCAAAAAGTACTGCTGAAGACTAAAAATGTAACAATCAGAATTTCAATATGTTTTTTATAATATTATGTATCAACTGTGCATTTCATTTGTAGTCAACAACTAGTCACAACTAGTCAACTGATAATGCATACATTTTAACTTTGCTTTTAGCAACAACGCAGTTCAAACGATGTAATTATGCAAATGAAGGAGTCTCAACTGATCTTACAAGCTGACGCAAATACTTTTAATGCCGATCTTGTTCCTAATTTAAGTTTAGCAGTCCAGTCAGAGTCTGAAAGTTTTGGAATTGACAGTAATCTACAGGATTTTAATGAAGATATCGTTGAGACTGAAAATGTGGAGTGGAGACTTCTCAACAAATCATCGAGCGGCCTAAGTCGCAGCTTAAGGATGCTAATAAAGAGAATTAATGTATTCGAAGTAATGTTTAAAACTTGACGATTTATGAAATTATAGAGTAGCATTTACATTGAATAGAGTAATAAAGATATCTATATTTTGCACTTACAAGTGTGAATAAAAATTAAATGTAATTTACTGCACGGCTTATTTTTTGAACTACACACGAGCATGAATTGACAGAGAAAAAGTTGCAGAACGAAATACTACATACAAAATTATATATAATATATTTTATAAATGATTGTAAATGTATTTTGTATCAGCGAGAGGGACAGACAGACGTATTCGTCGAAAGAATTAATGTTAGAATCGCCAAAGGCGAAATGGTAATGAAGCCGCAGACGGCCCGTCTATGTATGTGCAGCGTACATACATAGCCATGACTATGACCATGACCATGATGGTTATCGGTGTTAGGAAAAGTAAAATGATGAAATAAGGCTGTACACTGTACAGAGATGTGAGCATGGAGATGCAAAATAGATAATTAGTTAAAAGCATGGACTGGCGAATCTTCATATTCACCAGCCGATGAAAGAGAGTTCGGTCTGAAAGCTGCTCGAGGAAGCACTGAATCCAAAAGACGTCTCCAGCTTGGAACCTACGGGGAGCTGCTGCTACTGCAGAAAATATTGGAGCCACGAGGCCCAGGATTTAAGGACCCAGAATTGCCCCACGTGGGAATTCATAAAGTCGCTATTGCGAAGAGATTTAGGGATCCAGTGTTGAAGCTTGACCCGTAATCGGGCAAGAAATGATTGTTGTGTTGTTTGCTCTAAAAGAGAGAAACCTGGCTATGAGCCAGATTGAATAAATTCCCTATTGAAAGTTCCCTGTCTGTCACTCTCGCTACTGCGAAATACAAGGTAAAATATAATACCCTAATGGGATTAATTGTGAATGATTATTTTGTTGCCCAAGAGGCTTGATTATTGATTATTATTTTGTTGCCCAAGAGGCTTGATTGTTGATTATTATTTGATGCCCACGAGGCTTGATTGTTGAATTATTATTTGTTGCCCGAGTGGCTTAATATATTTTGGAAGTATTATTATTTGTTGCTTGAGTGGCTTTTGATTTAAAAGTATATTAATTGTAAAGTTGCCTTTTTGCCCACGAGGTTTTTGGAACTTATATTTTGTTTGGCGTATTCGCCTTTTGGAAAAGTATTCTTTCATTTTGGCTTACGGAGCACCGTTAGAAGTAATTATCATTTGGCGTATTCGCCCAGTTTAAGTATTCTTAAATCCAATAAATACAGGGCAAGGTTAAAGTCCCTTTATAAACGTATCATTTAAAGATTTATGTGTGTGTGTGATTGCATCCTTCCCTCGGTTGATATTCGCATATTTTCATATAAAATATAATTATATTTAATTAAGTATTAGCGTGAACGATAAGTAGATAGGTTGGGAAGCACCTACCCTCCCCACCCATAAGCGCATAAATTCATTTAGCGAGTGCTCTATATTTTGTGTTGCATAATTCCTCCATTTAGCGGTGCATATAATTTTATATCATCCCGGGCTTGGTCTTGAGATACGGGAGAACCCCCTTGTCTTCGTATACTCAGCCCGTTCCGAATTGGATTAGCGAGGACCCGCAATAAAATCCCTTTCATTAAGGTGCGGGGTATATACATATATATACCCCCAAAAAATTAATTAAAAATAATTAAAAAGTAGTTTAAAAAAAATTAGTTTAGTTAGAGTTAGGATAGCGGTCATTGGGGCAACCAAAACGCTTGGGCCCATAAATCCCCATTGTAAGGGATAGGAACCGCATGGAATAAATTATTTTCACTGCTACTGCAGATATTTTGACGCCACGTGCGTATACTGCTTACGAAGCATAGAGATTTGAAAAAGTGAAAGTGAAGGGCGAGTATTGGAACTGAGTGACGAGCGAAGCCAAAACCGACCCGATTTAGAAAAGAGTGCGTATCTTTGCAACTGAGTGACGAGCGAGAGCAAGAACGACTCCAGTTGCCGACTAGTGAAGACGTGTGGAAAATCTGCTCCAGCATCACTTTAATAGGGACTGGGAGACAAGACAAAGAAGTCAAGCTCATAATTGAGAAATATAAGAGTTCAAAAACGAAGAAAAATAAAAGCTCGTATTCGAGAAAATAAAAGTTAAAGTGGTCAAATTAAAAGAGCTCATAATTTTGAAAAAAGAAAAATAGGTGAAAATAAAAGTCCGTATTCGGAAAAGAAGGCAGAAAAGCCGAAAACAGAAACCATAGCGGACGACTCGCTATTGCTGAGACCGCCGTCCAAAAGACATTCATCAGTAATCCGCAATAAAGGTTAATACACATATATAAAAGCATTAATGGTTAATTCATAATTTATTGTGTAGTTTAAAATATATATTTTGAATTCATGTGCATTAAAAGGTTAGATTTCATGTGTATCAGTATATTACAGCATAAGTATTGCTTTGTCCATATTGGAAAATTATAGTGTTATTTTCTTCATCCGTATCCATAGAAATAGGAGCGTAAGTGAATTCAAAGTAGTCTCATTAGAAAGAACATAAAAAGTTGTTCCAGAAAGTGTCTTCATTTTGATATTCAAAATTCTGAAAAGTAGAAAATAATCCATTTGCCACTTTCATAAAAGTTTGCATTATAAGAGATAGAAAAAGGCATGGTCCGTTGCTTAATATAGAGGACAGGCCGTTTCCCATACCGTCCTATAGTTTAGTACAGTACCGGCATGGTCATCGTTCACTTAGTACAGGAATATATATGTATGCATTATAATAGAGGACATCCCCCAGTTACGTTAGAACATATCAGTATTTCATAATTAACGACTCATTTTGGAAGTCAAATTTCATAATTTCAAATAAAATAAGAAGTGCCAAGAATAGGACTTGGACTTACGGTCAAATTTTGTGTGGTGAAACACGATTAAAAGTTGAAATTTCGAAGGTCGTCCATCGGCGGACAGACGTCGTGAAGAGACGCACCCTTAACAATTCAGTATTCATTTTCAGACGGTCGGCATCCACAGTACAGAGGATCCAGACCTATAGTTTCAAGTGTAAAATCAGTTTCCATTTTACGAGGGATTGATACCTCGATTTATTATCATATATCTTAAAGTCAAAGTCATAATTTTCCAATCACCAGTATTGGGCTTTTGTTAGTTCAAAGTTGAAAGTTTTTCAAGTAATTACCTTTAATGGTCAGTCGAAATTTCAGGTTTCAAAAGTGTTAGTGCCAGGAATAGGAACCTGGACTTATCGAATCGTAAGTACGTGTTTTGGTGCCCAACCAAAACAGCATCTCATTATATTATTGTCAGCCATTCTGAAAATACATTCAATATTATTGTGTAATTTATAATAGTGCATCTAAGAAAGTTCAAAATTTCACATTTAATCTTGTGCCAGTCACGCGGTACTGGAATTAAATAGTAAATTCAGTTTTTGGTAAAGTATTTGATATTTCAGTTTCAAATTAGTGAAACTAGCGCTGGGAATAATAACACCCAGACTTAATTTTCGTTATCAATTTCGATAGTGCTGGGGATTCCAACCCAGGCTCAAAAGTTAAAATCATAAGTTAAATTTCTATTTGCTGGGGATCTATACCCAGGCTTATAATTTAAAGTCAAAGTTCAAAATATCAGTTGCTGGGAATTCAAGACCCAGGCTTATTTCCATTTTCAATTTTCATTTTTGAATAACAAATTAGATGTAATTCAGTGTCCTTTATCTGAATCAAGTGGATTTAGGTGAATCCAAATTCGGGAAGCTGAAATAAAATTAAAATTTAGGTTAAAGTCGGGTCAAGTTGATTTTCATTGTCGGACCGCATGTAGATGCGCACTTTTAATAACTGAAAGTGGCGACTACACTTCATTAGGAAATCAACTGATTTCCTCTGCCAGGGATACTACCTGGGCTTACTGTATTCATCAATTAATATTGTGTACTGGGGATTTGTACCCAGATTTGATTAATTTTGCATTTGGTCATTTTTCATATGTTTTCAGATTGTGGGCTCATAAGCCAAGTTTTATAATTTAGATCAAGTGCCAAGTACCAGTCTTGGACTTATTAGTAAGTAGTAAGGACATAGTCCATAGTGTAGTTATTCTTCAATTAGGGAAGTTTACGGTCTGTTGAGGGGCTCTCCGTAAACTTACCCAACTGTTCGTTACAGTTAAAATTCAACTGCAAATATTTCGTCATATATATAAGAAAGTAAAAATAAGGTGAATTACAAGAAGCAAGTGGATAATTCCAGTAAGCTAATTTATATTAAAAAGATAATTTTGATTTGTTGTAGAAACCATACTTGGTCAAATAAGGTGTACTCACCAGTAAAGGGAAACAACTCCCACATACGGAGTCTTCCGGAATTTTTGATTGTTGATTTTAAAATTACTAGTCAAGTGAAATATAAGACGAATTAAAAGGACCGATACAATCGTCCAGAGTATTGAAGATTATTAGTAAATACCTGAAAAGAAAAAGAGAGCATTATTAAACATTTTTATTGATTGTTGAAAAATATAAAAGAAAAATATAAGATTTACAATTTCATGGTAACTAATGGTTAACCATATACGTATATAAATGCAAATCAAGTAAATTCTACTGTTGATTAATTTAAAGGGCTTTATTAAGCAAAAGGACTTCTCACTTACTAGTGAAGGCTACTGCCCAACGGATTGACTGTTCGGTATTCCGAAAGAACTGAGAAAGGATCCTACTGGACCTAAGAAAGTCTACTGACTAGTGTTGCAGCCTGTTAAAGGGAAAATTAAGGCGATTAGTTGAAAATTTTGGTAATTAAACCAAACTTACATGTTTATGAATTTATGATTGAAGGCATGTAAATACTTATTAGTATATTGAGTAATACATATAAAAACTTGGGTGAATACTATTAGTACACCATCAATAGGATTCAAATAGACATTGAATTAATTTTAAAATCATTTCGGTAGCTAAATAAAAGGCTTTACTAGGCAGTCAAAGGTCAGAAGACTATTTTGTGGAAAGGGCATCCGAGAGCCAGATATTTTTACTCTCAAGTTGATCCGAAACAGGGACCCGAGGTTAACGAAGAATACCCGGAGATCCATAAGCCAGGAGAGCTTCAATTAAGTAGCAGATCCCACGAGGACTTTTGTTGTTTTGTTATCCTACGAGGACAAAGAAAATAAGTAAGTTCAACTTACGACCTATATAGGAAAACAAAACTACACTCATTAGTGAAGATAGACATTGAAATTTTGTGGTTACTACCAATTAATAGATTTTGTTTCTGATTTGTGAGATTATTATCTACTTTAAGATTTAAATAAAAATAGACAGTTTTGATTTTGAGGTTATTACCTACTATATTGTTGAATGAAAAATAATTATGATTTATGAGGTTACTACCTACTTATATTCATGGTTAATACCAGTGTTTTGAATTTGTGAAGAATATAATTTTGAATTGAGGTTATTATCTATTTAATTACTGAATGAAAAATAAGTTTGTTTTTATGAAAAATATAATTAATAGTAAATATAGTGCTTGAGCTTTTCATGGTTAATACTAGTTTTGAGTTTAAAAAATAATTGTTTGATTTACGGGTTACTGCCCATTGATACTGATTAAAAGACAGTGAATTTTATAAAGAGAAATAATTTGGAATTCATGGTAACTACTGGTTAACCAGACCCAAGTAGATGCGAAGTTTATGTTTCTGTAGTAACATATTACAATTATAGTTACAAATAGATTGATAAGTAACAAAGTTGAATTAATTTTGAATTGATAGCTGGATACCTTACGAAGGATCCTCGGTCACTGACCAAGCTCATACGTTGACGGATTGGATACTTCCATTTCCTGAAGATTCAAGAAGTAAGTACGTCTTACTAAGAAAATAAACATAAAAGCATAGGATAATTTATGTGGATTTACTTTAGTTTGTCTGAGACAGACATAAAAGTTTTATTTTCGATCTTTTTGATTTTAAGTTTCTTATATATTGTGAAAAGATACGTTGTTTATAATTTTTGTCAGAGATTAGGATAAATACAATTAAAATATTTATGTGAATATTTCTACAGTTATCTAGCACGGATAGTAAGTTTTTGTTTGTGACATTTTTGATTTTGATTTCCATTTATGTTTATGAAAATTTTTTGATTTATCGTATGAATAAACGTATGGCAGGTTTACGCCAATGATATTAATAGTAAACACTACTAATTACGATATATTGTGCTTTATAGTAATTTTGATAATCCTATTGATTTACAAATTAAGATTGAGAATTGTTCGAAATAATCGAAATAGAGAAGCTAGAGTTGCTTGGCAATTAACTGAAGATTCCTCTTGAATTTATTAATTTTAGAGTTGGGTTACTACCCAAAATAAAAAGGGGCTTACTAGCCATACAAAGATAATAGACTGAAAGAAGACACCGTAGTGTAAAAGAAAGAAAAGGTTTTATTTGACTGACTTTTGATTCAATTTTGAAGACTTGACATAGGTACATTTTGTTAATTTTCATTTTGATTTAAGTGCTTACGCTTATTAGCTTGCTTCATAGAATCAAAACTTTTGGGTAGGTTGTTGCGCGAATATATGTACCCCCTGTCCTGCATCACAAAGCATAAGCATAAAATAATTCACCCACCATTTCATAAAAATTAAAAAGGAAAAAAAAATTATTTTACTATTAACAAAATAAATTATTTGTCATTGAATTATTAACAAGCATTAAATAATTTAAAGTTTGAATTTAATAAATTTTGTGAAGGTACGAACCAAGGCCTGAACACTTTAAAAGTAATATTCAGACGTGGAAAAAAAAAATAAAGCAAGAACTGATTCGGGTCTCAAACGAAGACACGCATCGGGTTCACACTTGCAAAAGTCAGTGTGAGCTTTGCTTTATTACAAATCGACGAAATTCAAATAAAAGGCAGTTACTACTGCAGATCAATAAGGAAGTAGAAAAATAAAATTGTGCTCTTACTAGAGATATAGACAGTCAGCCATCTTCAATATTTAATAAATTCCCACAAGGAACACACCACGCCGTTCTGAAATTGAATCAAGAACATTCATTCAAGTTGATATTTCAAGCTTGGGTCCATAAAAGTATTTTGAATAAAGCACGTTACTACGTGATAAGTAAGTAAAAGATAGATAGACATTTGTACATGAGGACTCCTCATACTTAAGTATAGGATTGCATTGAAAACATAGCAGGTTACTACCATTTTTGAGAAAAAGCAAATTTAAGTTAAATTAGACTTCAAGTATTACTTCGAAAGCTTATTATTGTGTAAACCTAATATATATTTCACGTGTATAAGAAAAATTGAGTTGATTGAACCTACTGGTCCTCAACAATCTATTGATTAATTTAGTATTGTGAAAATTTTGAGATTTTGCATTTGAGGGGAAACTATCCCAAAACCACTGGTATTTAGTAACGTACAGTTAAGTACCTACTAGTACATTTGTTCCTCATAAGGAAAGGAATTAGAAGCACGTTACAGGGAATTCCACGGAATTCTAAATTTGAGGAAAACTGGAATCAATAGGCAAAGGCAATACGATCGATCCTTAGCCAATTACATTCGAGATTGAAAAACCAATAGAAATAAAAGTATAAGATAAAGACAAGGAGGTTATTGATCTAACAGATTCATTTATTGGTGGTAACGATACTACACTTGAATCCGAAAAACAATCTCCTGAATTCAAGGGACTTGATAAAAATATCACTCCAGAAAAGCTAGAATTATCGTGGGACGAAGAAGTCCAGGAATACGAAAAGGAGGATAGACAGTATAAAGAAGTATATCAACAAGTAAATTTGTGGGAACCACCACAGAATTGGGCTTTCCTACCTTTCCATTATCATTATTTATCGAAAGTTAATAACAGATTAGGATTAGAAACTATGAATGAATCACAAATTAAGGCTCTGATTGAGCCTCTGTTAGCTAAAAATAAAGGCTTAGATATTGACCAACAGCTGGTCATATCTGAAGCAAAACTCAGGGCGGGTATTCCCCCATATAATGGAGAAAAAGAGGCTCGAGGTTGAATCGAGGAATTTAAGGAGGAATTAACTCGTAGAAAGATATTAACGCCAGAGAAAATATATATGACTCTGGACAAGGTTCTGACTGGTACTGCTAAAGCTTGGTGGAACATTGAGAAGCCACGCTTTATTGCTATGTACAGCAATATTACGGATCAGACGGCTAAGGAGTCAGCACAGAAAGCCACTATTGATAAAATATATCAGGCACTTGAATTAAAATTCGATCATGCATACATGAGCAGTAAGGCAGCAGCTGAATTAAACTCAACTATTTATAATAATAAGATGAGTGGAAACGAGTATGTCAACAGGCGTTTACAATGTGTAACGCAAATTGATCCGAAATGGATGAAGAGGGGAAAATAGTACAGTTGCTCAACGGACTTCCGGATTGGCTCCGGACTCCGATGATGTCAGTGAGCGATATTGACAACTTTACGAAAGTTCTCAATCGCCACATCTCTCGCCATACAAATAATTTGTTAACTAGTCCAGTTCAAGATGTTTTTGATGGGGCACAAAAAAAGCCTGTATATATTAGGGGAATGAACGGTAATCCGTCAAATAATTATAACAATAGGAATGGGAACCAGCCTAATGGTGGTCAAGTTAGACACTAGGAGCTAGCGACAGAGAATGTGTGCAAGCTGAAATCTCAAAATCACATACTTATTCGTTTTTCCACAAATCCAACATTCTAGGCATTTTCAATGCTTTTCAACTCGTATCTATTTTGCTCGCATGGCACCACTATGAATATGTACAATTTATCCGAGTTTGACGGTACTTTCACTGTCTTTGGTTGGCGGTTGGCGCCTGGCGCCTGGCCGCAAAAAGTATGACTGGCATTCAACGAAATGTGTGTTGCTGGTCGACGACACCGACACTGACAAGAAAACTTAAGAGTTTTTAATATAATAGAGGTTAAAGAAATCATAAAACAGATTTTACTAATTCTTAAAGTTAATTATCCTTGTCTGTTAACCATTCTTTTGTAGACTTGAAATTCTTGCTGTTTGCGAAATAGAATTTTAGTAGTAGGACTGTAGTGTGCGTTGTTGTAATTAATTGTTCCAAGTAGTCTTTTTGACTTTTCTATTGCACAATTTGTTCAAAAACAACTAGAAACTTTAACTAACTTTAACACTTAACCATTAACTGGACCTTTACGTGTGTCACCAGACTATCTCGTCATTGTTACCACATCAATAATGCTGTCGGTTTTGTCTGGCTCCATTAAAAATAATTTCCAGCTTCCTAAAATCCTCAACATGTAACATTTACGATTCTTGTAGTTAATCTTCAGAAACCACGATTAACTACTGATTCGACTCGCATTGTATTGTATTGTATTTGAAGGGATCTCCCACAGATCAGGATACCGTAAGCACTTCATCTTCTAAGTTCAAGTAAGTTAAAAACATAATATTAGTGTTGAATTACCTTATTATTGTTACCTTATTAAGTGTTGATGCTTAAAAAAGTTATCACTCTAGTAAATATTAATGATTTGAATTTTGTTTTGTTGAAATAGGATTTGTGTGGTACTGCTTTCAAGACTTTGAAGAAAGCTTCATTAGATCATTATCAACATGCCTATTGTTGGGAAATACCAATTGACCAAGAGTGAAAACTTCGATGAGTACATGAAGGCTGTCGGTAAGCTGTGCTTTATTTTGTTTAATTGTTATAAGTGTCAATATTGTATCATATAATGTGGTCAATATAATGTGGTTAATGATTCGCGTTGTTGCATAGTCATTGAATTATCCTTAGCGCATTTAAAAATATACAAGTCTGGGCTTAGTGAATATTTCGTATGGAGTTATTCCTTCCCTGTATTTTAACGTGTATGTAAATTTAAGGGTTTAGGCTGGGTGAGGGAGTATTAATTTTTACCTAGTATAATTATTTAGTTACATGCATCTTGGTTGGTCTGCGTCGTCCTTAGTATGGTTTTAGTGTAGTGGCAGTTCTCGTTTATGAAGAATATTTTAAAATGCAATTAACTTAATTTTAGAAATTTTCATTTCAAAATTCTTATTGCGATAAATGCATAGTTTAGGCTGCTAGGAGTTAGGAGTTCACAGACCCATCATTATCGTTTTTAGTAGAAATCTGTATTTTCTTACTAGTTAGTCATGAGTATATCTCATACTTCTCATATGTTCATACCATACAGACAATGAAATCTTTTCATGATTCAGCTTTGAGTTTCTTTGTCATGTATACTATATTGAATATGTAACCAAGCGTAGTTAGCTGTAGATAAGATAGCTAATTTGAAATGGGCAAAATTTGGCTTGATAATTTTACAAAAATCAATGATCTTAGGTTTAATACTTAAGTAAAGTGTACATATATAGGTTATGACTGCCTTCAATATCTTGAAGGCAACTGACCTTTAAATAGCAGCATTATATTCTGGGCCAAATTAACAGTTTTGATTAGATGGCACAATAATGCCAACTTGAAAGGAGGGTTGTTTCAAAAGAAATTATATTAATTTGACCTTGGGAGACGTCCATGTTTCAAATTTGAATGCCCCAAACCATCATACACATAACACATATTAATCTTATTCAATAGCTGAACTCATCTAAACCAATTCGGCTGGTTAATTCCTTTTGGGTCTCATATAAAATTCTAATTATTCCCTTCTTGGATCAAATCATATCTGCCGAGTAGCTCAATCCACTAGCTTAAGACAAATTAATTTCAATTGATGACAAAAATTATAAATTATGACTAATATACTATGCTATGGTGTTAATTACTGCCGGATTCTGCTGAATAGTGCAAATAATAATAATAATGCTGCGGTTAGCTTTTGGTTGGATATTTCGCTTTTTCAGGACAATAATAACTAAACTTAAGAAATCGTATTTTATTATGTATTCATTTATATTTAGTGCAAATATTTTAGCCTCGTTTTCTTGCATTGAGCCAGAAAGATAATAGTATTCATTATCTTTGATACTTACTCGTGTAATTCTTTCCACTATCCTTTATTTGCACATACCCATGAATTGCTGTCTTATAAAATTGTAATTGGAGTTATTTTGCAGTATTGTATTTTCTTTTTATGAGTGCTTGCGTAATCGCTCTCCCACAATATTAGGGGCTATACCTAACCAGCAACTTCTATATTTTTTCTTAGTAATAGTTACCAGTTGTAGGTACTTTTGGTTATACACTAAACTAATATGTCAATTATACCTTTCTAATGCAACTCATCGTGAGTACATATTAATATAGAGATTGCGTATTATATCAATAAATAATAATTTTTTAAAGGTTCTGCTACAAATTAAAAATTCAATAGGTTGCTACTGTAGTATCATAATCCGGAAAAAATTAATGCCTTGAGAATGCAACTTTGACAATAGAGTTCTACATTCACACTTAAAAAGCCGTTTGTTGTAAAAGGATCCAATACTAGATAGGTGATATGGTGTGATTTCATCAAGGATGAGGTTCAAATTCCAATGAGTAATTAAATTATTTTTATAATGTGCAGGAGTTGGAATGGTTATGAGGAAACTTGCTTCAAGGGCAAAGCCTGTCACTGAGATTAGCCAAGGTGATGACGGATGGAATATCAAGACATCGACTGCATTCAAAACGACGGAAATCAAATTTAAGTTGGGTGAACCCTTCGAAGAGGATACTGCTGATGGTCGTAAATGCCAGGTTAGTACTAACTTATTTCGAATGGATCCTGATTGTTCAGGATTCAGGATTGATTACCTCATGCATATTAATAATAATGTAGATATACTTAATCGTGTGTAAGGCCGTGATAAACTTAAATCCGATAATTGGAATGATTTTTACGTTTGCTTATTTATTTTATAACAGTCGACCATTGTTTTGGAAGGCGAAACTTTGGTTCATACCCAAAAGTGCGGAGATGCTGAGTATAAAATTTTGCGGGAATTCAAAGGCAATGAGATGACCATGACGCTCTCTGCCGGAGGTGTTACCTCTACTAGAGTCTACACCAAGGTCTAAAAATAACCTCTTCGTAGTTGGAATTACTCCAAATATCATTAAAGTTAAATAATAGAATTCGAAGTAAACCACTTACATGGGAACCTACCTTGCTTGAACACATGAATTCAAATAAATTCTATCATAACGTCTTCTACTGTGACTATTAACTACTGACTAGTGACATGCAAGCTGGCCGAAGCCCGACGTTCTTCCGCGACCTGGCCGAAGAACTTCGGTACAACCTAACCGAAGACCTTCGTCTGAAACTGCAACCCACCCGAAGAGAAAATTTTTATGAAATGACTTAATTATTTTTTGGATTAAAAAACACGTAAGTTATTATTAACAAATCAAAAAATTTTACAATTGCAATGCAGTAAATTTTTGAGGCTTTTCACAATGTTTTCATTATTGTTTGCATTCAATAGTTTGGAAATAATTTTTGGGACATGTAAAATCGAAACTCTTTTCGTTGTTAATTTAACTATTTAGTCCCTATTACCTCAAAGTACAAGATCCCGATCAGGTGTATTAAAATCAATGAAATGATTTATATCGTCTTCCAAGATTACAAAGTAGATAGTAACACTAGTTGGTGCCACTAGAAACCCATCTATAACATTGAACCTTCCCTCAGGTCTAGGTATGAGGGTGTGCTACCCGGACATTCGCTACCCGGAAATTTGCTACCCAAAGCCCAACCTAGGACATTTGCTACCCTTAACTTAAGACATTTGCTACCCACGGCCAAATCTAGGACATTTGCTACCCATGGCTAATGTAAAAATAAATTGCATAGAAAATACTTGAGTATATACACGACATTGCATCGTTGAAAAAGTTTATTAATGCCATTACTGTTAATGATAAAAGATGATATAATTGTAGATAGTCGTTCAGAAATGATATATAAAAATAATATATATAATATCTTTACAATTTATTGGTCTAATTAATATATCCTGCATATAGAAACTGATTGCTGTATAAATGTTAGAACAAGACAACAACAAGCCATTATTGCAGAAACGATTACTAAAAAACGGTAACAATAAAATAACGTAATCTTAATTGTAATAAAATAAATAAAACTCCATATGAGTTATTCCATGTTTTACCATTAACAATAATAGCGTTAATAAACTATTTCAACGATGCTATGTGGTGTCCTCAAAATATTTTCTATGAAATTTATTTCTACATTAGCCATAGGTAGCAAATGTCCTAGATTTGGCCGTGGGTAGCAAATGTCCTAGATTGGGTTTTGGGTAGCAAATGTCCGGGCAGCAAATGCCCGTTTACCATCGGCATCTTGTACTTTGAGGTAATAGTTATTGCATGTTCTAAAAATCATTTCTACACCAATGAATGCAAGCAATAATTTAAACATTGTAAAAAGCCTCAAAAATTTACTGCGTTGCAATTGTATTAAGGATTTTTTTGATTTTTAATAATACCTTACGTGTTTTCTAATCCAAAAAATAATTAAGTCATTTCATAAAAATTTTCTCTTCGGGTGGGTTGCAGTTTCAGACGAAGGTCTTCGGTTAGGTTGTACCGAAGTTCTTCGGCCAGGTTGCAGAAGAACGTCGGGCTTCGGCCAGCTTGCATGTCACTTCTTCGGGTAGATTGCAGCCCAGCCGAAGCCTCTTCGGGCTTTGGGCTTCGGCTGAATTGCACCGGTTCTTCGGTCTTCGGCTCACTTGCAGATTTCTTCTTCGGGTAGGTTGCACATTTGTCTTCGGCTCTTCGGACAACTTGTGTGTCATATCTTCGGTCTTCGGCTCGCTTGCAGTTCCTTAACTACTGCTAGTATAGTCGTTTGGTTGCAAAATAGCTTATCTCCATTTTATTTGAATTTGAACTTTTGAAATTTTCTTCAAAAATAAAAAGTCGAGAAAATTCAGTGGAAATAACAAAGGAAAATTTAAGTTTTGAATTCGAACCCACACCCTTTGGAATACGAATCTGGCTCCTTAACTACTGGACTGTCACAACACATTAACTATGGATTATTAGCAAGCTTAAATTTCAATGGGGTCATAGAAACTTTTAAAATTTTGGGACCGCATTACTACCCTGTCGTCAGTTAGACCAATGCGTACATGCCTACCCTTAACATGGGATGTCTTAAATAGCCAAGTAGTAAATAGTCACCGTAGAAGACGTTATGATAGAATTCATTCTAATCCATGTGTTCAAGCTAGGTATGTTTCCATGTTAGTATGTTTCTTCGGGATTTAGACAAAGTTGGTCCGAGTAGTTTCCCTAACTTGGGAAGTATTTTTTATGTAACTCTAGGATTTAACCGATTGGTATCAAAACGTCTTCTACCGATCCCAGACACTTCCACCAGTATATAGACTTAAGTGCATTTTGCGCTGTTCGCGCTTTAAAGGCGCGCGCATTTGCGCATTTTGAAAAAGTGGTCGACTTTCAAATTGGCCAAATCCGTATTGGATTTAACATTTGAAAATGAAAAAATCCAGGTCCTGGGTTTTTTATTCAGTTTTGTCAAAATCTTTAAATAACTTCACAATACCAAAAAAAGTTGCAGAAAGCAAAAGCATCACTAGTGGAAGTGTCTGGGATCAGTAGAAGACGTTTTGATACCAATCGGTTAAATCCTATAGTTACTCCCATTAGTTCAAGTTTTTGAACAAAGTAAATCCCATTAGAAATTTTTTAGTATTTTAAATCGGCGTTTTTAAAAAATTTATTCCTAAACGAGCTCCGGGTCTCAAATAATGGGGCTTTTAGTCTAAAAACGCGTATAGTATTCTTACTCTATTTCGATACAAAGTACTTTCAAAGCTTCAATGAAAAATATCATATGGGTTTTCAGAAATTAAAGTCACGGAAACATAAAATTTCGGCGCTGTTGGTTGTGGACGATGATAGTGATTTGGATGATTTCAAAACAGCTCGGACTACAAAGCAGTTTAATCGAGTCAAGCAGAACAAATCAGAAACAAAATCCCCGAAATTACCAACAAAACTAAAGTGCACTTCTTGCAAATATGAAACTACCAGAAAATATTGTCTCACTCGTCACATGCAAACTCATTTAAAAAACGCCCCTGGCAGATTCAAATGTTCTGAAGACTGTCAATTTTCAACAAACAGATCGTCGCGACTGCAAAATCATTTGCGTGTACACCACAACAAGACCGAAGATATTGAAGATCTTACGTTCTCTTCAGAGGAAAAATTTGAAAAATGGAGAGAGGATCTCAAGTCGAGTAAATCAATTAAATTTGTTTCCCACTCAGGAAAAAGAACTTTATCCCATGTATACTACTGCCACCGATCTGGTATTTTTACATCTAAAAGCAAAAAAGAAAGGAAAACAAGTAGAAGCATTAAAAAACTTGGGACTAACAAGACGGGCTACTGCAATTCAAGATTACAAGTTAAGAAAACAAAGGCCGGAAAAATAATTGTTACCCATTATAAAAATCATTCAGGTCACACTATTGATCCGGGGCGCGTAGAAATATCAAAAGAGCAGTATGATCTTATATCAAATCAGTTATATCTCGGTGTACCTAAGAAAGTAGTTCTTAGCAATATTCGATCATCGGTGGAAGGTAGCATCAAAAGAGATAGTTTAACGACGATGAAAGACATATCTAATGTCGCCTGTAAAGCTGGAATACGATCTCACATAATGTTGCATAGTGATGATGCAACCAGCGTTGATGCAAGCATTACAATTTTAAAAGAGACCGAGAATAGCATTTTGCTTTATAAACGTCAAGGGGAAGTTAATTCAGATTTCGCTTCTTCAAAGTCTGAGGACTTTATGCTGGGTTACATGAATAAAGGTCAAGAAACAATGCTGACTCAACAAGGAAGTAAGATAATTTGTCTAGATTCCACACATGGGACGAATGCCTATGGATTTGAGTTAACAACTTTAGTTGTTTTAGATGATAATCATCAAGGATTTCCGGTGGCGTTTTTCTTCCACAATTCCAAAACTACTGAAACTTACGAATATTTTTTTTCAAGCATCAGAGATCGAGTTGGTCAAATTAGTTGTTCAACATTTATGTCCGATGATGAAATCGGATTTTTTAATGCTTGGAAAAACATAATGGGAGAACCAGGCCAGAAATTATTGTGCGCTTGGCACGTTCTCAAAAATTGGAAATCAAAACTAGGCGGACTGAAGGCCGATGTAAGGCAAGAACTGTGGGCCCAAATAAAGAAGATAATGAAAATCACTGATCCCGTGACCTTCTTGGCTGCTTACGAAACATTCGTGGTCAATCATATGGCAAATGATTCTACAAAAGATTTTGCGACCTATATAGACCAGTTCTACGGTATAAGAAAGGAGGAGTGGGCGTACTGCTTTAGAGTGTTTGCCGAAATTAACACGAATATGTTCTTGGAACGCATTCACCGAGAAATGAAATATTCTTACCTTGATCAAAAAATGACTAAGAGGTTAGATATCGGGCTGTAATTAGTTCTTCGGTTTCTTCGTGACAAACAGTTTGACCGTCTTATAACAGCATACAGGGGTAAAGTTACGAGTAAGGATGGTAAAATACGATTACGTCACCGCGACAGTATTGACTATTCAACTAGATATATTATACAAGTAAACGATTACTGGGAATGCCAATCTACAAATCCCAAGACCCCATACACGACCTATAAAATTATTTTACAAACCCCTAACTGCAATTGTGCACTAGTTTGCCAGGGTTGTCAAGCATGTATTCACAAATACAGGTGCGACTGCCCCGATCGTTCTATACAATTCAATATGTGCAAGCATGTACATATTCTGTGTCGATACTTGTCTGAAAAATGCATTGGAGAAACTGAAACAATTATTGATGAGGACGATCTAGAAATGCAAATTAATCAAAATGACTACGTGGAAAAGCGCGCGATTGAAACCAAAGCACATCAATTAGATTTAATTCCTGAAAAATCTGCAGTCACTCTGGACGTTCGTGAATTTAAACAGTCGCTTTCACTCGCGTGGGCGTTAGTAAACGATAACAAAGGAAAAAACATTCTGCGAAAAAGTTTACGTCAGATTACTGCTGCGTTGAGAAGTTATAATGAAAATAAAGTTGCTGCGCTACCAATGTTACAGTGCCGAGTACGAGAACCAGGAAATAAGAAAATGGAGAAGCAAAAACGGTTTTACAACGTAACCAAGGCGCGCAAAAAACAGCAAGTACGAAGTAATGTCTGTTATGAGCCAGTAAATGAAGTTGCTCCTATTAGATTTTGTGTTTCCTCAGATCCCAGTTTTGACCCTTCAGTATTTGCGAACTAAAATTCATGGAGAGGGACATAAAGATAATTCATTACCAAGTAAGTTGCTTCAATGTTCGTTTTATTTGTGGTATTGTAGTATAATTGCTCTAAATATTTTACTTGCTGTATCTAAATGTAATTTTATTTTTACTTTTTACACAGTATTTAACGTTCCGTACATGAAAGTTGGATGGAAAGAAGAAATTAACCCAATTCAAGTAATACAGGATGTTTTTAGCGAAGATAAAGTAGAAAAGGATTTGGATGACTAATAAACCAACACTAAAATCACACGTGATTTCTAGATTGTCGTTTTTGTGGTATATATTACTTAATTTTAAGTGGAATTAATTAATCTGTTGGTTTAATCAAAGGGCGCATTCATTTTCTGAGCCCCAACATGTGTCCCTTTGTAAGTATTTATACGCTATTTCATGTCCAAATAATTTGTAATCCAAAGAATAATCTTTTTAAATTTATATTTCTGCTCAGGTAAATACTCGTGTATTTGTAGTTGTTTAAACTAGTTGTATTGTATTGTAATTGAAGGGATCTCACATAGTATAATACTATGCAAAATGCCGCTCAGGCCACTAATAGTCCCATTGCAGACTACCCTTATACTATAGCTTTAATTTAGGCATTACGCAAAAGCTTTAATTTAGAATAGTGTAAACGAATGTGGAATGCTTTAAAGTAATTTAGTAGTTCTTTGGCAATCAATGGGTCCGAAGTTCTAAAGGGAAATGGTTCGAGGTTGTGGAAGCTGTGTTTCGTGGGGATTCCGTATCGACACTGGGGAGACAGCACTAAAAGTAACGTGTTTTATTTAACGCACTGTGGTTTCTTTGATGACTACGTCAAAGTCGGGAAAGGTATTCTTCCGACAGCCGGACAAAATTTGACCCGACATCCCAAAATCAACATCTTTCCGTAGCCTGACGAATTCTGACGAATTAAAGTTTAAATTTGTAGATGTGTTTGTTGCATTTATTACATTTTGAATGATTTAACATATTTTATATATACTATATACTTTGACGTCTGTTTTGCACAATAATTTCGAATTAATGACAACTTAATTATAGTGACTAATAATACATATATACTATATATACTTATAAGGATGGATACCTATATACAGAATTTTCTTGGCGTTATTAGATACTTTAACTTCACTTAAAATGTTTAACTTGTGTTATTTTTCATTTAACTGACTAATGGTGTCTTATTTATGTGTGTACAAATCGTCACCAACCCTAGACACGTTACAGGAGGGTGACAGTGGGTAATCGTGGCCAGTAGCCACATGAGGCTTACTTAAACCACCGATATCGGTGGCCTAAAGTCTAGTCTATTATGTTATAATAATAAACTATATTAATTTTGCTCACCGTTTAAGTAAGTAGGTATTTAATAGTTTTTGCTTAATGGCCCTGGCCCTAGCTCTCACAGCAAGCCACAATTGTTTTCAACAGCGTGTTTATGTACCCTGATTAAGGAGACATTTTCCTCTGCTTGAATATTAAAACTATGTGTAGTAATAAATAACTATTCTTTGTTAAAAACGAGCCTTCAGTTGTCATTGGTTGTAAATGCTATTGAAGTTTATTTTCATATTTTGGTGTAATTCTTGCTATTCAATTTTATATGCACCACTATAATAGCATTTAGCAAAAAATCTGTTAATTTCTTTTACTGTTTCCTGTTATAATCATTACCAGGAATATTGTTAGAGCCAAGCTAACAGGGTTACCAATAAAGTTTACAGATTCGATCTGTAAATGTCTAACCAACTTGTACGGTTACTAATTCTAATTCCTTACAATATAGAGGCTTATAACTGACATGTCACCTCCATTACTTTTTACAGCTGACGCTGTTAATCTCGGCATTTTTTTCTGAGCGTGTACAGAAGAAATTTTGCTCCTAGTTAAAATGACTACTAAAATAAACTATATTAGTGTTATTTTCCAGAAAATATGTTTGTGCTTATTATAAAAGTTCATACATTTAATAATTTCATTGCAGCAATATCTTGTTTTACTTCAGTTTTTTGGATTTGGATATTTTCAAGATTGCATACGAATGCACTATTTGTCTGAGAAGGATTGATAGTTTATTTTAGTGTGAATTTGATTTCCGAGAGGAAAACGTACCTACAGGTGGAAAATGTTCGGGAGGAAAGTGTACCTATACCGTGAATTTAGAATTATCTCGGTGCAACAGTCACGATATTTTTTGTTTCTGTCTTATATGCGAAGAAATAAGGACAGATTTTCTCCTATAATATTGACTCAAACAACAAATTTTAAAGTAAATTAAGTCTACATCCTTCAAAGTCTAGCATACGCTTATAACCTGATTTAATTATATAGCTATTTAAGAGTATAGAGTAGCTCACGCGGTATCTGTACAAGTGTTACAGAGCTGTGTGATTACTTTAAAATTATTACATAATTGAGCGAGATATGTGACTAAAACATTCAATATTGTATGGTCTAAAAAAATTAAATTTTTCTAATGTTGATTTACAATAATAAGATGGTTTAAAGGAAGCATAATTTAACATAATAAGGTCCTTAAAAGCATAATTACAGTTAACTTAATCATAATATATTTCATTTCTTTGAATTCATGCATCATTTCTCAACTGCAAAATTCTAAAACTTCCGCCAACACAGCATAGCCACGAAGGGAGAAATGTTTTACCGTGAAACTCAGATAAATTGTACATATCCATAGTGGTGCGATGCGAGCAAAATAGATACGAGTTGAAAAGCATTGAAAATGCCTAGAATGTTGGATTTGTGGAAAAACGAATAAGTATGTGATTTTGAGATTTCAGCTTGCACACATTCTCTGTCGCTAGCTCCTAGTAGTTAGACAGGCAGCGGACCCTGGTCGATAAAATGACAAGGTCAAGCAAAATAGTGTTAGGAACGGACAACCAACGTGTTATGAGTGTGGTGCTACCACGCATTTAATAATTGACTGTTGGCAAGCTATGGCTAAACAGTGTATTCCCTTGCCATCTCAGGCGGCGGGTTGGGCCAGAGCCCGGAACCAAAGTACCCCGCGCCACAACTCCTACCAGCAAAACAGAGGAAGGGTGAGTGGTCGATTTAATGGTAACCGAGGTTACAGAGGAAATAACAATGGATTTAATAATAGGAACTATAATAATAATGGGAATAATTATAATCAAGGGGGAAATGGTGGTTATTACAACCACCCCCAAAACTACAACAACAGTCAGGACATCGTTGCACCTATGAGACAATTACAATTGGCAGATCAGAATTACTATTATGATCAGCAAAAGGACCAAGGTCCAAGAAACAACTATCCAGCTATACAGCAAGAGAATGAAAACGATCATTCTCAATCAGGCCAACCATCGTTGGAGCAAATAAAAATAGTATGTCACACAATCAACCCCAGGTTCCTTTAAACGGGTATGGCCGGGCTTAGGTAGTTTGCCCGGCGGTAATAGAATTAAATTACGAATGTTGAGATTAACGGAGTCTACTGACTCAGATATGCCAGAATTAGAGGATATTCCCAAGGCAGCTTCACTTACTAGTGATGCTGAGAATATAGAGTTGAATGAGCATATGATAGAATATGAGAAAAAGCAAGCTGTTTCTCAACCGGCTTCCACATCGATACTTTGATATAAAGAAATGGATAGTAAAAATAAGCGTGCATCGAGAGAAGTGAAAAGGATACTTCCTTTTTAGACATTCTTTGGAGGGAAGATGGATCTTTCTGTCCTTACAGATACTGGTGCATCTGTGAGCAAAGTCAGTCTGAAGGTAATTAAATTATTGGGAGTAGCCCCAATAATAGTTAAATGTAAGCCCAAACTGGTAGACCTAATGGTACTGCCACATCCACTAATGGAAGCAAATCGAAAGGTGAAATTAATTTTTTACGTCGACGAAATAAAAGAATGGGTACATTGGGAATTTGTTATTATGGAAGGTATAATTGCAGATATTGTCTTTGGTATAGATGTATTAAAACATCACCATGCCATCATTAGTTGTACAACTGGTAAAATACAATTCATGAAATCCACAAACCAGTTATTTCAAGAAAGAATACAAGCAAAAGCTACGCAATCACCCAGTTCAGAGTATTCTCCAAATAGTAGCAAATCAGAAGAATCTGATCAAGGGAGACCTGTTGGCTCCAAAAACAAGGAAATTCCAAATCTAATGGATCTGAGGATCGGAAGTAAGGAGGAACAATCCTTCAGATTTTTCACGAAGGCTGAGGTACAGTTACCCAGCAGAGGTGAAAAAACCATAGAGATATACATAGATCAATCAGAATTTACGGGTGATATTGTTACGTCACCAAATTACGAGTTGTTTCATAACACGAAAATAATGCTACTTCTAGAAAAAGTAAGGATAAATAAAGGAATAGGATTGGCTAATTTGAATAATAGAGGTTATCAAGAAAATAGTTTACAGAGTAATGAAGATATTGGGAGTTACACGATTGTACCTACTCTAAATCATGGGAGACCTACTGGCTCCAAAACAATAGATAGTGAAGAAATAAAGGATCTCAAGGATGAGAATCAAACAAAGCCAGAGAATATATTATACACAACTATCGAAGTTTACATAGCAGCTAGAGGGGAACGGGAAGTTACGGTATTCACTGATAACCCTAACTTCAGCGGTATAATAGTTATCACGCCCAATTATGCATTATTTGATGTTGAACAAGTAATGATTCAAGCACAAAATTTACGCGTCACAAATGGACGAGGGATTGGGACTCTTTTTAATAAAAGCTACAAGTCTAAATATTTTGCAAAGCAGTCTAACATAGGTACGTATGTTATACTAGTACAAGGAGAGTATCGGCGTTTAAATATCATAACGCAAAATACAGAATCAGCTGAGACTATTACAACACAGGCACATAATGCAAGTATCAGTTCAGCTTTTGAACATTTTAAGTGGGATTCAAGTAAGTATACATGTAAATTAGATTTGGCAAATTCATATAAGCAAATAGATATAAGAGAGTCACAGGCATTACTATGCGAAGATGTTAGACCACGGGCAAAGGAAATGTTTCATGAACCATTTCCAGTTTATGAGAAAACGAAAGAATTTGAGGACATTATAAAATTTTATTGGAAGGATCAGCATGTTGAAAGGATAAAGTCAATTGTTTCTCTAAAATATCCTACTACTGTAAAAGAATTATATAATTTTGTGGTATTAGTTGACCCTTATCATCGTACGGTCATGGGATATTCTCGGATGATCGCTCCATTATATCAGCGCATCCAGAGTACGTTGCCGTTTGAAATGAATGAGGAATGCAAAGTAGCATTCGATGAATTGAAATTTCGCATTATATCCATTCCTATGACTCGTCTCTAAGATCATATGTTGTCCTTGGAATTGTGGTATGAGATCCACGACGTAAGTATTGTGGCGATATTGGTACACAATAACTGTGGTACCCGACGGCAATTATTACGTTATTCATATTGTCTTGCAAAGACACATGAAGTCTTCACAACGTTGGATAAGAAGGGCATTGCCCTTATCCAAGCATTGCAAAATTTGCGCAACTTCACACAGGGTCGAGTGGTACATGTGTACACCGACAACAGGGTACTCCCTTCACTGCTCAAGGTAAATAATTTACCTCCACGTTTGCTTCGATGGATTATCAAGTTGAATGAATTTGATATCAAGTTTTTCGTCATTGCGGGAAAACCTGAAGAAATCGCTGACAATCTACTGATGTCACCGAGAAACAACCATGACCGGGAGATGATATTTTTTTGTCGTATTGTTACAGTAGTCTCAAGGAATAAAAGAGACAATGAATTTATTCAGCATTGTGAAATGTTAAAAGCTAATTTAGAAAATTTACCGAAGCCTCAAAAGGAAGATGAAAAAGTTTTTAAGATTATTCAGACTTTGAATTTTGATAAAGATAATGATATGGTTGGACGTAGTAGATACAGTCGGATTTATACAATATCCGAGAAAGACATATTAGAGAAACGTATTAATGATCCATTGGGGGATCAACTAGTACCAGTGATCCCCACACAATTAGCTACTTATTTCATATAATATATTCATCAAAAATTTCACTATGGTTTAGAAAAATTATTTGCTGTATTCAGGGATAGTTATCATATGTTCGACATGGTGGCATTAATAGCGGGCGTTATCAAAAGTTGTAATCGCTGCCAACGTGGGCAGAAAGGGGTTACTACCCCACAGATAAAGATACCTGCTGTCATGCCAATCACACAAATATTCTCGGGTATTCCCGCGAAATACCAAAATATGAGTAGGAAATTAAAGGATTAAGCTTTTCTTCAGTGGAATAGGAATTCCACCTTTCCGGGGGGAGAAGAGAATGGTGAGTTGAGCAATGTACGAAATAATAATGAAAAATTGGTAAAGAAATCAAGCATCCTAGTGGATGACAAAGAAAAGATAAAAGTAAATAGAGTACCAGATAACAGTCCTGAAAGAAAGTTATTAGATGAGGAAATGATGGGGATATTAGGTCCCATATATCAGGTTATTAAATCACCTATAGATATAACTCCACGGAGAAGTGATACTAAACGAGCAGAAGGTGCTTAGCCAGAGCTCCTCACAATCGAACCGGCTCTTCCAAGAGACGGCCCGGCTGTGAGAAGGTCAGCACAAAGAAGTGTCCCACCACTCCAGTACGGAGACGATGATGATTTGTATGCGCGTCGCGTTAATCCCCCGAGTTCATTTGCACACGAGAGAGAAAACGCACAAAACTCTCTCTCTGAACTGCAAACTGAAATAAGAAACCTGAAAAGTTGCTTAACCGCTTTGCTTGCACTGCCTAAACAATAATTAACTTTAGATTCATATAAACATAAGTAACAGATCTTTGCATTCTTACTAGAATGGAGATAAACGGGATAATTCTCACAGATAGTGAAGGGGAAGAGTTACAAGTTCCTTTAAATAAAGAAGATCGTATTCTTGAAGAGTGGGAAAGCGATTCGGATCATTCAGAAGGACGATTAGAAATAGTAGTATATGAGGAAGAAATAATGTTTGGTGTTAAGGAGACTGTACAGACGATTCAAGAATCGTCGGTAGAGCCTCGCCAGCTGATTTCTACGGAAATGGTTCGTGAAATGCTCACGCCTCTACCAGAGGTGGGAGAAAAATTAGATGTGTTAAATAAAGTTAGTAAGGAAATAGAATCTAGTGATGAAGAGCTGGAGGATCCAAAACCGAGGAAACCAAAGTATCGTCGGTTTGTGGACCCTCTGGATAAAAAAGATAAGCTAAATAATGATAATAAGGATAATGGATCTAGCGGGGATAAACCGGAGGAGCCACAGACTCGAAAACCAAAGTATCGAATGTTCGTGGATTCTTACGAAGAAGGAGAGATAAGCTCAGATGAAGAAATTCTCCCTGAGATTGTGCCTCCTAAACCTAAGTTAAGTAAGAATGTAAAAAGTGTAGATGGAGATGCGGGATCTAAAATCCCGGAATGTAAGTTGTGCCGAAATTGGGAAAAAAAGCCAAATGAGCGTCACTTAAAAGACGATTGTCCTATTTGTATTCGGCGTTTGCACATGGCCTATCGCCGCAGAAGTCAGAAATTGTGTTTTAGATGTGGAGGTCCACATTTGAAAGCAGAATGTCGAGATTTATAGGAAAGATCTCGACGGATGGGTGAAGCGATGGCCAAACGGGGATCGCAAAACTCATATAATTAGAGTTAGACTGAAACCAAAACGGTATTCAAAAAAGAGTAAAAGAATGACCCGTAAAATTATACGAGATGTTGTGTTTTCAAATAAGTAATAAAATGTTGACTGGTATAAGGATATGTAAAAAACTATTGCTTGTGATGAGAGTAGAATATTCTGATGACGTGATGTAACCTTGACGGTAAAAACATAGTTTTAATATAAAGTCTGAAAGAGAGTGAAGACTAGTCAAAATAATACGGGTAAAATGAGTTATGCTACGTCAAATAGAAAGTAGAAGTTAGGAGATAGTTCGTAATACGTACATTTCTTACAATTAGTACGAAAATCGTAGAGTAAAAACTGAGAGTTAAAACAGTCTATATATTTATAGTGTTAGAAAAGTTTCCGACTGGAAAATATGATATATAATATGGTTATATATTTTGCTGTAAGTTAAAAAGTATAAATTTTAAAATTTAATCTCATTAAAATTGTTATTTTCAAAAGATATGTTGTTGGTAGAATAAAGGTATGGGATACTTCCCGTAAACAAATTCAGCGTTAAAAAAATGATCCATAAAAACATAAGTTATTACTTATTTACTCAGGGGTACTCCTCATGAAAAGATATACCAAAATTTTTGATTCAAAAAGAATTTAAGTAAAAGGGTAAAATGGTAAAAAGTCGCGAAAATGTTAGTGTCAGTAAACTAGGGTTTTTGGATTTTTTTATTTTTTTATTATATTTTTCTTTTTCTTCTAACATTTGTTGTAGACTCATAATTTTAATGGCTTCACCAATTTGGATGGAGAAACGCGAGAAGCTCAGTAAAAAAGAGCCCATGGAGATTGATGAACCTCCACAGAAAAAGTTGCGCGTCGGACCTTACTCGGCCCTACCAAAATTGATTGTAGTCCCAGACGATTCTCCATTGAAATCGCCTGAGAGAAAAGTGAAAGCGGGTACTCCCGAAATGAAAGTTGAAAGTCCCGGCATAAATATTAGCGCTGGGGAAATGCATAATGTAACTTTCCAGATAAATTGTGTGGAAAAAAGTAAGGCCAAAAAAAAGGAGCCACTGAGAACCTCCGTCCCAATAAAACGGAGACTTTCAGACAAATTTGAAAATTTAAATATAAGTGGACAAATGAGTCCGTCACACTCACCTTCAGCAGAGGCTGAAAATCTGTTCCAAACCATGGGGAGAAAACGTATGAAATTCCCACCACCGTTACTTGATTCGATATAAAAACAGTCAGAAATTTGAAGCACTTAATTTTTTTTGTTTATCAATTATACCCTGTACAAAACCTTAAATGTAGAATAGTAAAATTCGATACACCACACGGAACACCAAATCATAAAAATTGAATGGTTATCTTAAATTATATTTTTTTGTACGAGCAAGTTTCATGTTAAGTTAAAATCGTTAGAGTTATTTTACCCCGCACAATACGTAAATTACAAAATTAAATGTTCATTATTTTTATATGTGAAAATTTTCAGTACCCCGCACAATACGTGAATCGCAAAAGTAAATGGTTATTATTTTTATATGTGCAATTTTCAGTAGTATAAACGATAGTAGTTAATAAATACCCCACACAAAACGTAAATCAGGAAATGTAATAGTTATTTTTGTTACGTGAAAATTAATACAAGTTGAGATTAGAGTAGTGTAGAATTAAAATAGAAACACAAATTATTATTATTTTGATATCATTTTATAGACGTGAAAAATATAATTACCTGTAGGGATACGATCCCAAATTTTTGAAAGAAGATGAAAAGACTCCTCTTGTGACGAACAAGAAATATGAAAGACTGATTACATGAATAAAATGCAGGTTTAATATAAAATGCAATGTGTGCGTGTTTCTTTTCTTCGCATAAGTTTCTTTGCAGTGCAAATTCCGGCGAGAGCTGCAAATGCTAAGGAGGAAACGTTCAAGAAGAAATGAAGTCACCCCGCATTGGTTGTTACTAAATTGAAAAATATACCCCGCATTGGATATTACTAAAAAGAAGGGGGAAGAAAGAAAAACGTTCGTACGACGAAAATTGAAAAGCTTGGAGTAGGAGGTCTAGGAGTTTTGTCCAGCAGTACAAAATCTTGAAGTAGAAGTTTCGACAGAGAAAAAGTTGCAGAACGAAATACTACATACAAAATTATATATAATATATTTTATAAATGATTGTAAATGTATTTTGTATCAGCGAGAGGGACAGACAGACGTATTCGTCGAAAGAATATAATGTTAGAATCGCCAAAGGCGAAATGGTAATGAAGCCGCAGACGGCCCGTCTATGTATGTGCAGCGTACATACATAGCCATGACTATGACCATGACCATGATGGTTATCGGTGTTAGGAAAAGTAAAATGATGAAATAAGGCTGTACACTGTACAGAGATGTGAGCATGGAGATGCAAAATAGATAATTAGTTAAAAGCATGGACTGGCGAATCTTCATATTCACCAGCCGATGAAAGAGAGTTCGGTCTGAAAGCTGCTCGAGGAAGCACTGAATCCAAAAGACGTCTCCAGCTTGGAACCTACGGGGAGCTGCTGCTACTGCAGAAAATATTGGAGCCACAAGGCCCAGGATTTAAGGACCCAGAATTGCCCCACGTGGGAATTCATAAAGTCGCTATTGCGAAGAGATTTAGGGATCCAGTGTTGAAGCTTGACCCGTAATCGGGCAAGAAATGATTGTTGTGTTGTTTGCTCTAAAAGAGAGAAACCCGGCTACGAGCCAGATTGAATAAATTCCCTATTGAAAGTTCCCTGTCTGTCACTCTCGCTACTGCGAAATACAAGGTAAAATATAATACCCTAATGGGATTAATTGTCGGCGCCCACGTGGCATGAATTGTGAATGATTATTTTGTTGCCCAAGAGGCTTGATTATTGATTATTATTTTGTTGCCCAAGAGGCTTGATTGTTGATTATTATTTGATGCCCACGAGGCTTGATTGTTGAATTATTATTTGTTGCCCGAGTGGCTTAATATATTTTGGAAGTATTATTATTTGTTGCCTGAGTGGCTCTTGATTTAAAAGTATATTAATTGTAAAGTTGCCTTTTTGCCCACGAGGTTTTTGAAACTTATATTTTGTTTGGCGTATTCGCCTTTCGGAAAAGTATTCTTTCATTTTGGCTTACGGAGCACCGTTAGAAGTAATTATCATTTGGCGTATTCGCCCAGTTTAAGTATTCTTAAATCCAATAAATACAGGGCAAGGTTAAAGTCCCTTTATAAACGTATCATTTAAGGATTTATGTGTGTGTGTGATTGCATCCTTCCCTCGGTTGATATTCGCATATTTTCATATAAAATATAATTATATTTAATTAAGTATTAGCGTGAACGATAAGTAGACCCCTTGTCTCCGTATACTCAGCCCGTTCCGAATTGGATTAGCGAGGACCCGCAATAAAATCCCTTTTAGAATTAAATATATAAAGCATTTCAGTAAATGCCGGTTGTTTGTTGTGAATATCCTTATTGTTATTTTGTTTTTGTTTAGACCAACTTAAGAATTTGGAACAAAATGGTGTTGAAATTTCTGAGCCTGAACGCGTGGATCTAGGAAACAACGTTTTTTTTGGTAAATCTTTTTTGCGGAAAATCAAATCAGATTACTGGTATCATCCTGCCTTGACCCAATACGATTTAAAACGCTCAGAGGCTATTGAAAATTAAACTTTATGGTATTTAAAAAAACTTCTAGACAGTAAAATGACAATAATTAGCCCTTACTTGTAAATAGATTAGTTCAAATTAGGTGATTAGGCCATGCTAATATTTAATTAAACAAAAAAAGCAACAATAATATTCATTTTGTAATTTATCTACTTCTTTTTCGACAATTTTTTCAGATTATACTATCAAGGTCAGCAAATTGAAGCCCAAAACTGGTTTTTACAAGTAATTTCAAAGACATATTCGAGATGTTTGTTCTGATGCTCGAAAATTTCTCAAAACACATACTTGATCATTATATAACTTACTTGCTTACATTATATCTACAATATTTATTACTTTGACGTTTAATAAAAGCGTGTCTATGTAATTTTTCAGTAGAAAACGATTTTAATTGATCAATTAATTTTATTTGGCTAATGCTCATTCATCACATCAAAACAACGATAGAATTGGTTAGTTTTGCCGATCGGAAAATGGGGTCGGAAAACGTTTGAAAATCCGACGACATAATTCAATCGCTAAAAACGATCGGAAACGGTCGGACAGTTTTGCGTGGGTTTCGGTCTTTAAGGGAAATGAGTCGGAGTTATGTTAGTCTCTCATCATAAGGCAGAATTTTAACCGACGGCAGAAGACAAGTAGGCATCCGTTGAACTTTTTCAATCTCGGTACTGTCACCTTTTAAAATTAGGTACTAAATACTATTGCAATATTTAAGTAATGGGTACAAAAAAGTTACAATAAGCGTACGAAGTCTGTACTTGTGAAAATATTTAAATGTTTGTCTAATTTAAAGGCACGTGGCTCTGGCTTTTTTTATTGCTTGTTGTCAGTGCTAGGATGACTTTAGCTCGTTGTAAATATAGACTTCTGAATCTCCTTCACACGCTGAACTTTAAAGCTGTAAATCATTGCACATATAAATGAGATTTTTTCTTTTTCCACCAAAATGCACTAAGCGAGTTTTAAAAACATAAATATATATTTCCATACTGTCTTGAGTTCACCATTTTACTAAGCTGTCAATATTATTTTGTAGTGCGTGATAGTCACTGTCAGTTTTCCTTGCTCTATCCAGCTTAGAGTTATCCACATATTGTTTCAGTGGGCTCTAAATGACGTCTTTCATTTCGATCACGTATAGTAGGAAAAGAATTATTGCCTGATACTGATTCTTGAGGGACTCCACTAAGCAATGTTGTATCACTAGACGACTTTCCATCAACAGTAACTTAAAATTATCGGCCTGTTGAAAAATACTTCAGCCAAATAACGAGGTATGTATGTAGATGGTGCTAGTCATTTAACTTGCTAAGTAATTTGTAATGACGGATCTTATTAAAGGCTTTAGAAAATTCAATGAAGACGCAATCTACTGCATTATGTTTATTTAAAAGTTGACTGATATCTTCAAAAAATTCCAGCAAATTGATAACGCAAGACGTTCTAAAGAGAAATGCTGTTGATCTGAAAACTTACACTTGTGTTTTTACACAAATGTTTAAGATTTTTGCTTAACTTATCGATGTCAAACTTATAGGGTGGTAGTTTTAAGGGTCCAATAATAGTTAACATTTATAAATGCAAGGTACTGTAGCTTTTTCTTAGTCAAACGTGAGTTCTAACGTGTCTGAAGAATCTTGAAAAATTGCTGTGAGCGGTGTACATAGGACACTTGCGCATTGTTTACGAACACAGAGATTTAACGCATCTGGTCTTGAAGCTTTATAGGCTTAAGTCTTTTATAGACATCTGGAACTCAACGTCGAATTTTACAAAAAGTAAAAGATTCGCTATGAGATTCTGTGTGGGTTTCGTCGTCATTTTCACCTCCTAAAACCTCACTATTCCGCACAAAGACCCTCCTAAATAACTACGCTAATGCATAAGCAGCTTATGCATTAAAACTGAAACTTTCTTTGGCCTATGACAAAAAATTTAAATCTAACCTAATCTAACCTAACCGCAGAAAAGTACTAAACGCAGCAAACTAATTAAAAACAAATCCAAGAATATTGGTAAAAAATAATTTGAGAGTCACGCACATGTTTTTCTGCGTCAAAAGTTTGGTTATTCTTGAAACTTCTTTTTTAAATTATGCTTTTAAATTATTCCTGCTATATACTTTTGACGTAGTGGTCGAATTACAAGACAATATTATGAAATTTCCTTAAGTAATTATCATCGATCTTGAAAAACTACTTTTAAACTAGTGTTTGTTTCTGCCAAACGTGACATATTTTCAACTAAATTTAATTTTTGTAAAATATTAAATTAAACGGCGTTTGTCATAAATTTATTTAAATTAATACCAAAAAATAAAATTGTTTGTCTCTACGTTGTCTCTACTCATATTATGATCAACTTTCATTAATTGAACACATTTTGCTTAATAAAAATGATAAATAATTAAAAAGGTAAGAATCAAAAATAAGTTATAGTAGAATGTTTAAACATCTTTCCAAATTGACTTAATTTTTGGCATAAATGAAACTTAACAAGTAGTTTGCTAATCTTTAGCTAGTACTACATGTCAAGAACTTGGTTAACTTCAAGTCAAATGAAATCGTTAATCTTGAAGCAGAAATAACAATTAACGTAAAATGTTTTAGAAATCCAGTAAGGCCAGAATCCAGGAAGAAATCCAGGAATTTAGGGTCAATTATACTAGATGCGGCTTACGCCCTGTAAGCCTCATCTAGTATAATTGACCCTAAATTACCTTAAACTGCCTGTCATGCCAAACACCGAAACACCATGTAGGTTTTTTTATGCAAAATTTTACTAGATGCGCTTCATGCTGACATGAGGTCAACGAACCTTTGCATCGATCATTGCTTTTATAAGGCATAACTTAAAGTACATTTTGTGCCATTTTAATTAAACTTGCTACAGCTGGTTCACATCATCTTAACTACTTAGGTTTTAAATATGAACCAAATTCCACCACATGTTTCCTAAAATCACCCAAACTCAAATAACTTTGCCTATTTCAAAAATCATATCAGGCATAACGTATTCTACATTTAGTACGAGTTTGATTGAATTTGCTACAGCTAGTTCATATTATCTCGACTAACTATAGTTTCAGTATAAATCAAATTCCACTACATGTTCCCAAAACTAGCCAGAGGTCAAATAACTTGGCGTATTTTAGAAATCAAGTACGGCATAGCGTGTGCCGCATCTTGTACAATTGACCCTAAATTAACCTAAACTGCTTGTCTTGCCAAACATCATGTATTTTTTTGAGTTTCTGCATAATTTCACTAGATGCGCTTCAAGCTGAAATGAGGTCAAAGAACCTTTGCATGGTTTATTGCTTTTTTGATGTATAACGTAGGATACATCTGGTACAAAATAGTTTTCATTTGCCAAGAGTTGAATAAAATGGTGTGGTTTGACCATATCCAAAATTTCAAGGTACCTTTTAAGGACAATTCTTTACATCTGCATTCTTGAAACAATATAACCTTACCTAACCTTATGATATATTTATGGTAATATGTAATAATACTTATTTTTCTATTTATGTAAATAAAAAATGAGGAAAAAACCCACCATTCTTCTACTTACGAGAACACAAAAATTACGTGTTGTTTTAAGTGTAAAATAAGCACTTAAAGCTAAAATGTTTCCACACCAAAGAAGTATTATGAGTAGGAGCTACCTAGCACAGCCAAGGGGAAACACCTATCTCACACAAACTCCTCTTTCATTTCATAAAAGATTTTTGTTTTTTCATTGTTTAAGTGATAAATTTAAAAATTGTGAACAATTTTAAATTAGAAGTACAACCAAAAGTGCGTTATCAGTCGAATTCCTGTCAAAGTTATTAAGGTTTGACTAAATTAGTAGTATTTTACCAAGATCTAAAATCCTGCCATGCCGTCGGCTGTTCTAGTACAGAATTCAACATATAAGGTACATACTTAATAAAAACGACGGAAAATTTTCATAAATTAACCTTGTGTCAACCAACAAATTCAACTAGCTGTTCTCTGTTTCGTAACCATGCCTAGCAAAAAAAGAATGCAAGTATTTCAAGAACAAGAACAGCTAGCTGCCTACTTTTCACAACAACTGCAGCTCATGGGTCACCAATTAACGTCACAATTAACTTCACAGCTCAACATGAAGTTGGAAAGCATCAAATTCAAATTTCTCTCCAAATTTAAAGTCTTGGAATCTAACATAAACGGAAAACTAAAAGAATTGGATGAAAAGTTAGGCAAGGCAGCAAGACAACAGGAAATTGAAACTAGTTCGCTGAAAGTTTAAATAATTTATTTTGAAGAAAAATGACAACAATCGGATCCAAGCGTGATGAACCACCAAAGACCCAATATCAGAAAAGAGATTCTCATCACAAGACTCCCAGTCTGCTTAATCCTAACAGAGTATGCAAGTTCAGTGATCTTTAAAACACTTAAACTTACTTATGTTCATATCATCAAAGCAAAACGAATTAACAGTAAAACGCAGAGTAAACCACTACTTCTTTTTATCTAGCTGGCTGAAACGCAAGAAGTATCTTGGGTGCTAAGACTAAAGTAACAACTGAAAAACTCACTACCCCAAGTCTACATTTAACAGTGCGGAAGTAGAAGAGAACAAGAAATCCATAAACATCTTACGGAACAATACTGGATCAAAAAACTGGACCCCTTCTTCAAGTCAGTCAATTATTTAGGATCCTAATCCTTCAAGGCCAATGGTGTTACTTACTCTAGTGATGAAAAAACTTGATAAGGACAAATCGTAATCAATAAAATAAATAAATGTTATTTATCCTATGAATAATTATAACTTAAACTTTAAAGCATTCAGTTAGTTAATTGCTGTCCCTTCTGGCTAGATAAACAAATTTAGTTCAAAAATTTTTTTGTTTAATGAGACTCAAAGTCAATACCTAACTCTCTAATATAATACCGTTACTATTGTTACAAGATATTATGATCAAAAATCTCAGGAAATCTAGTACCAGAAGGCAAAATTCCGACTTCAGTAACTGGCAGCCAGGACCACTTTCAAATTTCCGCACATGGTGTGGGTACCGAAATAAGGTCAAGGATAGGTCGCTGGCTGGCATATAATCTATGAAAAGTGTTTTAGACGCAATGTAACTAGTACATAAGAAAACCCGTATGTTTGATAAAAATTACTGAAGTAAAGCAACTTTAACACGATGCCAACGCAAGCGTATCATATGTAGATTTCCAGCGTTTAGTTACTACTTACTTATCATTGTTAATCGACTAAATATAGCTTGGATTGATGTGAATCTTCTAAAATGAATACATGAATTATTGATCTTATAAATGTTTACTGTTAAATAGAGTTATGGAATGTATTGAACTTATGTTTACTCATAATTAGTTTGTTCGTGATCATGCTGATTGTAATTAGAAATAATTTTACCATTGGCTTAGGTGGTATCACAAATTAACTGTTTATCAAAAACTCTGTAATCGTCATTCAATCTGATTTGCGTGTGGGCTCTGTATGTATGTATCTTATATGTTCCATAACTGACACGCTCACGGATTTGTATCAGTCATTTCATAGCTTAGTCCATTACTGAACCATTGCTGTCCCATTTATTCTAAGAATAATTTATTATAGGGGATTTGTATCTTGGACATACTCAATAGGTGGATTGCGTAAAGCATACGGTGAGTAGACCTTGAACATTCCTATTGAACTAGTTGCTAACCCTATACTGCGAGATACCTCTTAGGCTAATCCAGGGAGGTATTAAAATATAACAACTGAGTCCACTATGCCAGAAGCCCCGGTTGCGATGAATAATCTATCTAGCACACAATCGGCTGAAGTTGATGCAAGTTTGCTCGGAGCTCCTTGCACAACCGACAGATCATGCAAAGTGGTCGAGAATCCGAACGCATTTGGTTAATCCAGATTAAAAAGAATTCAGTGAAAAAGGTACTACGAGCCTCCGGACTACAGAGCCCAGAGACCGATTTTCCCCATTTGCCTCTCCTCTGCAACTGCCAATACCTTGGAGTTCAAGGATAGTATAATAGAAAGAAGTATTCTAATGAGTTCAATAAAGCCCTCACTGATAGCTTCTTCCGCTATCTCCTCGTTTCCTCGTGCACTGAGACTTGAGGGGAGATGCAAATAGAGGCCCACGGCCTCTGGACTCGAAAATCCAATGGCGAGAGTACCTTTACACATCCTCCTCTCCAAGCCCGGACTACCAAACCAGAGAACAGCACACTACTTGTGTATAGGTTGTTGTACTAAAGGACACAGTTGGAGCAGGAACTCTGAAAAATGCGACTGGTCACCTTCACCTTCACCGGTGAACTTGCGTGTGGGCTAAGGCCCGTAAATGCAATAAATCAATACTACTACTACTACTACTACTATTACAGTATTATGAGTATATGTTTTCCAACGCACGGTGTCTGGACTTCATTTATATAGAAGCCAGCCACAAGTTTACTAGTTAGTTATGTCATGGTGCAACATACAATACAATTTTATCTTACTTTTTAAATATTTTATCGATGCTAGAATGCTAAAAATGTTGTCAATTTTTTAGTTGGAGTGCAAGAAAATGCGAAGAGCATGGTGTAACTTATAGGGACTATGTACTTTTTTAAAGCTATTTATTTTATTTTTCGAGAGGAATTTGCAAAGTAAAGCTCTTTAATTGTCAACATTTTATTTAATATAGTTTTTATTATTTCTTCATATTTGCTTTTTGATCGCATATTTTATTAGTATCACTTAACCTACTTTTGATTAGTATTATATTTTCATGATTATTTGCAGTGCTTTTGAAATTTGATAGTAAGTGTTGTACAGAAGCGCTTTCCTCATTCCATTATCATCTAATGAATATTAAGAAAGGATGAGCATGCAGAGATCCAAAGGAAGACAGCGTGTTGCCAAATTGTTGTTCTCATAAGACTTTGGTCTTCTCCAGAAACAGGTCCAGTAGGTGGGGGCGGGGGTGCCGGGCCGCCAGGAATACTACCGTATCGAATGCTATGAAATACACCTACATTACACAGATCTGTGTCGCAAACACAGTTTATGCCTTCAAGATCGATTTTATCCCTCTTTTTATTAGAAGGATTTAAGTCGAAAAAAAACTTCCAAATTCCTTCCGGCATACCGCCATCAAAATTTGTTACAACTTGACCAGTTCCTATGTCGTAATTCCCCGTGTAGACATAACAACCCTGTTCATCTGGCTTAGGAGTATAACATTGACGCACCATTACATCTGCTTTTTGCCCATATTTCTCACCACCTCCGTACCCAAACATACAACGCTCTTCAGGGTGCCTGCAGGTTTTCACTTTGGTGGAGGTTGCATCCGTAACTATGCAATTGGGACTTGTAGGAAAGAGACCGGCGAAGTCATTTGGAACATTTACGCCAGTCTTACAATCGTAGCAGTCTAAACCTAAATAAATATTTTACCACATTTACAGATAGTCATCTATGTTACACATTGTTCCTTTAAATATTAATTTATGCATCCAATTAACTCTTATTCCGTTGAAATACCATGAAAGAACAGGTTTTACTAACGGCTGCCGTTTGATAAGTGATGCCCAACTTCGAAATGTGATGTCTATATTATCTGAAACTCAATGTATATAAATCGACTAGAAATGATTAAATCAACTACGTAGTCGTTGGCGAAGGTTCAAATCCGGTAACTTCCACTTTTCGCTAGAATCAAGTCCGCTAACTTCCATTTTTACTAACAAGGGAGCCACGCCAAGTAGTACACCCAGATTTTAAAATCACCCATTTTATAAAATTATGCTACATTTGAATAGTACAGAACCAAAATAACTCGATTGCATTTTGCGTATTTTGGTCACAGTGGCCCGCCAAAGTTTTAAAAAATTCAAATTTTAATATTTTGCGACCCTTGTACTTCTACAGTTCTTGTCCGATTTTGATGAAATTTCGTTTTTTGTGATCCTTAAGCATTTTACTGAAAAGAAATTTCAGGATTTCAAAAATTTGAAAATTTTTATTTTTTTGTAAAAAATCTAAGAAATGAGTATGAGTCCCAATATTTTGTCACCGTTTTTTCAAAAAAATGAAAATCCTGAAATCGCTTTTCAAAATAAAATCACTTGAATTAGTTTGCAACTTAAAACGATGTAGTTAGAATAATTTTATTTCTAAAAATCATGTAGATTTATTAGTTTGCAACTTAAAAGGATGCAGTTAAATCATTTTTGTATTTTCGAAAATCATGTAGATTTATTAGTTTCCAGCTTAAAACGATGTAGTCAGAAGATCTTGTATTTTTTAAAATCATCTAGTTAGAACAGTTTGAAACTTAGGATGAGGTAGTTAGAACATTTTTAATTTTTTAAAACCATGTAGTTTGAACAGTTTGCGACTAAAATAATGTATTAAGTTCATTTCGAATTTGTTTAAATCACAAAGTTAGATCAATTTGAGTTTTAAAATGGTGTAGTTAGAACCTTTTGCAGTTGTTAATGCCATAAAGTTAGAACGTTTTGCGTTCTTCAATATGTAATTCGAGCAATTTGCAACTTTTCATAACCATGTTGTTATGAATTGTTCAGCTAATACGCTCATTTAAATCAAATGTGGAAGTTAGCGGATTTGCTTCTTAGTAAAAATGGAAGTTAGCGGATTTGATTCTAGCGAAAAGTGGAAGTTAACGGATTTGATCCTTCGCCCAGGAAATAGTAACAGTCAACTTAACACGAGTGAGCGAGATTTTTAATACTTGGAAACCAATAAGCTAAAATTATTTTACCTTTGAATAAAAATGTACAACGGATGTACATGAATGCCTTTAACTATCTCGTCGCTTAATTTCACTTTACAAATTATAACATTAATTAGTACTTTATTAAATATGTATCGAAGGATATGCCATTTTTTCAGCCATTATGTACATTTAGCACACAGTAGTGTAATATACGTGCAGCCTAAGCAGGCGTGCTTGGGTGAGCGGTTAGGACTGCCGACTGTAACGAAATTTACACATGTACTTCGTTTAAAGCCACACTGATTTATTTTAGTCTCGATTTGGAGTTTTGGACGGTGCGAAGCAACGTTCTAACTCCACTTGACAGATTTAACAATAATGCTAACTACTGTTAACAAGTATACAGTGAGACCCGAATAAGACGGACTTATACAGTGGTACTCGGATAACATAAACACTACAGTGAGACCCGAATAACACGGACTTACACAGTGGAACACGGATAACACAAAGACTACAGTGAAACCCGAATAAGACGGACTTACACAGTGCAGCCCGGATAACACAAAGACTACAGTGAGACCCGAATAAGACGGACTTATACAGTGGAACTCGGATAACAAAAAGACTCGATAATACGACCACCATAGGAGGACACAAATAACTTGTAACGTACAGTGAAACACATATATAACGGATATACCGACAGCAAAGGCGCAAGGGTTGATGCGAACAGGGATGGTAAGCTTAAGCTTAATCCGAATCTAGAAGCTGAATTAAGCTAAATTTGTTCTTAGGCTAAATCCTAATTGGAATTCGAAAAGCAAAAATTCTGTTAGCCTCATCTAAATCCAAATCTCTATGTGCACAAGAAGCTTAATTTGTAAGCATTATTTTTTTGGCTTTTGGATTCGGCTTTTTGCGAAAAATTCAATTTTTTATTTCTAGCCACTTTTGCTACGCTCTTTAATATATACCAGTTTCTACCAAGGATCTATTGATCACTTTTGTAAATACCTACTTTGTAAAAACTTAACAATGTTGTATGGGCTGACGCCAAATCGACACAATGAATAAATTATTATTATCATTAATATAGACCAGTTTTATGCTAGCAACATATGCGACATACAGTATTGTATTTTACTGCAGTGGTGTCAAACAATTTTGCGTATTTTAGACTGCTTTTAGTTTTTCAAAACTAGTTGGAATGCAACTTTTATTGCATCTATAATCGAATGATTTTCCCTAGCGATATTTTCGTCTTAAAGGAGGTTGTTGTAACGTGAATAAAAGCTTTAATTGGAGTAATATTAACAACAATTTCCACTTTGCTTTGTTAAATTTAACACATGTTGTAAACATTTTTTCAGTGCGTTTTGTTCTTTTTGTATTAGTTGTAGTTAGTAGCAAGGTTTGTTAGAATCTACCCTCTGCATACACTGTCAAGAGAAAGAAACTATCGCTTATGTTTTGGGTAAATGTCAAGTGGGAAGCATACTGAGTAACAGTCGACATCATGAAGTTCGGTCAATAATTGCTAAACATGTAAGGACACTGGATGAAAATGTGTTTAAGAAAGTAACGAATGGGGCTTCTAAACGCGTAGATATAATTTGCTGGCGAACAAAGTCTAAAACTGGTTAAATCCTGGATCCTACATTACGTATGGAGCAAAATTCTGGTCAAGGAGATAATGTTTATATCAAAAAACAATCTCATTACAATCTATGTATTCCTTACTTTATGGAAAAATACCAACTCAAGAAGTTACAAGTAATAAGTTTTCTGGTAGAAGCTCGTAGCACGATTCCGGAATTATTTGAGTCTTTTAGGAAAAAGATGCGACTTTCTTTTGAATTAGTAGAAGAAATAGTGATTGCTACTATCAGAGGCTCTTGTCAAATAGCTCACAATCATTTATATAATAATAATTTATCTAACAGTTAGTGTAAAGTTAATATGTATACAACATTTTTGTTATATTTCTAAACCATTTTTCTATTTTAATAACTGTGTATTGTTCTAACTGTGTCTTTATGGCAAGCGTTATTGTAAAGTCAGTTGTAAATAAATATTAACTTTCTCCTTAAAACATAAACTATGTTTAAGCAATAATTAATTGATTTAATTCATTTTATTTTACGCAAGAAATGCTAAAAATAGATTAGTAGGCTTGTCTGTTTTAAACGTGTAAGGCGCAAATTAAATTACGTGGGAACAAAACTAAATACTGTAGAATCCGGAGATAAAAGACCCCGTGGAACCGACCTTTTTTGTCAAGTTTAGCCGATTTTCCGTTTAACAATGTAAGGGATATTCCTTGTAAGAGAATTATCAAGTGAAAAAATTATTTCTTTGCAGTAAAAGCAATGTCAAAATTATTATATTTACAGTGGGATTAAATGATAGTTAAATATTAAGATTCTTAAAGAAAGTCATTTAATGATGTTTGCTTTGTTTTATTTTGGTTTTGACGCACACAAATTATTACTATAAAAATTCGAAAACACAGATTCTATAACATTCATCTGAGCTATGAAAAATTGGTGAAGTTTTTGTATCATATAAGAAGCTTCAGAAATACTTGAAAATGACGCTAGCGATTCTTCTTATCTTTGTCAGATTCATCATCTAATTCATCTTGTTGGGTGATATTACTTACAATTTCTTCCTCAGTCATTTCCTCTTCCGTAAGTAAATTGTCATCCATTGCTGCAAAATATGAAAATGTGAGTTTTTTAAATACATAGGCCTCCATTCCCAACGATGTAGGTGATGAGGTGAGATAAGAAATGAGAACAGTCCAACAGTCAAGTAGTGCTTCAGTTGTGCGGTTCGGTTTTTACATTTTAATTTACAAATTTTGCTACTTGTGTTTGTAATATCCCTTATAAATAGTCAAAAATACCAAATAAGTGGTAAAAATTGGTCCCTTAAACCCGACTATCCCTAACATCGGGTCCCTTACATCTGGATAATTTTAGCATTGTAAGCATAGCCAGCCAACCAAATATTTTAAATTTGTCCCTTTAGGCGGTTTTCCTTTAAATCAAGGTCCCTTATAGAAGGATTTTACTGTAATAAAATTATACAAAAAATTTAATTTTAAAAGTGCCTACTTAAATTACCACATACATACTTTGTTTTAACTGTAATATACATGTAGCAAAATATTTTACATCTTGATTTATTTTTCCGAGGCGTACATGAAGCAACTCTATGAAACGTGCGGCGTTTGTGCGGCCTGTTTGACATGACTGTTCTACGGAGCGTTGTGGTGATGCGTGTTTGTAGGACGGGTACTTTTAGTAGTTTTTGGAAGAATATATTCTTGAATTTAAACCTTGAGTGAAAATCAGGCGCTTGGCGCCAGATTTGTCCACCGTGTGCCCGAAGTAGATGCTGAGCTTACAGCGAATTGTTTTAATCATTGGAAAACATTGTTTACATAGGAAGGCTAGCATAAAATCCTTGCAGTTAGTATCCGTAAAATCAGGCTAAAATTCAAAATGTGCCAGTGAAAATGAACGGCATTTGAGTGGGACTGGTACAAGTGTGCGTTTAATAACAGCACAGGTTTGAGTTATACACCGGTACGAGTGTGCTGGGTACAAAGTTTGCTGATAACATAGAGCAGGGTTTAAGCGACTTGAAAGATCTTGTTGGAAATTGCGTCATTATGAGAGACGCTGGTGCAGGGTTTAGTTAGCTGGATACGCCTAGTGTCAATGCGAGTGAGCTTAGGAAGAAAAGCACATTTACGAGTAGATAAAACACTAAATTTGATACATCTGGTGGACGAGGTTTGAGTGGTACAGCTAGGTTTGTGAAAATTCTCTTGTCTGGTCAATAAGTTAGGTTAGGTATTGAAGACTCAAAGATATGCCTTTAAGCTCTGTATAGAAGCGCCCAGCTTTTAGTAAAAATAACAAGTTTGAGCTGTAAAAATTAACATCACCGCTTATGGCGAAACCTACGGTCACTATCAGAGGCTTGCGTCTATTCAATTGCTGGCTTCTATTATCTACAGTACGTTTACCTGATACATAATTAAAGTAATGTCATTACAGGATCACCCTCATAAACAAGTGATATTTTTTAACATCATTTGCAGACGATCCTAATAAAAGAGTGATATTTTTTGACATCATTTACAGACGATCGTAATAAAGGAGTGATATTTTTTTGACGTCATTAACGGACGATCCTAATAAAGGAGTGATATTTTTTTGACGTCATTAACGGACAATCCTAATAAACAATTAACTAATGACAGTGGGGGTCCCTAAAATAGTAAAATTTGTATGACGTAATTTAAGGACGATCTCTGCAGGCATACTAGTAAAATCCTATGTCGTAATTAGGTGTCAACCTAGTTTCTAAACTTATGACAGTGAGGGTGCCTGAAATAGTAAAATTGGTATGACGTAATTTATGGACGATCCGTGCAAAAAAGTTCTTCGGGTGGGTTTCAGTTTCAGACAAAATCTGGCTCGAAGCGCCGGATATTTTAGCTAAGCTTAATCAAAATTCGAATTTTTTCGGCTTTTTTCAGCTTAGCGGAATCGGAATCTTAATTTATAAATTCAGCTTATCTTAATTTTAATCAGAATCTGAATATTTAAAAATGTTCAAAGCTTAATCTGAATCCGAATCTTAATTTTTCGGCTTACCATCCCTGGATGCGATGCACACGCGAGCAACTTTACAAACTACAGCAGACTGAAAGGGAAAGGGGCAAGGGCTGATGCGAAGCCCGCCTAAGCACAGCTAATACTTATAGCACCTACATTCTCTTCCATAATACCCACCTATGCCGAACATTATTAAAGACGGTAATTAAATTACCAGAACCCCTTCTCCCTGTCAGAAGCCCGAAACACTGACAAGTTCTGTGGACAATAAAAAACGTAAGCTTACATTTAAAGACGACGACAAAGACATCAAGAAATCAAAAGAACAAGAACTGACTGTCGAGTTCAGATCCTAGAAGAAGAAAACAAGCAACTAAAAGCAAAAAAAGTTACGTTAGAGCAGCGCCCGAATGGCGCGCTTTGTTTTTAGCGTTGATTAACCCAGCCATTTTTCAAAAATATTTGTTTAATAATCCTGTCAAAATGCTTTCAAAGGGTATAACTTTAAACCATTTTAAAATGCAAGGAAAAAGTGCTAAATAAAGGAAAAACAGGTTTTCAAAAAACTTTAATTAGGTTGAAACCCTACATAAAACAAAGTTTTAGGTCAACAACAATAAACAATTTCTCCTGCTACTCTCTTTATCATACGTAATACTCTATACACGTGTCATTCCCATATCATGACGCTAGCAACTCATAAGGTTGCCTAACTGCTAGTCTCTTAATTAAAATTTGCAGTACACTGTTAGATAGGATAGTGGGAAGTTTACCGGGGACCTTTCGGACGCATCTCCTTTCTCAGTTTTTAACTATTTACAACTTTTATGGTACCATTCGACGCGCCTTGACGTTTTGCCGTCATTTTTTCGACAATATTTTGAAAAATGTTGCGTTTTGCACATTTTATGGCTGATTTACACTTTTTAAATCTGCGCCAATCACAGCACAGGATTTCAAAATTTCAAAAATTAGGTGATCCCTTATGGTGCAGACTTTAGTGAAAAATTATTTGTTTTTACTTTTAAAATTATTTTGAACATAAAAGACCTTGAAACTGATTTAGAAAGCTTTAAAAGAAAAAGGAAAGTCAGCCAAAATTAATTAATTTTATTTTTTCTTACTAATTGTCAGTAAATTGGTTGTAAGAGAAATAAAGTTTACAAGAACTATTGTTTACAATTTAAAATTAGTTGCCACTTAAAACTGCAACGTATCTATGTCTACTCTGCATGACAGCAGCAACAGTCAACGCTAAACTTTATAAGAATACTAGCAGGTTAGTAACCCAATGGGCTGCAATATGTTCTTCCAATTTAGCTGTCACAATATGTTGCATTTATTGTGGTCAAATAGCCTTAAGGCATGCCCGGTATAAGCTTTAATTAATGGCTCTACTCAGTTAGGTTAATGAAACAGGCTTGGTCGGAATATGCTTTAACCACATGTCTGCTCAGAGTAAGGGATGAGTCCCTTCCCCCCCTTAGCAGTATTTGCGTACCAATAATTTATTTTTTTATCTCCTAATTTTAAAAAAAGCTAATAGTGGGGTTTAGGTTGGTCCCTTGTAAAAGCCATTACACGTTGTTTGCGCTTTAGCTTTTAACTATTTACAATTTCTACGTTTTCATTCGACGCATGTGGCAAAAACTTTGCCGAGCCAAGGTTTTTGCAAAATCTTAACCGTTTTATGATCTTACTTTTTTCGTGTAAATGACTGTTACACAAAACAGTTAATCCTAATTAAGGGCAAGTCGGTGGTAATAGCCAACTCAAGTCAAGTTTATAGTTTAAAGATACCTCAAGTACTTAAAAACTTAACCCACGCAAGCCTTTATTTAAAGCTTAGCCCAGGCTTAGGCTTAGGCTTATCTGGTCAAAACTTATCCAGGCCAAACCTGAGGTGATACTTTCATAAAAGTTTTAACCTAACCAACACTGTAGTAGACATTTCACCTAACAAATACTGAAGTAAAATTTTAACCTAGCCAATTGTGTAGTAAAATTGTAACCCATACAGTACTGTAGTAAAATTTTAACCCAGAAAATACTGTAGTAAAATTTTAACCAAGACAATACTGTCTTACAATTTTAACAAAGACAATACTGTGGTAAAATTTTAACCCACCTAATGTAAAGATAACATAATAACATTGTTAATCGCAACCCATCGGGTTGCTAATCTGCTAGTATTAATAATATTATATGAATCCATGTACGTAGGTAGGTACGCACATAGATAGTAGGTAGTTCCCTATGAATGGGGATTTCCCTTGTATTGTATGCTGAGCATGGGGAGCGAAGAAATAATCGCCAGGAAATGAGGAAATTTAGGGCAGGTGGCCCCGGACGGGAATTTGAAACGAGTGCAGCATAGATCGTGGATATGGAGATTATGTACGGCCGGTGCCTGGGAATGCACACGAGGTATGGCGGTGGTAGCTAGTGGGTTGTGTGATGTATGTAATAAGGGAGGGAAAGGGAGAGGAGACATGCATATATGATAGGATAGAATGAAATGGAAGATGAATTAGTGACAAGCATTGATATATACAGTGAGCTATGTAATAATTCAATATTATAATACAACTATTATTATTGCTTGTGTATGTAGGTAGGTACTTTATATGGCAATTTGCCTTGCTTTGTGTGCCGCGCTTGGAAGAGTGAGGGAGGAATGGACAGAAATTTAGGGGATATAAAATGAATAAAATAATAAAGAATTTAAATAAGGACATTGTATGCACTAGGTATGTAGTAAGTGGGTAGTAGGTATACCGTATATATGTAATGGGTAGGTACTGGCAAATGCAGATTTTCATTGTGTCGTATGCTAAGTGCAGTAATGTAAGGCAAATGTGGGCTTTATGTAGGAAGGTCAAATTGATGTAGGTAGGTCGATACATAGGCACGTATTAAGGGACTTGAGCCCAATGTATGTAACAGTGAACGAGGCTGTCTTTAGCACTTAAGTAACGGTAATAAGTGGTGAGATGAAGGCAACGGGAGAAACACGGACACTTGCAGTAGTAACATTACGGTAAATGGGCTGCATGGTTAATTATACAGTGTGATGCAGCCATAACAAACCCTCCCGTCTTCCTTCCGACTGTTTCAAATAAGAGAAATAGTATAAAGCGAATGTAAAACTTTTACAGTTTGTTCAGTATTAAACCATCTTTGCTCCAAACTGTTCGCTTGGACTACTACTACCTCTTTGCCTCGCTCCGACTACGACTCCGGCTTTGACTTAAACAATTGTACATACGAATTGTTTTGGTATCGGCTCACGCGTCGACATCCGACTTCGACTTCCGGCTTCCGCTTTCGCTTTGATTTCAACTTCCGTTCTACTACAAACTACAAATAGTACAATATTTTGTACTTTACTACTTGAATAATAATATTTATTCGATATTATAAAACTATATGCTACGAATATTTTGATGTACAATATTTTGTACTTTACTACTCGCATAAAAATGTCTATTCGATATTATAAAACTCTTCACTATGAATCACTTGATGTACAATTTTTTGTACTTTACTACTCGCATATTGATATCTATTTGATATTATAAAACTCTTTGTTACAAATAACTCGATGAACAATATTTTGTACTTAACCACTCGCATTATTATATCTATTTGATGTTATAAACTCTTTGCTACGTCTACTCAAATATAATACTTCAACAACTAAAACTCTAAAATAGAGAATTGGTGTTGTTATTGTGCATTATGTCATATTACAAATGCAATTATTTACACTTTGCTACGCGCTATTTGATGTACAAAATGTTGTGCTTTACTACATTTTTTATATATTTACTAAACGTATACATATATACGTTGTACTACAACTATTAAAATTCTACTCAATGCTTTGTGCATTATGTTATGTTACAAATGCAGACATTTACACTTTGCTACGTACTACAGGCTGCCATGGCAGCCTGCGCGCCTATAATCTTTAAATATTGAATACATTTTATGCAATACTACAAATATTGGACAATCGTAGTTACTACTTTGTATACTTAGTATAGGTAAGCATGCAAACCATGGTTAACTAAAATAAATATGTATATTTGAGTTTGATTTTGAGTTTCACTTTATTTACGTGTCAGGTTTTTTAATATAAATACTGTTTTTCAAAAACAGGCCCAAAATACAATAGGAATTCAATAAATAAATAAACTGGGAATTACAATTAAATTATTATTCAAATGCTGGAAATCAAATTAACCATCTTTTCCATTATTGAATAAACCAGGAAAATACAAAACAGCATCATGGAGGATAATAAAATAGGTACAAATTGGCTTCACGATTTTTAACGTACATGTCAATTAGTTTAGATTTAAATACATTTGTATGACATAATTTAACTCTATTATCCGACTCTAAACATTTTACATCCTCAGGCAAAAAATTCCAACTACTTACAATACGGTACACAGGCGAACTTCTAAATAGCTGAGTTCGAAATCTTACACATTCAAGCTTATAATTCATACTTGATCTAGTTGCATATTTGGATTCCCTTAAAACTAAAAAAATTAGCTTAGTACAAAATATTAGGCCTATACTTCAGGCATTTAGATGCAAATACTAATAAATTAAAAGTTCCTCTCTCCTTTACAGATAAAACATTACACAATTCAAGCAGGTCAGCCTTTTCAATACATTTTACAGGTAACTTAGTAAACAAAAGTATACACCTGTTTAACTTATTTTGAACAGATTGAAGAGCAAGACTAGACTGAGGAGCCCATATTACTAGACAATAATTCATCATTAATAAGACATAAGCATTTAAAAGCACTACAAAAGTTCTGAAGTCAAGATAGCGCTTAACACTACTTGTGACTTCAATAGCAGTACATTCTTCTTTACATACACAAAATGATCATTAAATTGCAAATTACAATCAACTAAAATACCTGAGTAGCGAAACGTATACACACGCTCAACTTCATGACAATCACACATTAACGTAAATGGCTTTATTGCAGAGGTGCTTGTATCATGACTCTTGTGGAGCAACATATATTTGGTTTTTTGTACATTTATTTTTAAGCCATTTACTTGAAACCAACTACTAACTGAATTCAAGCAAATTTGCATACTGTCCAACATACATGTAAAATTAGAATAAAAAAAATACAAGAAAAGGTTGTTAGCATATAGAATAAATTTAACTCTATTAATAATTGATTTATTCACCCTATTTATGTACATAATGAACAATAAAGGTCCAAGCACAGAACCTTGAGGTACGCCTACTAATAATTCAAAATTATCAGAAACATATTCACCAAATTTAATTTCGAATTGACGATTTGTTAAGTGATCAGTAAGCAACCCCAGCAGGTGCCCATTTACATTGAAGTCATCACGCAATTTACACAGCAATTTAACATAATCGACAGAGTCAAAGGCTTTCTGAACATCCACAAATACCGCCAAGACCTTACCACACTGAGTATCCAAATATCTAAAAGAATCTTGAACAAACGTTAGAGTAGTAGACTGACAAGATCTATCTTTCCTGAAACCATGCTGCTCTTCACATAGATTTATGCTATCAAGGAGCCTAGCATGCATCATTTGTTTAAGAATCTTATCTAGTATAGGTAAACACGATATAAGTCTATATAAAAGAGGATCCCTTCTTGAACCTTTACTCTTATACAATGGTGTTACTACTGCACATTTAGGCTTGCTAGGATACAAACATAGTATTGAAAACTGGGTAAACATTAGTGCCAATGGAAGAGCTAACTGATCTATACAATTGGGGAGTTTTTTGGCAAAACAGAATAAGTCCATTTTTTTCAAAAATGAGATTATTTGTGTTATTTGATTTATTCAACTAGATACATTACTGTGTTGAGTGGTAAAAGTCAAAGTTCAACAAAACTAATTTTTAAAAATAGCCCAAATTCTGTTGTTTGGCAAAACGGGATAAGTCCATTAAATTTTTTTTGGCAAAATGGGATAAGTCCACCTAATACCTGTATTTCTGATTCAAATTTGGTTTTTGAGTGTTTTCGTAGTTTGTAGAAGACAATTGCAGTGCGTTAACTTTTTTATGAAAAGAAAAACAAAAAGTTAGAAAAAAGTTAAAATTTCATGTCACGGACTTGTCTCCCATGTTAAGTTATTGATTTTTTGGCAAAACGGGATAAGTTTACAAATACAAATTTTTGAAAATAGTCTAAAAAATTCCAGAGTTTGTCTAGAATTATGAAACTACTGGTAATTACGCTCCTTTAGATGCAGTACCTTAAGAAAAAAATTGAGTTAAAAAACTTAACCTGTCACCAGTTATACGTTTTCCGTTGTTCCTGTAAAATTTGCTTTGATGGACTTATCCCGTTATGCCAAAAAACTCTTTAATTATTCAAAGTTACATAAGAAATATCATCACAGCATCCATTACCCTTGCGCTTAACTTTCCTGAATGCACCATGCACTTCACTCTCAGTAAAAGGAATCACATCAATATTCAAGTCAATAGTACTCTTAAATTCGTCTTAACTATTTAAATGAACTTTGGGAACAGTGAACGAACGAGCATGTTGCTTCGATATGATGGCCTTATCTGTTTGCAGGCTCCCATTGCACAATATTTCAGATACAATTTGCTTAGATGTATTGTTGCCTACAAGCCTATTATAGACACTCCATATATTTGTGGAGGTAGGTATATCTACTAAATGTGACCTGAAATAGTCGTGCTTGGACCTGGCTATTATAATATTTATCTCATTCCTTTAAGACTGATATTCATTATATACTGCCTGGTCGGCTTTTTTTATGCTCTTAGCTTTTAGTGCATCTCTTAAATGCATTTTTTGCTTTATATCAGCAGTGGGGAATAGAGAGGGCTTTGTACACACTCTTCTGGAAATAACTGGGGCATGCTAATTGATGACTTTATTGACACCAAGTTCAAAGAAATTTAGAATATCATCCCCATCAGTCAACATGCACATAGTAGACCAAGAAACCAAATCTAAATCCTTTTGGACCTTATCCCAATCTGTATTGCAGTAGTTACGCACAGTAATTACTAATGGCTATGTGTTTTTATGCGAATATTACAAAAATACGAAATTAAGCTTATGGACATATGACCTACGAGATGCTATGCAAAGTTTCAAAACTTTTTGTGTCGCCATTAGAAATTTTTAGTTTCAACGCGATATTTAGACAACAAAATATGTGTTTTTTCATGTGGAAAACGAATTTTTATTTTTTGCTCTAGAAAAAAATCAGTTTTGTTTATAATGCAAATAAGGATTTTTCAACGCCAATATTCTTTTCTGATTTTGTACCCTAAATATCAAAAAACATTTTTGGTATACCCTATTGAGCCCTTTTTTTTTAAACCTGCTTGTTGATTCAATGTTGCTGAACGATTTGTTATATTAAACACGATTTGTAGACGTTATCAATTATAGGCTATTTTATAGCAAAGTCGTTTTTGTGGTTTTTGCGCAAAAAGTTTAGGGTTATTATAAGCGTAAATTGTGGGGTATTTTAATTTTTTCGGACTGACTATTTTTTATTGATAGTTTAAGCTTGTACGCTTGCCATTTGCTAAACAGAATTTAAAAATTTGAAAAAAAACCGAATCGGATGGACCGGCTAAACCGATTTACCTGATACAGACTTTATTTAGCTGTAATCTGAATAGCTCGAGAACCAGTTGACGTAGAAAGATGCGGCTAGCGCCAATCGATAGATCTTACTTGTAGCTACATTCTAAAAAAAACAACAACATTATGCAAATAATACTACTTGTTTTCAACCAATATTACGGTTTTCATGTATTTTTGAAATAAATGCAATATTAAATCTGTTTTGAAAAGGCCATTGTGCTAGGCAATGCGGAATTAATGACAAAAAAAATCATATATGACTTTTATAAATTTATGGTTTTTGTGTAAAACTGTATAAAACTATGGGATTTTTGAATAATTTTTTAGTAAATTTTGGTACTATTCCCACTTTTATTTTTTAAGTTTATATTCTCATGAATTGTCTTGTGTTTGCACTTGCTATGCTTTTATGTACTTTATGTGTAGGTTTCTCTGCAAATAGGTCACAAAAGCTTAAATAGGGAAAAATATGCAGAAAATAGAAAAAATAGACAAAGTATAAAATAAAAACATACAATACAGACACTGTGAGTACCTAGTAGATAGTCCATAGGTTATACGTCAGTTCTTGCTAGTGCTGTTTTGTATTTGTTAGTATGCTTGTTGTGGTGTTTCAAGATGAACAAGATACAGGATAATAACATACATGTAGGTAGGCAGGTGAGTACAAATGTACCTATCTAGAGACTTAAGCTCAAAGTATGTAGTATTGTACGCAGCTAGACATTGTATTGGAAAAACGGTCGTGAATAGTGAGGTAAAAGTAAAGGGAACAGAATGGACCCATGTAGTAGTTATGCAGTGAAGGGGTGAGCAATGTTAGGTTAACACTGCCCTGTACCATAACGATTTTGATTCTCAGCTAATTTTGAACTTCTAGGTACAGTCTTATTAAAGGTGAATTCCGGATTTGAAAACATACTGTTTTGCATTGACGCGGTTACCAAGAAGCTCTTTTGTAGATTCATAAAGAACATAAGACCAGAAACAGTAATCAATGCAATCAAAAGTATATTTTAAGAAGCAAAAATAACATCAATTTATTTATTCACAGACCAAGGTTAGTTGCAAACAGCTATTAGGGTAACAAACAACCAATTTAAACGTTTGAAATAAATTCAATCATTTATATATAAAGATAACAACGATATATATATAATAATTTGTTTTTTACAGGTACTGAATTTGAAGCAGTCTTTTCGCAAGTTTTTAAAACGCAAGGGAATGAAATACCATAGTTCCTTAAGTAGGACAAAATCGAGTATAGTGGAAAAAGTCATCAGGTTAGCTGATATACACATTTACAAACAAGTTTAATATACAAAACTCAATGATGGAAAGCATGCACATGCTTTAACAGTATTTATTTGCCAATTTAGGACCATTTTTGAAAAGGTGGCAAGGTACATAACAGAGAAGCAAACAAATAGCATCCTTGAAATATTTTCTGCATTTTTTTAAAACGTACAACAACATTTTTTACCTAGAAATTTAGATGTCGCCCAATAGCGTGAACAGTTTGAATGAAAACGATGTATGGAGAACCATGTACTCAGACCTTATTAACGACACTACAAAGCGTAGACCAGTGTTTGAGCCTGGCGACCGTGTGCCAATCAGTCGTACTAAATAAACATTTGAGAAAGTTAAGTATAATATAGCGTATCACGTGAGTTAGAATAACAAATAATAAAACGTATAAATAAAGAGACTTGCAAACAATTAAGTTAATGTATGTTCATCCTTTATCTACGCTATAACCAGACGTTTAGTGTTGATTTTTTTGTAAAGACCGTTAACTTTAAAACCATACTAATAACTTACTACTTAGAAGATTTCAAACACAATTGCATAACTGGATCATTTTATAAAGAAGAGCTCAGTAGAGTTGAAGAATCAACATGAATTCTACACAGTTTATTTCATATTTTACCAATGCCATCAAGCAGCATATCAACAACAAACGCAGAATATTAGACAAAAACTGCTGTTTCCCATTAAATCAAGACCCAGCAGGTACTACAAATATCTACATGACGATACAAGTGACCAGCATAACAATATTTTTACTGAAAACACCCCGTCTAACTTTGTAGCTGTGCTTCATACACCTCTTAACCTTGAGAATAACGACGTCGGACTAGTGAGTTTGAAATTCACAAGCAGCATACAGCCAGCTATAGCTCAGCATGTACCAGCGAACTCAATTTAAAGCGTACGTAGCGCTGACGTTTCTGACATCGAGCCTATTGAAAAACTGTTTCCGAACTACAAGCCAACAGTTAAAAGTTTTTTCAACTTTCAGAAAAAAGAATTACCAGTACACTAATTTATGACCAGACTTAACGAGGCCCTAAAACTGAATCAAGACAAAGTTTGCCTAAAATTGAACAGAAAGCCCTCATCTTCGATTCTTTCGATATACATATGGTCGTTGTAAACGTGTCAAAATCAAACAATGTAATTGTTTGAATACCCACACCTCTTGCATTGTTTTTCAAGCAAGGCAGATACGGTTTATGTCAGAAAACCATTTACTGTAAGACTTTTAAATTATTCTCATGGGCACAAACCTCAATTTCGGGGCTGAAAAAATAGAAAGTATGGAGAACATAAAACAGTTATACCCGGGCTTTGAGAATTTCATTATTTTATGAAAACAAATAAATACAGGAGATTTCAACTATTGTAAATGTTTTGAAAGTTTTAATTTTGAGATGCGTGATCCAGCAACCAATGACGCAAATTAAAAAATTGAGTTTCCTGCTAATACAAGCAATATCAAATGCAAATTGACGTTTGAAAGAAACAAAGGTTATAATGTTGTGCTACCGAAACCAATAGCACTGTGTTTGGGCTTGCAGCAACACGACAACTTTTACAATGGCGTCTACAAATCTTACTTTTACTCTGACGAAGAAAAATACAATGACATGTAGACTATGATTACATAAAAATACGCCTGTTTACAATGTGTGCACATTTTTTGCCAATGAAAGAATCAGAAGAAATGGACTTGGATCACGTAGTGCATGAAATTACCTGCACACTGAAAGAACGGCTTTGGAGTGATACGACTGTACAGTTTAAACATGAAGATAGACAGCTCAGTATTTCAAACCTACAAGAAGACATTACAGTACAGCTCCTACTACTTGTAAATAGATTATTTGGGTTTGATGACAATTTCATATTCAAAGATGGTGTTGTCGCCAAATTGCAACTGGAATTAGCAAAAAAAAGAACAAAATAAAGAAAATGAAGAATTTGAAGAAGATGTAAAACCTGAGCATACTAAATTAGCTGAGCGAATGCTTGTTACATGCAATTTTATTAAACCAGCTCTATGCCATCCATGGTCTACCGTTACTGCGCTTAGTTGCTATCTCCAGCAAATAAAATACAAAGAAAGTGCACAAATTTTTGCCAATATTATATTTGCCACTGAAACAGCAGGAACAGCAAGTAATACGGATAACCCTTTTAAACGAATACCTAAGCGTTGTCGCACTGCAGAGAACTTTCAAACTATTATAGATTTGCAGTTTAAGTCTCGCAAAGTTTAAAACATATTTGATATAAAAAGACACAGTTCATCATTGGCAAATGATTTCTAATTTAACTTTTAAACAACAACAACGTCAGCTCAGTTACTTGCAAATTATTTAAACAATCAGTGCATTGCTTTTATTTATTTACAACATTAGCAACCATGTTGTAAATTATGCGTGAAATTGTGTGTAAAAACGTTTACAAATCTGAGGTCAGTAACGCACTTTAAATTGTGGACAAAGAACTTTTGAAAGACAGTTGAATTGATGAATACTGTACACTCGAACCAATTAAAAACATTGCTACTTAAAACAAGGACTAAATGGAGGCGGAAGAAGATACTGTAAGGGTTGGTCTTGAAAACACATTAAACAGCAGTAGGCCTAGAAAATTCTCAAAATTTAGTTTCACTTAAATTACGAGAGCTATCTAAACGCCGTGCAATTTCTCACAAGTGCCGCGTTACTCATTGCAGTACAATTTGTCCTAAAAGAAATAAAAAAGTTGTAAAACGCAATGTGCTAAAAACTTTGGTGAACGTTGTGTAGCTCGTTGTTAGGCACAGTCTGGAGGCTCAAGAAAACGCATTGTTTGCCGGCGTGTTTAAACTGGTAGCCGCCTTAGACGTTAACCAGTTACGCATGCAAAGCAACGTCGAGGAGGCAGACTTTCTGCTCAGTCTGGAGCAAAAAGACGAAGAAAGCATACTGACGCAAATGCCTTATAACCAAGTGTATGTTGCGTTCTACTTCATTCATCTTTTAGCCTACAACGAAGCAATAACAGCTATAATTTTGCAGCTCTGTCATATCATGGATTGCACCCCAGAATTTGACGACAAATTTACAATTAACGAGGGTTCTCAAAAATCCATACAAAACAGCCTTATATTAGACAAGTTGCCCCTAACTAATGTCAGTGTTGAAGATGCTCTCAAGTTTTAATCATACTACCCTGTACTTAGCCCGCGAGATAACAAATATCCTGTTATTTTTGATAAACTAAAATCTTTGGGCAAGTATTACGACTTAAACAGATTTTATTAATGTTGTTCTATATAAATTGCCAGCTCGTTAATGACAACTTAAATTATTACGCTATCGCTTCTTACTTAACAAAGGAACTCTCATCCAATCTCAGTGAAAAGCAAAAAGAGCATGTTAGACCAGTTGTACATATTTAACTTAACTCCAGAAACATTTACTAAAACTGACGACGGTTTTATGACTCGATATAACAAAGCTAGAGAATCAAAGCTGTTTACTATAGTGTGAAGGCTAAAATCGCCATTCTGTACACAGACTCAAATGTTACCAGGAGAAAATGATATCCGAATAATTATAAGAAGATCTCACCCTGCCTTTTGCATTGACGCAGAAATTAAAACCAGAACTGAATATTCTGGTTGCCCGTTTTGCGTGGACATTGTAAATGCTGTACTTTACTTGAAGAGACAGACAGTATATCTGTTGGCTATTGAAAAGCATCGACTTAACCTTAATAATAGTACACTCAAGTACCTGCGTATTAAACATGAAGTAAAAAACTTTGTAATTCCATCCGGCGTGAGTTCACATTCACTTAATAATTGTATCAACGGAATATTACGACAAATTATTGTGTTTGGCCTTGTGGATTCTGAAGCGTATTTGTAAAAGCTTACAAATTCCTTTTGCAACTTTCAACATTTTAACTTGAATGAAATTACTGTCTTACAGAATTAAGAAGCAATTAAATACAAGACGTTGCTTTTAAGTTTCAAGAATGGAGATAAATCAAAAGATAACTTTTTGCTGGCTCTAATTACCCTCAAAAAAACTGCAGCAAATTGAAGCCTTAGTAACGGGATTAATAAAAACAACTATACGAAGGAAAGAGTCTTATTTGCATTCGAGCTCGTACCTACACAACCTAATGGTTAAAGCGTAAACAAAACTAGACAGGTCTAAATAAGTTTGAAGTTCAGAGCTGCGCCAACTAAATCAGTGAAAGCTTTAACATATAGTCAATATCAAAACATTATTGAGATTGACCGCAACAAACAAGTTATCATCAACTGGTAATATTTAAAGTACAAAACAAGTTTGTGCAAAAACAAAGAACAATTTAGCTCCAAGTATATATATATTAATGTATCTATAACAAGCCGTTCTGTTCCTTCACAGATGTTGAACAAACAACAACGTTCACATTATGAACACTAGAGAATAACAACAATGTCTCATAATCTCACCTGGAGAAACCCGAGTCAAGTTGTACGTATTTGCATCAGATCAAATGTGGTCAACTTTGCTCAGTGCGGGAAAACCAAACAATAAAATAACTGACCCTATTGAAATTATTCAAAATACAGACAAGTTAGAAAGCCCTGGAAAGCACTAGATATCGTACTATGTGACTTTAAAGGACAGCTTTGAATATTTTGACTTGTATGGAAATCCAATTTAACGGTATCGAAATTTGCAATTGCCAGGAAACCATATGCTAGCTTAAAACTGCACATCGCTACAAAGCGGCATATCTACACTGTGTTAAATGTATTGTATATATTATCATTATCTCTACTGTAGAGCTCTAGGAATTAGTTATAAAAATTTTTTGAGTATATTTACAAGCTTAGTATTAGTTAATGATAGAAAAGTTAGGAAATTTATAGAAATGATCCCTAGTGTAATACCTTATATGTAATACGTACCACCTTAACTAAAGTCCAATACATTTAAAGTTTCGTGTCCAGAGTTTTGCCATAGTTTACTAATGCACTAATAATTAATATTGTAATATTGTGTAGGAAGTGTAGCCTAACTTTATAAAAAATGTATCACAAATTTATTATAAATAGCAGTGAGTGTAAAACATTTTGTTAGTAGCAGTTTAGATTTTATAATGTCAACAGCAACCACTGTCGACTTTAGATTAATTCACCCTTTTCAGGCAATGATATGTTGCCTTAGTTTATCAAGAAAAAGTACTCTCTGTTTAGAAATTGGAAAGCATCGAAAACAAATTATTAGTGAAAATATAAATAAAAAAATATATGTTAGTGTACATACAAAACTAGAACAGTTTTCTGGCATTGATTTTGCATTGGACAGTAAAATAAAATTAGCGTCAGATATAAATAACATTAAAGCATTGTTGGATGATATCAACAGCCCGTGCCTATTAGTTTTAGATGACCACCTAAACTTTATTGAATCAAACCCAGAGGCCAGACTGTTAGTTTAGAAAATATTTACTGAGTTTTCCTATCACTTTAGTGTTATACTTGTTTGTTTGTTGTTGTCAACAAAAGAGTTGAGAACCACAAGCTTGAATACTAAATACATGATATTGTATGACGTACTGAGAGATAGAAGCATTATTGGTCGAATTTCAAGACAAGTTAGCCCTAGACGTCTCAAGTTTTTGCAAAAAGCATACAAAAAAGCATGCAGTTTACGCCAGCACAGTTACTTAATGCTAGATTTGCATCTAAAGTGTCCTCATTTCACAACATATGTGCGAGATCACGTATTTCCGTGTAATGGTACTATTATTTACGTACCAACAGAACAATTAAACCGGCTGAAACAAACAATAGTGGCTGTCGCTTTGAACAAAATTACAACTTTGTGTCAAATTTAAAATTTTTTAAGTCTGAAGAATACAAATCCCTTATATTAAGTGCAACATCTGAACAATTATACGCATTGGCTGAAACAATCTACAACGTAAATAAATTTTGCAAACATCCAGTAAAAGAATACAATACTCAAATAAAGACGCTAATCTCTTAATTAAGACGTGCAGTACAGGGCTGCATAGGATAGTGGTAAGTTAACCGGGGACCTTGTACCCTAAACTCCTCCTTCAGTTTTCAACTATTTTCACTTTTTATGGTACCATTCGACGCGCCTTGACGTTTTGTCGTCATTCTTTCGACAAAATTTTGGAAAATGTTGCGTTTTGCACATTTTATGGCTGATTTACACTTTTTAAATCTGCGCCAATCACAGCACAGGATTTCAAAATTTTAAAAATTAAGTGATCCTGATTGGGACAGAGCATGATAAAAAATATTTATTTCTATTTTCCAATTCGTTTGAATATTAAAAACTGATTTAAACAGTTTTGAAAGAAAAAAAAGTTCAGCTCAGCCAAAATATTATTCTTTTTAAATCTTACTACAAGTTTTGATAAATCGTAAAGAATCTAAATAGTAACTATGAGGACTTCAAGTCATCTACTAATCTACTTATTAAAAACTACACTATGGACAGGGATAGGCGTCACTCAATTCCCACTGGCAATCACTGTATATTTTGTGTATATAACGAGGGTATAGTAATATCAGCTGCGATTTGGATTAGATGGACATTACAAGCATAGTCCCTGTCAAGTATGTAAAAAAACTTAACCCAGAGAAGAATAAAGTAAAGCTTTACCACTAATAAAATCTTGACCCAGGCAAGCCTGTAATCAAAACTAAACCCAGGCAAGTCTGCTCTCAAAATTTAACCCAAGCAAGTTTTTAGCAAAAACGGAAACCTGGGAATGGCTGTGGCTATAATGTAATCCGCGCAAGTCTGTGTCCAAAGCTTAAACCAAATATAACAGTAAGAGGTTTTCAAGTCGACGGTTATGGTATTTATCAGTAGATCCATCTTGTTAATGGTTACGCCGAAACTAATCTTTTAGGTGTATACGGAAATAGAGACCAATGATCACAGCAAGCATAATCACGGACAATCATGTTAGAAAATCCTACTCCAGCCAAGATCTGTGGTCAAATCATAACCCAACTAATGTTGTAGTAGAATTTTAACCGAGCCAAATCTGTGGTAACATTTTAACTCAGCCAATACTGTCGTATAATTTTAACCCACCTAATATTGTGGTAAAATTTAAACCCACACAATACTGTGGTATAATTTCAACCCAGCCAATAAAGTGGTAAAATTTTGACCCAGACAATACTGTGGTAAAATTTTAACCCAGACAATACTGTGGTAAAATTTTATTCCAGACAAAACGGTGGTAAAATTTTAACTCAGCTAATACTGGTAAAATTTTAACCCAGCTAATACTGTCCAAAAATTTTAACCTAGCTTTTACTGTGGTAAAATTTTAACCCACCTAACACAATAGTGAAATCTTGACAAGGGCCAGTCTGTTGTCAAAATTTAACCCAAGCAAGCATGTCAGCAAAGCTCAAGTTGATTAAATCACAATCAATGCAAAATTTTGTTTAGTGTAACAACTAAAAGTAAAGATTACATACTACAATTCCGAGTATTTCAGATTTTATAGTGTAACCCTGGCAAGGCCCTGGTCAAAAGTTACATCTTGCGCCCCCATGGGAAAAATTAATCCCTTAATCTGAGCAGATATCTGGTCAAAACTCACCCCGAATTCTATTTGACCGCAATCAATGCAACATTTTATTTACTGTAACAGCTTAACTTGAAGAACATAAATATATTAATTTTTGTTAATTGCAACCCATCGGGTTGCTAACCTGCTAGTTTATTATTATTCTTTATTTTAGGACAAACCAGCACAACTAAAAAATAATTCAACACACTACAAACAATAATTTATTACCACATAATATTAGTCGCCAAGTCAATGCACTTTACCAATATATTATTACATCATTCCAAATCCAACTAGCAAATAGGCAACCCGATGGGATCAAGCAATATGCAATCCTAACTCTCCTATGTTGTATATAAACTAATTGAGCATCACTTTTTAGTGTACATCTAAGTTAGATGTACACTCCTCTTCACTAAGATCTGAAGTAATGTATGTACATTAACGTAAATGTGTGCGTATATCTAAGTTAGATGTACACTCCTCTTTACTAAGATCCTAAGTAATGTATGTACATTAACCTAAATTTGTGCGTATATCTAAGTTAGGTGTACACTCCCTTTTACTAAGATCTGAAGTAATGTATGCACATTAACGTAAATGTGTGCGTATATCTAAGTTGGATGTACACTCCACTTTACTAAGATCCAAAATTAGGTATACACAATACTGTAATTTAAGTTATTATTTAAATTTGTTTGATCATCAGCTGCTCATTCAAGATGCCTGCGAAACAAAAAAATAAATCTATAACTGGTAATTCTAAGCGACTTGCTACAAAGATAATAAACATTCATTAAAGGCAGCTGCGCTCAAGTGCTATCACAGTAGTGCCACATGTAGATGGTTGTCTAGATGGTTTGAATAATTTATCTGAGATTGCTTCATCGTCAAAAGAAGTAGACGTTAATGTATCAAATACGTCTAAAAACCTGGTACATCAAACCTGTTTAAATACTACTAGACGACGTAAAAAGACTTCGATGCGTAATATTGCGCGCAGTCATCTTTTTACATAAGATGTCGAAGAACAAAAAGTTTAAAAAAATGGAACTGATTTGCAGTAAATGCAAGGAAACCTATTTTGCTGAAGAAAAAACTACAAGAGGTACGTATAATCAGTGTTGTCACAATAAAAGAGTCAAATTGGAATCCCCACGCGCACTTGCGCGTTTTTTGGCAAGTCTATTAACCCAAAGTCATCCAATGTCAACTAATTTTTTTCAACATATTCGAAATTACAACAGTGCGCTTTCCTTTGCAAGCTTTAGTTCTGAGATTTCCCCTCCTCCAAATACTGGTCCCTACTCATTTAGAATACACGGCCAGAATTATCATCGCACGTCCTTAATTCATCTCACGGGAAATCAGCAACCTAAATATGCACAGCTATATGTTCTAGATTCCCAAATTGCTTGACAACAAAGACCTTATCTACCTGAAAATTCCGGATGCAACCCTGAAATAATGAAAATTTTAGACTTGGAACTACGGGATGTGAACCCATTTGCACATGCATACAAAATGTTGGCTGAAGTAGAAAACAATATTATTAGTTTGCATGGTCCAGAAGCTGCGTCTAATATTGGAATGTATAATAATACACCGACTGATCAAAATCACAAAGGACGATTCAATGCTAAAACTTGCAATGAGGTTGCTATGATATTTGTAAGTTCTGACAGTGAGTCACTAAGCAATGCTGACATTTGCGTTCACCCAAGAGGGCATAAGACCTTTCGAATGAACAGTTTGAATCTAAATTGTGACCCTATGAGTTATGCGTTATTTTGTCCATATGGAAAAAAAGGCTTTAAGTGCACAGATTCGTGCATATTTATTGCATACATCAAATATTAAATGAATTTAATTCTGTACTTCGCGATGGAAAACTATTTTAGCAATTTTTAGTTGATTGTTACTGCAAAGTGGAAGGCAGCCGAGTTTATTAAAGACTTCGCTCATACAATGCCAATTTGCAAAAGTAAAAGGCAAGCACTTTAGCATACCCAGTCTATGTCGCAAATGCATTTGCTTAAACTTGAAGGGTTGAACTTGCTAACTCCTGCGCACTATGATTCTGTTGATGTTTTAAATGAATACGACTGTAAAAATCAGGAAGAAAAAGATTTTTGTTTAAAACAAATGCTCAACAATGAGCAAACTACTATTTTTGACACTGTAATGAAGCCGTCACCAGCTAGACACAGTCTTCTAAGTTATTTTCCGTCAACTTCTTTGCAGGTGATAGGAAGTCATTTCTGTTTAATGCTATTATGCACGCAGTACGAGGAATAAGTAAAATAGCTATTCTTGTAGCATGGACTGGGATAGCTGCCACGTTGCTTGAAGGTGGACGTACAGCTTGCTTTACATTTAAGTTACGAATTTCTCTGACAGAAACATCATCGTGTCGAATTAAAGTCAACTCCGATGAAAGGAAGTGCATTTAAGCAGCAACGATAATAATTTGGGACGAGTGTACAATGACATCTAGATTTGCTTTAACTGCACTGGATCACTATCTTAGAGACATGACAGATGCAGTAATTCCCTTTGGAGGAAAAGTAGTGCTCTTAGGTGGTGATAAGAGGTAAAACATGATAAAAATTCTGTAACAATGCATAATTATTAATGTTTAAACATGTGTAACATCATGCATTTCTGTGTAGGCAAATACTAATATTTGAATTTCAGGGTGCTTAAAGCGTTATTATTCAAAACTGTCTCAAGAACTCAAATTCCTGGCAATTGTTTAGGCAATTCACCCTGCACACTAATATGCGAAATTTGCTGTCTGAAAAAAATTTTGCTAAATGGCTTATTAAGTTAAGAGATGGAACTTTACAAAGCGTAGAAGATGGTCTTACTAAGGATTCTATTGAAATCCCGGAACAGTGTGTAACTACTAACTCAATAATAGATGAGGTTTTTGAATACACAATGGATTAATCCAATATGCATTTAATAGGCAATAAGTCAATTATGTGTGTCACAAACGATGTTGCTATGCAATTGAATGAAGAAGTTTTGGATCGCGTGCCTGGAGATGATACTTCCTAATATTCTGCAGATAAAATAGAAAGTGAAGATGGTGATGACGTTTCGCTGTACAGCATGGAATTCATTAATTCTTAAACACCATCAGGCATGCCACCGTATTATCCACGTCTTAAGCCTGGTGTTATAATAATGCTTCTTGCAAACCTAAATCTATCCCAAGGGCTGTGCAATGGCTTTCGTCTTATTGTAAAACAACTAATGAATAATGTAATTGATACCGAAGTTTTTGTAGAAGACCATGAAGGAAAACGGGTTTTCATTAATAGAATTCAAATATCTCCATCAGATTCAAACCTTCCTTTTTAATTAATTCGGCGGCAATTTCCAATACAGTCAGGCTTTGCTATGACCAGTAATATGTCACAAAGACAGTCCCTGCAAACTGTTGGCCTTTATCTCGACCGACCTGTTTTTTCACATAGTTAGCTTTACGTTGCATTTAGTACAGCGACTTCAATAGACTCAGTGCATGTGTTTGTAAACCCCACACAAAAACAAGGACAACTGCTTGATGGTTTAATAAAAACTTTGACTCAAAATTTGGTTTTTACGGAAGTTTTTCAAATGTGGCTATTAGTTTGTTAATCAGTATGTGAAATTAAAAACAAATGTGACTATTGGTTCAATAAAACGTTTGTGCATGCCACGTGGTACAAGGACGTTATTAAAACTGCATTTTAAGATAATTTTTTTTTATTTCTTTACTACGTATCTTTAAATGCAGTCTGTATTGTTCGAATTAAACATAGGCGAAGAGACCTTAACGTCTTTGTACGCAATTCAGGGTTACATTTTTGCTTTTACTTCTGTTTATGTTTAGATGAGGTGTGTGGGGATTGTTTTATTTATTTATTTGTTCTCATTGATTTAAATTTTACCTAAATAAAGATAAACATCTTTTTGCGTTTTGCGGTTTTACTTCATGTATACTTTGTCTTTATTTGAATACATTTTACAGCATAAGTTGTAGGTTATTATGAAAATGAAAAATCCTAAGTGTTATGACTACAATATTCACTCCCACTGAAAATATACAAATATTTTTAAAAATTGCATAGGTACGCAAAGAATGCAACGCAATGGTTACTAATTTGCTATTTAATGTAGCAGCTATATTTAAAAATTTAATGGCAACCCATCGGGTTATCCAAGCTATTTTAGCTACAGTGTTTTAAGTAGTGTCTAAATGTATGTTCTAACGCAACTTTAAGCTACGAGCCACTTTTTAAAAAACGATGCCAAAATATATTGTGACAGCAAAAATAGCCCAAACAATTAGGTACGGGTGTAGTTCTTTTCTTTGTGTGCTAATATTTTTTCGTCGAAATCTACAATAGTGATCCAAATTATCCAGTATCCTGTCGAAGGCGGAAATTTTGCTGTGGCTGTCTAATCGTTAAGCTGTCTAGACTTTTTTGTGTTTTTGCTTTGGCTTTCCTGGTGAATCCATGATTTTGATTTTCGACTAATTTTTTGTAGCAAGTACAAAGAAGGCTGTAAGTTGCGTAAAATCAGTCCGTCCTTCTCACATCTGCCAAGCTTTCCTTGAGTTTATTTTCGTTTCATTTGTTTTTGAACTCTAAGTTCAGTATATCATTTAAAATTATTTTATTTTGTTTCATATTTTATTTCAAATCTCTTCTTTTTTTAAACAATATTTAACTAAAAGTAAACTCCAACTTTTCCTTTTTCTATTTTTACCTGTCTTTACTTTTAGCCACTGGGTTCTACGTTTTTATGGGTTATAAAGATTTAATCTTGGCTTCATAATTATTGTGTGCTGAAATATACCCAAATAAAATCCTGACGAATTTCACGAAAATTTATTTTTTAAAATTTTGTCACTCGCTTATCAGAGTAAAAGTGCATGGTTATTTATTATCTGTACTAAATTCCGATATTTATATCCGAATTTTTTGTATCCCACGACAACTCCAGCCTAGTGTAGTCCCACGCAAAAGCTTCCCTTCCCTGGTTATTTTTCATGAATTAAATCGAGAATAAAATTTGAAAAATCACAAATTCAGCCAGGAACTTTGCCTGATTTTCCATTGATTTTGTTCATCCTTCACTACAATTATCCACCCAAAATTTTACAAAATCTCAAAATCGAAACAAAACTCTGGCTAATTTTTCAATTTTTGTTTCACTTTCCCCCAGTGTATGCTATGGCAGCTGGGTCAATATATTATATGTATATATGTAACTGAACATCACGAAACTCTGGTATTAGTGATTGTATTATGATTTACGGCCATTTTGTGAGATTTTAAAATTTAAAATAAATTTATCACTCCAACATTCAAAAGTTAAAATTTTGAAAAATAGTAACGTCTTAGCAGTAGCCCTGTCTTACTAAAATTTCATTGAAATTTTGAATCAAATTGTTTAAAATACGGAGGAATCGCTGCTCATTTTTTTTTGGATTTCCTGATTATAGTGCTGCTTAGTAGAAACAGTACTTATGAACTGTAGTATTACCAAATTTGGATATTTTTTAAAATTGAGATCCAGGGAGGCGAGTAAACTTTTTGTAATTAGCCCTGTCTACTGTTATCATATTAAGATCTTATTACAGTTGATGTCAAATTATTGAAGATTTAATTGGATAAATCAGTTTTATTAGGTATCAATTGAGCATAACTGTATAAGAAGGCGTGTATTTTTTTAATAATAGGCGTTATTATTTACAGAATTTCAACTTTTTCTACCCTCAATTCCTTAACTATTCTTTTTCGAATACCCTAAATATACTGGAAATACCATAGCCATCTATAGGTATGCGCGTCTAGTTCTACAGTATATATCTACTTTCTTTATAGTATGCGTGGTGCTAGTTGAATTTCTTATTGCTTCGAGTGCTGTTTAGCCTTTTTTCGTTTTATGCATAAGTTGTAGTTCACTGCCCTCGTACTTTATTTTGCTGAAACAGTACATTTATTTAAACGCTGATTTAGCTAGCTGTTGGTAATTACGCTACTCTTTATATTAGCTCTTGTAGCCTTCAGCCTAGCTTACGAATTGTGTTTCCCTACCCATGCGTAGCCGTTTATTCTAGAATTCAGTACCCAAAACCATTCAGTATCATTTTAATAGCTATAGTGTTCCGCTTGGCTATATAACGTTTTTAGTGCCTCAGTATTTGCGCACATTCATTTAAATACCTGCATAATATTCTAATTTTGATAGCAGTAATATTTTCAATTATCATTTAAAGTGGATGGTCAGAATGTTTCAGGGGATGGTCCAGCTTCAGAAAACCCTGGTCCAGTTCCAGGTGCAGGGGGCGGTCCAGCTCCAGTAAACGCTGTTAACCCTCCGGTAGGCGGCTCACCTGACAACCGCTCAGATAATAAGGTATTTTAACGCTTAGTTGAGGCTGCGGCTTCAGCTGCTACCATAGCTGTTCTGAGAGCATTGTCTTCTCAACAAAACTTGTGAGAACGTACTACTTAATAAGTAGTACGGCTTCTGAACTACTACGGATGAGATAAATAAATATATGGCAGACAATGATTTTGAATTTTCGGAATAAAGCGACCGGTTTCAGAATTTATTATTGATTTTCTTCAGGCTAAAATAAAGTTTAATATTATACATATCAGAATTCGACTCTTTAGTAATAACTGACGGATACATACATTATTGAATTATGACATTATGAAAATCTGACACTTTTTCTATAGACAGTTCACTTGTATCGACATTATTTTTGCTTACTTACTAACTACTTACTGCTAATTACATATTAAGATATATAACCTACTACAAACATGAATATCTTGCAATATTTTATTAATATATTTATATTTACTTTTATATTCCAATGATACACGATTTCTTAAATCAAAATTTTTTGAATTGTAATTATCAGGGTGTAAAAATACAAAATTACTGTTAGATTTAATTTCAACTTTTAAATTTTTAGGCTTGTAAGTTGCTCATTCGCCCTTCCTTTTCTTTTAAACTGAATGCTGGCGCTTGATTTCTATGCGTAAGTACTTCCATGGAAAAATTGCTTACTGTCGAGATAATATTAAGTTTGGGTGCTGTAGTTACGCAGTCATTTATAATATAGTATAAACAGTACATAATATTGATTTGCTAACTATAGACAGTGGCAAAAACTCCAAAAAAATCAATGGAACTACCGCTGAAAAATTCTTACACAAACTTGACCCTCATCATAAACTTGCAATATGGAAATATTCAGAAGCAACGACAGACAGTCAATTTCAAAGTTATTTAACACTCATCCAAAAATATTTTTTTATTCCATCACATGACGCTAATATGTTTGAAGAATTTTTGAAATTTCCTAAATCAAGTCTGTCATTTGAATTGAATCATAAAAATCAAACCATGGCTACTGCAATTTCATACTAGATAAACTCAATGCAGACGGCACATTGTGCATACAACCTTAAAGAAGCTGCTTCATATAGTTAAGGTATAGTCGACCCTATTCTTAAGTTTTAATTACCACAATAAAGCCACATGCCGCTTACAACATTTCTAGACATTGCCAATATTAAAAATCAATGTGCAATAGCAGCTCAAAAGATCTACAGTAATGGCCAAGAATTTGTGACAGAATTGAAAATCTAGGAAACCATGGATTTGATATTTTTAGACTTGACCGTATAAAATTCAAATTCAAATAAACATTCAAACACAGACAACAAAATCAAACTCCAAGCCATGAAATTCTACTTAAGTGTTAGTTTCTTTCTTGCTGAAAATGAAATAATGAGAAAGTTCCCTGGAAAACCAATTAATGGGAAACTCTACAAATCTAAAGTTAGAATATCGCTACCTTCAAGGAGAAAAAAGTGGGAAGAGTGTCCTTAACCATCTAAGAAGTGTTTTTACGCTACTGCTATTCAAAATAAAATAAATTGTAATCTAATAATATTTGATGCCAACACTGTGACACACATATTAAATACGCCATATCAGCCCCCACCAAAGAAGGTACATTATGGTCAGCCCCGACATCACCCCTGTGTAAGTAAAGTGAAACAAAAAATCAAAAGTAATTTCATGGTTAACTCTAATGATGATCAAGCAACTTCAACAAATAATGTTCCCCACATCACACTAGCTAATTTCGACGATTGGATTCAACATGGCAAACGGAATAGAAATAGTAATAATGGCCACTCCATTCCAATCACTCCAACTCCACAAGAATAGCATACTTAATAATAATGAAAAGCATTTCTAGCTACCAATTATAATACTAAAATATTTCCATGTATTGACTATATAGTTACAACATCAATGTTATACTTTTTCATACTAATACTCATACTGTACAAGACTAAAGCCTGTAAACTTATTATCGAGACAAAAAACTTAATTTTCCATGGAAGTACTTACCCATAGAAAGCAAGCGCCAACTTTCAGTACTAAAAAGAGAAAGGCGTAAGTGCAAACTTGAAAGTTAAAAGTTAAAACTATATTTAACTATAATTACGCATTACTCCACCCTGCTAATTACGATTTAATTAATTTTGACTTACAAATGTGTGTATCAATGGAATATAAAGGTAAAAACCATCATATTAATGAATTATTGCTTGATATACTTGTTTGTAGCACGTCATGTATCCTAATGTGTAAGTAGTGGCAGTTTGTAGTAGGTAATGCAGTTAAGATACAAGTGGAATTTCCATGGAATAATGTTTATGACAGTGTAATAGTTCTATAATAAAAATATGTGTATATTTTATACTCTGCAGTGGCTACAAATCGTATGAATAGGTATTAAAAAGAACTGTGGACAAAATTAGGTAGTTACTAAAAGTAATTGAATTCTTAAATGTATAATATTGTATATTATTTCAGCCTGATGAAAATTAATAATAAATCCTGAAACCAGTCGCTTTATTCCGAAAATTCAAAATCATTGTCTGCCATATATTTATTCAACTCATCCGTAGTGGTTTAGAAGTCGTACTACTTATTTAGTAGTACGTTCTCACAAGCAATATGCTTAACATATTTTAAACTTTTCGCAAATATGATAGTAGCTTTCCGGCAGTCGATTGGCTAAAAGAATTTAATGCTGAACGCGCTCACTATAGTTTTGATGATCTTTGGGCACTTACTTACTTGGATCGTTATTTGATTGACAATCCTCATCAATAGTGGAAAACTCAACGCATGCGGTTATTAGATTCAGTTAGGGAATTAGATGCGCCACCCCAGCGGGTATGGGAGAGAGCAACTAATGATATGAAAGCTTTTTCAATGCCGCAGCAACACAGGATAGCGCGCAAAAAGAGAATGCTTCGCTTAAGTTTCATGCCTCCATGAAACCAATTGATTACGTCACCTCAAAGATGAATCTCTTTCATCAAATAAACCCGAATATGGGTGAGACGGATCAAATCCGGCATTTAATCAATGGCCTTCCTAACGAAATCCGGAAGTTTGTTACAGCCGCTGGAATCGAGTCAACTTGTCAGTTTAGGAAACAATTAGAACTTCATATGAGCGTTCTTCCTAAATCTTTGTTGAATACTAGCTCTAGTTCAAATATGCTTCCTCTGATGAGTCTCCAGCTATTTAATGATTCTAAGAATCATCGTTTCCGAGCCTTAGGAAATACGCAAACTACGAAAAAGGGGTGTGGTTATTGCAATAGGGATAACCACACTGAGGAGTATTGTTTTCAGAAAGCTGATGACGAGGGAGGTCCGCGTTATGTTCCACTTCGAAAAAGACCTGCTAATAGGAATCAACAGGGTGGAGCTGGCGGTTACTGTGCCGCTGGCAATCAGAACAATAACTCCAATAATGATCGTAGGGCCGGTAACAACCAAGCTAATGCTGGTACCGGTAATAACCACCTGGCTCTGGAAAACTAATTGACCTGGCTGTGCGGGCAGTCCAGGTTGATGACTCTTATTCCAATAAAACTTGTAATCCTTGAAATAAAATTAATATTAATAAAATCCTTTCCTATGATGTTATTCCCTCTCATCCTTTCTTTCATACTAGAAATAGATTTGATGTTCTAGGAACCCTCGACGAATTTGATTCTCCCAGCAATGATGGTAGAGATGGCTTAGTTCCCTTTTGCTCTAAATTCGATATTTATTCCCCTCTTTTTATTATTTGTTCTCCTTTTGAGTTGAGAAACATAGATTTAGATTTAACTTGTGAGGAAGATTGCTATCTCCCCTCAGTGTGTGAGAACCTAGATGTTCTTGTTTTTGTGGATGGTGGCGCTACAGTAAGTCATATAAGTAAAGACTTTTGCGTTTCCAAATTTTCAAACGTTCCTATTATGCAATGTAAGCCTTTTTATGTAACTCTTTCGATTGATGTAGATCAAAAAACTAAAGTAGATCAGTGCGTCGTTTTAAAAATTACGTGTCATTCAAAGGGCACTTTTGAGTGGAAGTATTATTTATTGGATGGCGCTACTGCTGATGTCACTTTAGGATTAGATTTTTTACGTAGAAAACGTGCATTAATTGACTATGAGACAAATCAAGTATAGTTTAAAGATCAATTGGGATGTGTCAAATTAAATGTAAATTCTAAGGAAATAAAAATTAACCCTTCTAAACTTCCTTTTACCTCTGTCAATTCTAGGGCTTACTGTAGTAAAGCTACGTCACGTCATGTCAAAAAGACACATCGTCCACGGAAAAAGCGTTCCTCTAGTGACCCCGATTCGGATAGTAGCATTCCCGATTCCAACTGTAGTAGCTCCTTTACCTTATTTTCTTCAGCCTCCTTTAATAAAAATTCTCTCAATGTTCATACCAAGCGTCCGTATAATATTCCCTCTCGTTCTTTTCGTCGAATACACATATGTACTGGTAACAATGAGGATGAAGTCAATGTTATGTTTGATTTATTTATGGTTAAGCAATACCATTATGGCATTCGCATAACAAGAACAGCAACTCAATTACACAATGGAAACGCTTCTATTTTTGTAGCGAATTTCTCTAACGCTCCTCTTACTTTTCCTGCGTTACGACGCATTAGCCACTGTGAATCCGTAACTGAAGAACTTTCTGATTTCGATGGTTATGAATTTGATAAAGGAGAACTCCCTTTGTCTGATATTATCACGGAAGAACAGTAGAAAGAATTTAAATTTGGTCCTAATCTTACTTCTAATCAAATTTCAACTTTAAAAACTTTAATTCAAAAGTATCGTTCCGCCTTTGCCTTTGCAGATGCTGAGTTGGGTGTTGTCAAAGATGTTGTGTGCCGTTTGAATATTAGTGATCACTCTCCTATTGCCTGTAATTACTATCGATCTTTTTTTGCCGAACGTAAAATAATTAGAAACAGTATTCAGATAGAGTTAGATTGTGGCATGATGGAAGAGTCCTCCGTAAGCTTAATAAAGTGTGTCGCAAGTTTGTGTACCCATTACCACGTTTAACTGACGTCCTTGAGAAAATGGCTGATGCCAAATACTTTCATTCTATAGATTGTAATCAGGGCTTTCGTCAATCAGAAGTTCATGAGGACGACAGACATAAGCTTGCAGTAATTACTCCTGACGGCAAATATCAGTACAAAAAAATGTGTTTTGGATATGTAAATGCACCTAGTATTTTTCAATCGGCCATTGATCGTATTTAAGGCTATTTAAAATAGTCAAATGTAAGTGTGTACATGGATGATATAGAGACTCACGGTGAAACGTTCGAAGAAAGTTGTGAAAGGCTAGAAGAAATTTTTAAGCGTCTTGTTAAATTTAATCTTAAATTAAAACCTAGTAAGTGTGCCTTCGGTTTTGAAGAGTTAGAGATACTTGGCCATTTGGTTTCTGAGGGTGGAATTCGCCGTAATCCCAAGAAAGTAAAGGCTATTTGTGATATCCCTGCTCCTACTACTGTAAAACAAGTTCGTTCTTTCAGTGGCCCAGTCAGGTTCTTTCGTCGTTTTATTAAAGGCTTTTCTAACATTGCCAAACCGCTTCACCGACTTACGGAAAAATCACGAGTATTTTCCTGGGGGGAAGAAGAGCAAATTGCTTTCCAAACTTTTAAGGATATGCTTTGTGAAGCTCCCATTTTTGGTTTCCTAACAAGACGGATCTTATTGAATTATGGACTGACGCTTCAAATGTTGGAATTGGAGCAGTGTGTATGCAAGTTCAGAAGGAAAAGCGCCGTGTGCTGGGTTATGTATTTCGATCTCTCACTAAACCTGAACGCAATTTTAATGTCTCTGAAAAAGAGATGCTTTCAGTCATTTTTGGTTTGCAAAAGTTTCGTTGCTATGTTTATAGTAGGCCTTTCAAAATTATGACGGACCACCAAAGTCTCCAATTTCTCCTTAATTTAAAAAAACCTACTAGTAGACTTGCTAGATGGAGCTTATTACTGCAAAATTATAATTACAAAATCATTTACAACAAAGGCACCAATCATTTTCTCCCTGATATGTTAAGTCGTAATACAGCCCCTACTGTTTCTCTTTCAAAGTGTCATGTTGACTGTTTAATTCTCTTTAACTCTTTTACTATTGTATCATTTAGTCTACGATTAATGAGAACTTCTTTAGATAGTGCTAATATTAATCTTCAATCCTTGGATACAATTATTTAGAATAAACCCCGTTTTCACTTATTGTTATGAATTTGATAAAGGAGAACTCCCTATGTCTGATATTATTACGGAAGAACAGTAGAAAGAATTTAAATTTGGTCCTAATCTTACTTCTAATCGAATTTCAACTTTAAAAACTTTAATTCAAAAGTATCGTTCCGCCTGTGGCTTTGCAGATGCTGAGTTGGGTGTTGTGAAAGATGTTGTGTGCCGTGTGAATATTAGTGATCACTCTTCTATTGCCTGTAATTACTATCGATCTTTTTTTGCCGAACGTAAAATAATTAGAAACAGTATTCAGATAGAGTTAGATTGTGGCATGATAGAAGAGTCCTCCGTAAGCTTAATAAAGTGTGTCACAAGTTTGTGTACCCATTACCACGTTTAACTGACATCCTTGAGAAAATGGCTGATGCCAAATACTTTCATTCTATAGATTGTAATCAGGGCTTTCGTCAATCAGAAGTTCATGAGGACGACAGACATAAGCTTGCAGTAATTACTCCTGACGGCAAATATCAGTACAGAAAAATGTGTTTTGGATATGTAAATGCACCTAGTATTTTGCAGTCGGCCATTGATCGTATTTAAGGCTATTTAAAATAGTCAAATGTAAGTGTGTACATGGATGATATAGAGACTCACGGTGAAACGTTCGAAGAAAGTTGTGAAAGGCTAGAAGAAACTTTTAAGCGTCTTGTTAAATTTAATCTTAAATTAAAACCTAGTAAGTGTGCCTTCGGTTTTGAAGAGTTAGAGATACTTGGCCATTTGGTTTCTGAGGGTGGAATTCGCCGTGATTCCAAGAAAGTAAAGGCTATTTGTGATATCCCTGCTCCTACTACTGTAAAACAAGTTCGTTCTTTCACTGGCCCAGTCAGGTTCTTTCGTCGTTTTATTAAAGGCTTTTCTAACATTGCCAAACCGCTTTACCGACTTACGGTAAAATGACGAGTATTTTCCTGGGGGGAAGAAGAGCAAATTGCTTTCCAAACTATTAAGGATATGCTTTGTGAAGCTCCCATTTTTGGTTTCCTAACGAGACGGATCTTATTGAATTAGAGAAAAAGAGATGCTTCCAGTCATTATTGGTTCGCAAAAGTTTCGTTGCTATGTTTATAGTAGGCCTTTCAAAATTATGACGGACCACTAAAGTCTCCAATTTCTCCTTAATTTAAAAGAACCTACTGGTAGACTTGCTAGATGGAGCTTATTACTGCAAAATTATAATAACGAGATCATTTACAACAAAGGCACCAATCATTCTCTTCTTGATATGTTAGGTCGTAATACAGCCCCTACTGTTTCTCTTTTAAAGTGTCATGTATTCATGTGTCAAAAGACAGCACACGTGTTACGAATTACGAGGTCATACTGGTATAATTAACTACAACATAACAAAAATACTATCAATTATGTAAACAAATAACTCGGCATTTAAAATTCACATTACATAGACTGCATCATCTTAGCTAGTATTTTAAAAGGAGACAAAGAACTAGGCAAAGCTGTTACGCGCTTAAAAGAGGGGCTATATCTATCAGGAGCTTTGGTAGTTCGCTTACTTGATCTGGTGGATGATCCTACAGATTTATTGGACTGCGTAGACCTACCACTCTTGGAACTACTTTTAGACGTAACCGATAAAGCTGGCCTAGACTTGGAAGAAATAATTGATTTTGATTTCGCGTCAGACTTTGAACTAGTTGCATACCTAATAGAAGCAGCAATGTCAGGAGAAGGTATTGGACGCGCAGTTATATGTATAGGGTAAGAGGTGGAGGAGAGAGGTTCTACAGGTTTAGCAGCACCCGTAGGGAGCGGGAGTCCTACGGTAGCTGAAAAAACAGAAAAACAAGGCCCTACATGATCAGCAAACATGTCAAACGAACTTTGGAAATCGTTATCAGAGATATTAGCATTGAAAGGACTGAGGTTTGGAGGAGATTGAAGAGGGGATATATTTCGATGTTCCAGTTGGGGCAAAGAGAGTTGAGGATGGATGGGATTAAGATTTTCAACATTAAGTAAATCATGTAACAATCCCGGCCTACTTTGGATTGATGCCGTTTTTTGACTTGAGTTACTATTATATTCAAAAGAAGGTGGGGAAGAGACATCAGAACCCGAGCCTAAAATACTCAGAGATTTATTGGGAAGAGGGTAATCGATTAACTTAAGTACGCAGAATTGGCAGGATCTTTTTCTTCCATGCCAGAATTGACCATGACATTGTCTGGAAAATCATTGTCTAATTCCGGATAATACTTGCGCAGATTATAATAAATAATAATAAAATAATTTATTAATTTTGTCGATTTGGCGTCAGCCTATACAACATTGTTAGGTTTTTACAAAGTGATTATTTACAATTTAATCAAAGATCAAATGATCCTTAGTAATTTATTTAAATGTATTATTAGTAAAGGTTTCTTGTGTTGCTTTCTTGGTTGTGCTGTAAAAATAAATGAATAATAAAAGCTGCGTTTCTTATAGTAATCATGTCATTATAGTGCCAAGTTATATTGAGTTTACAGAGCATATATTTCATTTCTAAGTAATAAAATAATATAAAATAATAGAAAGATGGATAAAAAATGTGTTATGTGATAAGTGTTATGGTTGTTAAGTTATGTTCCTTCGATGCAGCTTTTGTAGAATTTTTGGATTCGTAGAGCTTCATCCTAGAAATTAAAGAGTTGCTGGAAGCCCTCTGCGTCAGGGTAGCTTCTAAAGATTGCTGAGATGAGGTTCCTCTTGTTCGGTCTGCTGGTGGCTAGCTTCATGAGAAACTTTGTCCGGGGTGGTTTGTAATGCGGACAGTCGAGCATTATATGAAAAGCATCTTCAAGTTCTTTGCCGCATAGATCACATTCAGTACCTCCTCGTTTCCATATCTTGTTCATGCCGTTCAGGTTAGTAGCTTTTCCCCTAAGTACTATTCTAGGAAGCCCCGTTCTCAGGTTTAATACGAACTTTGCCATGTTCCATTTTATGTTCATCTCAAAGTAGTCTGATTTTAATGCATGGGTCTTTATCCGGGCATAGAATTTCATTGCGTTGCTACTCTGCATTTTGAGGACGTCATTGTTAAAACAGCTTAGTCGGTATTTTTCAATGATTTCACTTCTGTGTTTTGTGAGATATTCCCCGTTTAGTTTGTCAAAGTCTTCTTCAAGTGAAGCGTCCGCAAATAGCTTTTTGATTTGAAGAATCCAGTTATACCGGGTGTCTGAGACTTCAAGCTTTAGCGTTTCTTGATAGCAGCTTTTGATGATGCTGTCTTCCTTAGCATTCAGTACTTTCTGCAGACGCTTGAGCAGCGCCGTAAATAAAAGTAGCTTAATATTCTGTGCTCCTGTTTTTAGGCGAAGGAAGAAGCCAGGAGTGGCGTTGGTAGTGCCTGTGAGCCGTCGAAGGAATGCGGTCTGGAAACTCTCAAAATCGTCACAGTAGCGGAGACCCCATATTGGTACTGCGTAAATAAGTACCGAGCTGACTTGAGATTGGAAGAGCTGGAGGTGTATCTTTATGTCTGTTATTTTGGCACGATAAAATAGCTCAAAAAGCTTCGACTGCGCTGCCTTAGCCTTGCTGAAAAAGTGCGTTTTGGCTTCATTAAAGATTCCACTCTGGGTAAAAGATACACCTAAGTAGACGTATTTGTTTACTATTTTGAGTGGTTTGCCTTCCTAGTTAAATCTCATTGATTTACGTAGCTTGTTTCCTTTTCTGAAAATCATGATTTTTGTCTTGGCTAGGTTGACCTTTAGGTCATTTTCTTTGAAGAAATTACTAAAAGTATTAATCTGCTTTTGTAAATCCAATTCATTTGGGGCAAGAAGTATTATATCGTCCGCGTAGAGTAAAATAAGCAGTTCGATAGTAAACATTTGAATTCCTTGGATTCCAATTTTACGGAGAATCTCCGTTATTTTGTCGATATAAATACTAAATAAAGTTGAAGACAGGGTTTCTCCTTGTAGTACACCACCCATTACTTTGATCAAGTCAGTAAAACCTTCCTTACATCGAACCTTGGTCTTTGCTTGGTCATACAGGTCTTTGATGTTTTCCACAAAATGATCACTGAGTCCAGTCTCTCTCAACCTGGACCATAGCTTGGTTCGTTTGATTGAATCAAACGCTTGACTGAGATCTACAAATAGACCAAAGAGCTTGCCTTTCTTTCGCAGAGCTGGTCTATTTAGCTGCTTGAGAATGCAGGTATACAGTGCGTACAAGTGATCAGTGCACCCTCTTCCTTTCCTGTATGCCGCCTGGTTTTCAGATAAGGTGTCGTTTGTAAAGCAGTAAGAGTTTAGTCTGTTTGACATAATACACGTGTAGAGCTTAGTAATGGTGTTAATGAGGGCTATAGGTCTGTAGTTACTTGGAAGGCAGTCGTCACCTTTTTTGTAGATAGGGGCTGTAATGATTTCTTCCCACTCTTAAGGTATCCGTTCGTGTAAGGCTTGGTTGAGAATTTAAAGTAGATAATTGTAAGAAGTCACTTCTAAGGTTTTCCATAACTCATTTGGTATGCCATCCGCGCCTGGAGATTTATTATTTGCTAGTTTGCTCGTGGCTCTTAGCAACTCCGTTAAGGTTATCTCCCCGTCGAGTGTTTGAGATTCATTTGCATTAACTTGTTGTGCTTGGCCAACGACTTCTACTTCTTCACCGTTACCATTTTCAAAAACAGATCTAAAGTGTGTGTCCCAACTCTCTTTTGAAATATTATTTGCTCTAAAGCCGTATTTCTTGTCTCTCAAAACATTTATAGCTTTCCAGTACCCCGCCGAGTCCTTGCTGTGATGGATTTCTTCTTCGATTTTGCTGTAGAAAGTCTTCTTTTTGTCACAGCAAAGACTACGGTATATCTTTTTGGCTTGTAAAAAGCAGTCAAGGTTGTCAGTTTCAGAGTGATCCGAGCATTTGAGTATTCTGTATTAATGTAGGAGAGAGAGAGTGCCTTCCTTTTAGCTTCGCTACATTCTTTGTCGAACCATTTTGGGCCGAAATTCCTTCTGTTATCACTTGCGCAGATTATTGAAATAAGAAACTAAACATGTAGTAGTATCTAAATTATCAGTAATTTCAATTAAACGGTCAACCAAAAAAACCGTAACGGGATTAGCTTGAAGAGCAATTTTAAAAGGACCGTAGTAACGAATCAGGAATTTAGACGTTGTACCATACGGTCTATGAAAAGACCGTTTTAACACAAGATTGCCCACTTCATAGTGTATTGTTAGATGAGCTGTATTAAACTTGAGCTTATTCTTTAATTGGCGACGACATGTATTCTCATTGGCACTTGTCCAATTAAAAGTTATTCGTTTTTGGAATTTCTCGGGGGTTTCGTTAAAGGGTTTTTGGGTAATAACAGGTAGTTTATTATCGATAGGTAGAAAAAGGTCATGACCATACAGCCAAAAATAGGTAGAAAATTTGGTAACTTTATCGATAGAATTATTAATAGCACAGATGCAACTCTGTAGGTGCTCATCCCAGTCAAAATGACGTGAATTAACAAACTTAGCCAACGTTTGCTTAATTGTATCGTTGGTCCGTTCACATACTCTGTTTGACTGCAGATGATTCGGCAAACAAAAGGCTTGACGAATACCCTTTTTCTCGCAATAATTTATAAACTGAATACCTACAAACGAAGCATCATTGCCGTGAACTAATACTCGAGGGGTTCCATGCCGATTGATCAAATGATTACGCAGAGCTTTTACCAAATTAATGGACGTCTGGCCTTTTGTTGGAATAGCCTCAACAAATATAGTAGCCTGATCAATCATAACCAAGATAGAAATGTTTCCTCGCTTGGTAGGTTTAAAGTTTCTAATGTAATCTATGCCGACGCGAATAAAAGGTTCAATCAGAGGCGAAACCGGACACCTAGGACCGCTAATCTTCTGGTGATTTTGATCAAAGAATTGACGTGTTTGACAATAATTTAAAAATCGCCTCACATCTTTATACATCTTTGGCCAAAAGTAACGAGTACGAATAGAATGCCATGTACGCAAAAGACCTAAATGACCCCCAGATTCGGCATGAATTTCAGTGAAAACTTTAAACTTTAATTGTTCAGGGATTGCAAGAAGCCAGGCATTGCCTTGCTCTAAAAAGTTAACTTTATATAGAATATCATGGATCAATGCAAAATCCGAATTAAATTTATGAGAACTACCCTCTTCGAGGGGTTTCATTATGTAATAATTTATCAATAAAAGCTTTTAATAAAAGATCTGCTCTTTGCATTTGCATAAAAGATTTTGATTCAAATTCAGAACAATAAGTGAAAACGGGGTTTATTCTAAATAATTGTATCCAAGGATTGAAGATTAATATTAGCACTATCTAAAGAAGTTCTCATTAATCGTAGACTAAATGATACAATAGTAAAAGAGTTAGAGAGAATTAAACAGTCAACATGACACTTTGAAAGAGAAACAGTAGGGGCTGTACTACGACTTAACATATCAGGGAGAAAATGATTGGTGCCTTTGTTGTAAATGATTTTGTAATTATAATTTTGCAGTAATAAGCTCCATCTAGCAAGTCTACCAGTAGGTTCTTTTAAATTAAGGAGAAATTGGAGACTTTGGTGGTCCGTCATAATTTTGAAAGGCCTACTATAAACATAGCAACGAAACTTTTGCAAACCAAAAATGACTGAAAGCATCTCTTTTTCAGAGACATTAAAATTGCGTTCAGGTTTAGTGAGAGATCGAAATACATAACCCAGCACACGGCGCTTTTCCTTCTGAACTTGCATACACACTGCTCCAATTCCAACATTTGAAGCGTCGGTCCATAATTCAATAAGATCCGTCTCGTTAGGAAACCAAAAATGGGAGCTTCTTAAAGCATATCCTTAAGAGTTTGGAAAGCAATTTGCTCTTCTTCCCTCCAGGAAAATACTTGTGATTTTTCCGTAAGTCGGTAAAGCGGATTGGCAATGTTAGAAAAGCCTTTAATAAAACGACGAAAGAACCTGACTGGGCCAGTGAAAGAACGAACTTGTTTTACAGTAGTAGGAGCAGGGATATCACAAATAGCCTTTACTTTCTTGGGATTACGGCGAATTCCACCCTCAGAAACCAAATGGCCAAGTATCTCTAACTCTTCAAAACCGAAGGCACACTTACTAGGTTTTAATTTAAGATTAAATTTAACAAGACGCTTAAAAATTTCTTCTAGCCTTTCACAACTTTCTTCGAACGTTTCACCGTGAGTCTCTATATCATCCATGTACACACTTACATTTGACTATTTTAAATAGCCTTAAATACGATCAATGGCCGACTGAAAAATACTAGGTGCATTTACATATCCAAAACACATTTTTCTGTGCTGATATTTGCCGTCAGGAGTAATTACTGCAAGCTTATGTCTGTCGTCCTCATGAACTTTTAATTGACGAAAGCCCTGATTACAATCTATAGAATGAAAGTATTTGGCATCAGCCATTTTCTCAAGGACGTCAGTTAAACGTGGTAATGGGTACACAAACTTGCGACACACTTTATTAAGCTTACAGAGGACTCTTTTATCATGCCACAATCTAACTCTATCTGAATACTGTTTCTAATTATTTTACGTTCGGCAAAAAAAGATCGATAGTCATTACAGGCAATAGGAGAGTGATCACTAATATCCACACGGCACAAAACATCTTTGACAACACCCAACTCAGCATCTACAAAGGCAAAGGCGGAACGATACTTTTGAATTAAAGTTTTTAAAGTTGAAATTTAATTAGATGTAAGATTAGGACCAAATTTAAATTCTTTCCACTGTTCTTCCGTGATAATATCAGACATAGGGAGTTCTCTTTTATGAAATTCATAACTATCGAAATCAGGAAGTTCTTCAGTCACGGATTCACAGTGGCCAATGCGTCGTAACGCAGGAAAAGTAATAGGAGCGTTAGAGAAATTCGCTACAAAAATAGAAGCCTTGCCATTGTGTAATTGAGTTGCTGTTCTTGTTATGCGAATGCCATAATGGTATTGCTTAACCATAAATGGATCAAACTTAACATTGACTCAATCCTCATTGTTACCAGTACATATGTGTATTCGACGAAAAGAACGAAAGGGAATATTATACGGACGCTTGGTATAAACATTGAGAGAATTTTTATTAAAGGAGGCTGAAGAAAATAAGGTAAAGGAGCTACTACAGTTGGAATCGAGAATGCTACTATCCGAATCGGGGTCACTAGAGGAACGCTTTTTCCGTGGACGATGTGTCTTTTTGACATGACGTGACGTAGCTTTACTACAGTAAGCCCTAGAATTGACAGAGGTAAAAGGAAGTTTAGAAGGGTTAATTTTTATTTCCTTAGAATTTACATTTAATTTGACACATCCCAATTGATCTTTAAACTATACTTGATTTGTCTCATAGTCAATTAATGCACGTTTTCTACGTAAAAAATCTAATCCTAAAGTGACATCAGCAGTAGCGCCATCCAATAAATAATACTTCCACTCAAAAGTGCCCTTTGAATGACACGTAATTTTTAAAACGACGCACTGATCTACTTTAGTTTTTTGATCTACATCAATCGAAAGAGTTACATAAAAAGGCTTACATTGCATAATAGGAACGTTTGAAAATTTGGAAACGCAAAAGTCTTTACTTATATGACTTACTGTAGCGCCACCATCCACAAAAACAAGAACATCTAGGTTCTCACACACTGAGGGGAGATAGCAATCTTCCTCACAAGTTAAATCTAAATCTATGTTTCTCAACTCAAAAGGAGAACAAATAATAAAAAGAGGGGAATAAATATCGAATTTAGAGCAAAAGGGAACTAAGCCATCTCTACCATCATTGCTGGGAGAATCAAATTCGTCGAGGGTTCCTAGAACATCGAATCTATTTCTAGTATGAAAGAAAGGATGAGAGGGAATAACATCATGGAAAAGGATTTTATTAATATTAATTTTATTTCGAGGATTAAAAATTTTATTGGAATTAGAGTCATCAACCTGGACTGCCCGCACAGCCAGGTCAATTAGTTTTCCGGAGCCTGGTTGTTATTACCGGTACCAGCATTAGCTTGGTTGTTACCGGCCCTACGATCATTATTGGAGTTATTGTTCTGATTGCCAGCGGCACAGTAACCGCTAGCTCCACCCTGTTGATTCCTATTAGCAGGTCTTTTTCGAAGTGGAACATAACGCGGACCTCCCTCGTCATCAGCTTTCTGAAAACAATACTCCTCAGTGTGGTTATCCCTATTGCAATAACCACACCCCTTTTTCGTAGTTTGCGTATTTCCTAAGGCTCGAAAACGATGATTCTTAGAATCATTTACTAGCTGGGGACTCATCAGAGGAAGCATATTTGAACTAGAGCTAGTATGCAACGAAGATTTAGGAAGAACGCTCATATGAAGTTCTAATTGTTTCCTAAACTGACTAGTTGACTCGATTCCAGCGGCTGTAACAAACTACTGGATTCCATCAGGAAGGCAATTGATTAAATGCCGGATTTGATCCGTCTCACCCATATTCGGATTTATTCGATGAAAGAGCTTCATCTTTGAGGTGACGTAATCAATTATTTTCATAGAGGCATGAAACTTAAGCGTAGTATTCTCTTTTCGCGCGCTATCCTGTGTTGCTGCGGCATTAAAAAAGCTTTCATATCATTAGTTGCTTTCTCCCATACCCGCTAGGGTGGCGCATCTTATTCCCTAACTGAATCTTATAAGCGCATGCGTTGAGTTTTCCACCATTGATAGGGATTGTCAATCAAATAACGATCCAGGTTAGTGAATGCCCAAAGATCATCAAAACCATAGTGAGCGCGTTCAGCATTAAATTCCTTTAGCCAATCGACTGCCGGAAAGCTACCATCATATTTGCGAAAAGTTTGAAAAATGTTGAGCATATTGCTTGGAATTTGTTGAGAAGACAATGCTCTCAGAACAGCTATGGTAGCAGCTAAAGCCGCAGCCTCAACTAAGCGTTAAAATACCTCATTATCTGAGGGGTTGTCGGGTAAGCCGCCTACTGGAGGGTTAACAGCGTTTACTGGAGCTAGACCGCCCCCTGCACCTGGAACTGGACCAGGGTTTTCTGGAGCTGGACCATCCCCTGAACTATTCTGACCATCCACTTTAAATGATAATCGAAAATATTACTGCTATCAAAATTAGAATATTATGCAGGTATTTAAATAAATGTGCGCAAATACTGAGGCACTAAAAACGTTATATAGCCAAGCGGAACACTATAGCTATTAAAATGATACTGAATGGTTTTGGGTACTGGAGTCTAGAATAAACGGCTACGCATGGGTAGGGAAACGAAGAAACAATTCGTAAGCTAGGCTGAAGGCTACAAGAGCTAATATAAAGAGTAGCGTAATTAACAACAGCTAGCAAAATCAGCGTTTAAATAAATGTACTGTTTCAGCAAAATAAAGTACGAGGGCAGTGAACTACAACTTATGCATAAAACGAAAAAAGGCTAAACAGCACTCGAAGCAATAAGAAATTCAACTAGCACCTACGCATACTATAAAGAAAGTAGATATATACTGTGGAACTAGACGCGCATACCTATAGATGGCTATGGTATTTCCAGAATATTCAGGGTATTCGATAAAGAATAGTTAAGGAATTCAGGGTAGAAGAAGTTGAAATTCTGTGAATAATAATGCTTATTATTAAAAGAATACACGCCTCCTTATACAGGTATGCTCAATTCATACCTTATAAAACTGATTAATCCAATCAAATCTTCAATAATTTGACATCAACTGTAATAAGATCGTAATATAATAACAGTAGACACGGCTAATTACAAAAAGTTTACTCGCCTCTCTGGATTTCAATTTCAAAAAATATCCAAATTTGGTAATACTACAGTTTATAAGTACTGTTCCTACCAAACAGCACTATAATCATGAAATTCAAAAAAAATAAGCAGCGATTTCTCCGTACTATAAACAATTTGATTCAAAATTTTAATGAAATTCTAGTAAGACAGGGCTAAAACGTTACTATTTTTCAAAATTTTAACTTTTGAATGTTAGAGAGATAAATTATTTTTGAAATTTTAAAATCTCACAAAATGGCCGTAAATTATAATACAATCACTAATATCAGAGTTTCGTGATGTTCAGTTACATTTATACATATAATATATTGACCCAGCTGCCATAGCATACACTGGGGGAAAGTGAAACAAAAATTGAAAAATTGGCCAGAGTTTTGTTTCGATTTTGAGATTTTGTAAAATTTTGAGTAGATAATTGTAGTGAAGGATGAACAAAATCAATGGAAAATCGGGCAAAGTTCCTGGCTGAATTTGTGATTTTTCAAATTTTATTCTCGATTTAATTCATGAAAAATAACCAGGGTAGGGAAGCTTTCGCGTGGGACTACGCTAGGCTGGAGTTGTCGTAGGATACAAAAAATTCGGATATAAATATCCGACTTTAGTACAGATAATAAATAACCATGCACTTTTACTCTACTGAGCGAGGGCCAAAATTTCAGGAAATAAATTTCTGTGAAATTCGTCAGGATTTTATTTAGGTATATTTCAGCACACAATAATTATAAAGCCAAGATTAAATCTTTATAACTTATAAAATCGTAGAACCCAGTGGCTGAAAGTAAAGACAGGTAAAAATAGGAAAAGGAAAAGTTGGAGTTTACTTTTACTTAAATATTGTTTAAAAAAAAGAAGAGATTTAAAATAAAATATGAAACAAAATAAAATAACTTTTAATGATATACTGAACTTAGAGTTCAAAAAAAAATGAAACGAAAATGAACTCAAGGAAAGCTTGGCAGATGTGATAAGGACGGACTGATCTTACGCAACTTACAGCCTTCTTTGTACTTGCTACAAAAACTTAGTCGAAAATCAAAATCATGGATCCACCAGGAAAGCCAAAGCAAAAACCCAAAAAAGTCCAGACAGCTTAACGATTAGACAGCCACAGCAAAATTTCCGCCTTCGACAGGATACTGGATAATTCGGATCACTATTGTAGATTTCGACGAAAAAATATTAGCACACATAGAAAAGAACTACACCCGTACCTAATTTGTTATTATAGGTCTAAAAATAAGTGAATGAGAAAGTAATTGTCATAATATATAGTTAACTACATGGTACAACTACTAAGTATGTACTTATTAAAGTCGATGATTACCTCGCGCCAACGTTTAAAATATCAGAATGATTCAGCATATTAGAATTAGCTCAGCTCAGCATAGTAATAAAGCATGCTCATTGTGAATTGAGAAGTGAACGGCGTGCAACAGCAGCTGGTTTAGTTAAATTAATTATTTGGAAACCTTATTTTTTTTAAAGTAGATTTTAATGGTCCATACCATCCAGCTCTTGAAAGTCAATTACCTACATAAGCTTAACCAGGTAATAAAATATTAAAACTTTAATATATAATTAGCAAGATGTAGATTATAAGCCTGCTCAAACCATGTAGTAGGTAATTATCTGTGCTTTTAAAATATTACAATTATTCAAATTTCAGTTCAAATTTACTTGTTTCCATATTGTTAACATTATTTTTATAGTTTTGTAGAGCTCGATCTGCGTTTCAGAAACCACGGAACCTTGTAGGTCCTATTTACAAGTATCAATTTAGTTTTTGAAACAACTACTTACCAAGTGGCAGAGGTAATGTTAATTCTCTCACAAAGAAATACCTACGCACCTAGAAATAATAACATCAAAACAGGTACATACTTACTTAAATATTTACATATGTTCATGTTTTTGTATGACATTAAATGCTTTACACAGTAGTCGTAACAACTAGTTGATTTAATCATTGTTTTCATTTTTTTACAGTTTGGCCAAGAAAGCAGTGATTCTTGAAAAGAATTTTTCGTCTTTCATTTAAGGATTTTACTTTTCTCCACTAGGTATTTACAACTAAAATTTTTAACTGTATAAATGTTTCTGTATAAAATTAAATGCTTTACACAGTAGTCATTAAAACTAGTTGATTTAATCATTGTTTTTATTTTTTTACAGTTTGGGTAAGAAAGCAGTGATTTTTGAAAAGATTTTTTTGTCTTTCATTAAAGGATTTTACTTCTCTTAACAAAGTATGTGCAACTAAAATTTTTAACTGTATCAACGTTCCTGTATGAAATTATATGCTTTACAGTTTACACAGTAGTCATAACGAACAGTTGATTTAATTACTTTTTTTATTTTTTTACAGTTTAGCCAAGAAAGTTATAATTTTTACGAATCAAAAATACTAACACTATTCTAGGTTCACTGGTGAAGCTGAAGCCGACCAGTCGTATTTTTCAGAGCTCCTGCTCCGACTGTGTCCTTAAGTACTACAACCCATACACAAGTAGTGTGCTGTTCTCTGGTTTGGTAGTCCAGGCTTGGAAGGGAGGATGTGATAAGGTACTCTCGCCATTGGATTTTCGAGTCCAGAGGCCGTTGGTCCCTTATTTGCATCTCCACTCAAGTTTCAGTGCACGAGGAAACAGAAATAGCGAAAAAAGCTATCAGTGAGGGCTTAATTGAACTCATTAGAATACTTCTTTCTATTATAATATCCTTGAACTCCAAGGTAATGGCAGTTGCAGAAGAGAGGCAGATAGGGAAAAGCAGTCTCTAACCTCTGAAGTCCGAAGGCTCGAAGTACCTTTTTCACTGAATTCCTTTTAATCTGGATTAACCAAATGCGTTCGGTTTCTCTACCACTTTGCATTATCTTTTGATTGTGTAAGGAGCTCCTCGAAGCAAACTTACATCAACTTCAGCCGATTGTGCTAGATAGATTATTCATCGCAACCGAGATTCCTGGCATAGTGGACTCAGTTGTTATATTTTAATACCTCCCTGGATTAGCCTAGGAGGTATCTTGCAGTATAGGTTTTAGCAACTAGTTCAATAGGAATGTCCAAGGTCTACTCACGATAGGCTTTACGCAATCCACTTATTGGGTATGTCTAAGGTACAAATTCCTTATAACAAATTATTCTTAGAATAAATAGGAAAGCAATAGTTCAGTATTGGACTATGCTATGAAATGACTGATACGAATCTGTGAGCGTGTCAGTTATGGAACCCATAAGATACATACATACATACAACACTATTCTACTTAAGCGCTTGTGGGAGCTTTGTAAAAAACACCAAACAGATAAATTCACCTACAATTCGTTAAAAAGGACAAACGCAAGCAAAATATAGTAACAAGTTTTAATAAGGACCAAAATAGCTTGTTATGTTAGAAAAATTTCGATAAGAACATAAAACAGCTAAAAACTGAAAAAAATCTAAATCTTTACTTAAAAAGTTTATATAAAAACATAAAGGAGCTTTTGTGTGTAAAAAAGTTTCTATACAAACCTAACACAGCTTGTGGGGTTAAAAACTAGAAAATATCTTAATCTGGACTGAAACCAATAACACGAAAAAAAAATACCTACTATACTACTTACAGTCTATATAATTTAAAGACATTAACTCTTTTTGAACTTATTCTTTTAAAAGTCATTTTATATCCAATAATTCTAATTTAATATTCCACAAATTCACTTTTAGTTACAATTACTCCCCATTGTAACTGAAAGTGATTTTTAATTTCAATAATTCACTTATTTCCTAGTTTACACATTTATATGCGTTAACTCACTTTGAACTTATTTCGTTTGAAGTCATCTAAATAATTTAAATTTCATTTACATCTATTTTAATTCTACATTGTTTTTAAAAACTCATAACTACCTAATTACTTTTGAATCCTTCAAAATTATAGTTTTCACATTTATTAAGCCATATAATAACCTACTATCTATATTATTTCAAAACCTTAACTGTTTTGGAACTTATTCTTTTTAAAGTCATTTCTATATCTAATAATTTTAATTTTACATATTTTTATTATTTTTAATTTTTCACAAAATCACTCTCAGTTCCAATTAGTCCCGAATGTAACTAGTAGTGATTTTAAATTACAATTATTTACTTTTTTCCTGATTTACACATTTATACACGTTAACTCACTTTTTTGGAAGTCATATATATAATTTAAACTTAACTTACACCTAATGCAATTTCACATTGTTTTTTAAAACTTATAACTACCTATTTACTTTTTAATCCTTCAAAATTAGTTTTTACATTTAATAAGGACAAGCACTCCCATACCAGTTCTGATTAACTGTAATGTTTATAAGCTTTAGTTATTAACGTTGATTAAATTCTTTAAATTCAACTTCATTACAAGTATTAATAATTGAATAAGACATCAGTCTTATTGAAATATAAAAACTTATACTTTTAAACTTGATAATGGCTAATATAGGGTCTTGGCGTACAAGGCTTCTTTAATTATTTGATTATACTAATATTGGTTTATTCATACCGAGGGAGTTTCTTAATTACATTATACCTCAAAAATTTAGTTATGTTGATATAGAAAGATACAAGACTCCTGGGCATATTTCAATACTTTATCATCATAATATTAAAGGTAATAAAACCTACTCTGATATGTTTGAATCTATAATAACAACATTTTGGAGTGAAACTGATGGTTGTTGGTAAATGCTAGATAATTATTCTATAAAAACAATAAATAGGTTGCAGGAACATTAATTAGCCAATGTAATGATGATGATTATGAGCGCAGGACCTCATATCACTGAATCTTCACAAATCTTTTATTTTCTTTTCATTCGTTCTGCAGTAGAAAATCAGGATATTATTAGAGATTTATTTAGTAGCCATGAGAAATTAAAATTTGATTTAATGGGTGCTTATGTGAGTGGTTGTGCAACAAGTGCTTCTTACGAAGAAAGGCAACACATTATAGCAGATTTATTACCAAACAATCAGCATACTAATGAATTTCCTGTATTCACAGAACATTATATGAAAGCAGATAAGCAGGCGTGCTTAAGTGAGCAGTTTGGACTGCAGACTGTAACGAAATTCACAGCCTCAGACCTGGCTTCGATCCTCGGGCACTGCTAATTGTTTACGGCTCGGTGTTGTGCGGTAAACGTTACTGAATGGTTGATTGAAACCCAATCTCCTTCGGTGCTCCTTAGTGACCACTACTTACTGTAGGGGCCTAGGGAATGAGACTCTTTTACTGTGGAGAAGGGGACGGGGAAAGGTGAAAGGGTACAAAGACCGAGACGATCTAACTCAGTAGCCTTCTATTTCCTCGCCCACAGTGACTAGTTGAGTCTGGTTGTATGAACTTCGGTTAAACCGACCCAATGAATAAATTATTATTATAATAATTATTATTATTATATGGAAGCAGATCAGGAATTTTTAACTAGATTTACTGTAGAACCACTTTTTTAACAGTATGAGTTCATAGAAGTAGGGAAGTTTCTAAATCTAGATGCGGTTGAGGTGGTGAAAGTGGTAGACGAAGATATATTTAGTTCAGGTTATAATTTTGTTTCTAGTGCTAGACCACAAGAGGTAAGAAACGTTGATGGTATTGTAAATTTTAATAATGTTTTAGACAATCGTACAATTAAAATTGCTGAGTGTCTTGATGACCTTAATGCTAAAGTGCAAAGGCATAGTGATAAAATTAAGCTACTGAAACAGAGTCAGCATAATTTAGCTGTAAATATTGATGCTAACAATTATGATAGTAAAATTATCGCGCTAGGAGATGAAATTAAGCTACTTAAACAGAGTCTGCATAATTTATCTAAAAATCAATAATAGTAGAATTATTGCGTTAAAAGATAAGATTATGCAGCACCCCAATTAAATAAATCATAATAAGTTTAGAAATAAATATAAAATTTTAATCAAAAACATTAAACAGGAAAGTGATAAAGTATGCAAATTTAGAAGAGCAAGTATTAAAAAATAAAATAAACTTGCAAATACAGGAAAATATAAATAAAATATTAGGATTATTATTATCATTATTATTATTATTAGGCACCATGTAGATCAAAATACTGACCCACACAGACACCGCCAAGGCCAATAAGGCCCATTGCGGACGTCTAATTATATCAATGTTTAATTTTGGCTAACGGATTAACCAGTGACATATGAAAACGACACCGAATTTGCCCGTACAAGCCTGATTATTGCTAAGTGGAGGAAGTAAATACTTAGCAAAAAAAACTACCTACGACACCTAGCTAAGGAAAATAGTATCAGAGTTTATTGCTATTACCCAAACCCAACTACTAATGGCACTAGGCCTGAGAAATTAAAGTTTCAAACAGAAACAAACTACACATGAGTGTAAACTACAGCCTTTGCCTTGAATACAGTCTACCTCACAATAAACCACGTTGATGATGTTGTCAAAGCTTCCCACACAAAATCAACACCGTAGCGATGCTACAATGTGCCACACAGAATACGGTCCACACGACAAGGGTGTAAATCTATCAAAACCACCACGTGCACATTGTAGAAACAGTACACTATGCGGCAACGCGGCAGCACCGACAGGAGTAAAAATCACGTAGAAATCTTCAACAGTAGCACAACGAGGATAAAAAAATCCAAAATTATACTTTTTGAATTACTCAAAAAAAGTTATTGGAAGTAATATTTTGAGAGAAATTTTCACCTCACCATCGTTACAGACTAATTGCCCATCCCGAGGGTAAGGTTTAGAGACTCACGACAATAATTTACCACAAAAAAAGAGGAAAATAGAATCAAAATTCTTCCCGAGTAAAAGAGGCACAGCCGCCTAGCTGGCAGCCACAGTGCGATAAAAAAAAATTAGGATAGCAATTATAACAAATCAAAAACAACTTGCAAATACAGTTAAATAAGTATAAAACTTTAGAACAGCAAATATTACAAAATAATTACAACTTGCAAGTATCACAAGAACTGCAAAAAAAGTAAAATATAAATAAAAATTTTAACGATTATTAAAAAAATTTAGTAAGCTTTTTAAAAGTAAAGATTACAGATTAAAAAAACAATTTACGAATGCAGGGTAGTACAATTAAAGCTTTAAATAATAATTTGCAAATTCTTGATGATAAAAAAACGTTTTAAGAAAAACAGGAGCTAATTTAACATTGTAGAAGATAAAAAACAAATAAAGAAAAACTAGAAAAAAGATAATGTCGTTAAACAGTAAAAAATTAAACAAATGATTAAAAGGAAAAGATTTACACAAATAAAAAACATTTTAATATTGCTATAACTATGAAACAAGCAAAATTTGATCGTATTATATTCAAAAAGGACCGTATTAAAATTAAAAAGGATGAAGAAATAATTAGAATATAACAAATATCCATAAAAAAATTAGTACCCTTAAATGATAGTTCACTAATACGACAAATACCTGTTAACATTTCATATCTTTTATTGAACTTTCTGAATTTTAGTTGGCTACAAGCAGTTTAGTATCTGAAATAATAATTTTTGCCATTAAAATTGTTTCTAGGAATCTATTACTTTTATTTAACGTTTTTATTTCCGAATTAATTCTACATTTTAAATTGTTGAAATATTTATCTTTTGCAGTTAATTTTGCTAGTTTATTACGTTCTATTAAATCAAAAATTTAAATATTTATATCCTTAAGTTTTCTTTCTCTTTCAACTATTTCAGTATGTATTTTTAGGGTAATATTATTATCTTTTTAAATAAGATTGTTAACTAGAGCACTGTTTGTTTTTACTGCACTACTATAAATTTTACATTTTTTATCAAACACATTTGTTTGGTTAGTGATATCTTTTTTTATCTCTGTAATTACACTGACAAGATTGTCTATTTCTTGGCCTTTATTAGCTAAACCATTATTTAATTTATCATACGTAATTGCAAGGTTTTTAATTTCACCTTGTTTTTTATTTCATGAATTAAAAGTATTTGAATTAAATTCATATATTGTTTTTTGTATATCCTAGTTTTGAAATCGTTTATTATGGAATATTTATTTTATTACTTGCGTAAGCGTGGCAGCATAAGTGTTACGAACGCTTTTGTAAAATCTCTTTTATTATTAACAATATAATTTATTAACTGTAGGCATAAAGATATACATGCATTTGTTCCATTTTCTTGCAATTTAAACGTAAAATTAACTATATCTGATTTTAAATAATTTGATAATACAATAGGTGGTCCATGACTAAAAGAATCCTAATAATAGTATTTGTTATTGTTCCTATACTATAAAGTCGAATGAATTCCTAGGTTATTATTGCTATCAAAATTTAATATTCCAATTTCAATATTGTTTGGTTTTAATGGTAAATTATCTCTCATATATACGCTGGCAAAGCGTCTTAGGCCCTTTAGGCCGCCTTAAACTAAACCAGGCTTTAAAACGCATATTTGTCTATTTGTCTAGCATATTTATCTATTACTATATTTGTTGGTGCTTTTAAAGATAAGGTTTAAAAAAACCACTTCTAGACTTTGTCTTCGAATTTCATTCTAAATTTTGTATTTTCTGTTCAGTAAAATTTTTACCTTCTGACTTTTTATCATTAACTACATTAACGACTTGGCTTACACTTCCAGCAGCAGCTTCTACTCCACTCATTATAGCAGCAGCTATAGTTATTAAAGGAATTAAAGCTAAAAGCGGTAAGGCACCTCCTTTTTTAATATGTTTTGATAAATCTGTGACTATTTGTTCACATTAAATAGTTAATAATTTTTAATTAAAATTATTTACAGGCGAAACTTTTAAGGACCTGCGGTCCGCACTATTAAATTGGTTTATTTGAGCTTTAGTAAGTTTAATTGAATATTTATCATTTTTATTAAATTTTTCTTTATTTTGATGTAATGTTACACCTTTTTGATTTATAAACGCGTTTCTATAAGCAGTAAATTGAATCTCTGTAAATTATATCATTTAAATATTATTTATTCATATAACAAGGAAAAATTAAACTAATAGGTATTTATATATTTAACTTGCATTTTTCTACGACCAGTTGTAGTCATAGATAAAATACGTTTTCTAAATATAATAACAAAAGCATTAGTATTTGCTTGTACATTTGCACTAAATTTAAAATGAATTCTAATACTTATAGTATTTCAACTAATGCTGTCTTCTTGAAACGACGTATTGAAACAATAGATACAATAAGCTGTTTGAAATTCAAGTGGAGCTATTTCAGGTTCTAAATTATTAAATAATTTACTAAATTTAAAATATCTATCATAATTTTTAATATAACTGAGACCGTCTGAACCTCCATTTGAATTATTACCCAGATATCTGATATAATTAGGAGAAATATAAGCATTAAGAACATCACAGCGATGAAACACTGAAATGTTAGATCTTTGAATATTTAAACAGTTAGTTTGGAATCCAACAACAAAGCCTAAAATCTTTTCAGGACACGAAATACTTGTTTAAATACGATCTTATATTATAGCCTGGTTTACAGGAAAATTTTCAACTTGTTTTATTAGGAATTTATAAAGTACTTTTGATTGAGATGCAATAACTAGATATTTTAGTACACATTTTAGAATCAGGTTTAATATAAGAGATTCATTATTTTTAGGAATAATATCGATCAAACTATCAACAACATCATCTGTATCTGCTGTTGCTTAGTTACTAGATTTAAGTATAGCATTTCCATCAGTAGCTCGATCCATGTTAACAGAAACTGTATCTCCTGATAATAATTTAACTTTAAACCAAAAATATGTTAAAATGTAATTTTAAATCTAGCTTTACCTTTATTAGTTGCAGTTGTATTACTTTTAAATAATAAATTATGTCTATTAGCAAATCCTGGATTTTTATCCAACGTTGAACTATATTCATTATCATCTAGAGACTAACACAATGCATGTTTTATATTGATACTAAAACTGTCACTATATTTAAATAATTTTTGAATTAATTTAGTATTACCCATATTTAAAAACTCTTCTATAGTTGTTACATCAAATTTTAAAGCAGCCCCATCAAATAGAAACATAGGTCTATTTTCAACTTATTTAAATAACTCAGTTCCAGCATATCTAGAACCATCAGTTTTCATCACTAAATCAACCTTAATAATGAAAAAACTATTCTCTAATAGGAAATAATTATCAACATTATCAACTGTTATCGTAATTCGAACTGATCTATTTAAACGAAAGGATTCTTGTAGTAAATAATTATCAAATTTAGTTTATTTTTAGCATCTTTTCTTGTAATTGGCTGTTGGAAGTTAGGTAATTTTTAATCAGTTTTTGCATACTCATTTAATAAAGAAACAATTTGTAAAGGAAAAAACTGTTTTTTGCTAAAAATGTCTATTTTATTAAGCCTTTTCCCCCAAAGCTGCTAGAGCTTTCTGCATTAAAGTATTCATTTAACTGCTCTCACTGTTCAACCCAATTTAAGCTTTCAGAGCTAAAAGCATTTCCTAATGATATTTGTATATTATTACTTATTTCATTGTTTTCAGTACTTTTATAATAAATTACGTATTTAGTATTTGTATTCATATAATTAAATTTAAAAAATGAAGTAATTGTAATTTCATCACCTCTTAATTTAATAGGATTGAGTTCTTCATCAGTCAACCATACAGTCATTTTATTTATGTATTTCTGATCTACTTGATAATACAAATTTTGCCTGGCTTCTTCTTTAATTTTATAACCTTGTGGTACTTTTAGTGTATATAAATTAATACATCTAGATGGTTCACCATTAAAAGCACAACCGAAAACTAAATCGCAATGTACAAGTACTAAGTTAACTGGATTATTATCGACTGTTGCATCTAAAAAATATTGACCAGAAGTAGGTAGTTTTGTTGTAAATTCTAGAGTTTTACCGATTGAATTAGGTGTTCTAAAATTAACGACAAAACCCTAAAGTATTTCTATTACACATTTAGCAATAGAAGCATTAGGCTTGATCGTTATAACCTTGTTTACTGCGTCAGTTTTAGAAATTTTATTATTATTTTTATCAAAACTCATTAAATTCTTAATGAATTTACAAAAAGCATCAATTTCATAGTTCCTAGTTTCTATAGTTTTATCTCAAAAAGCAGTAGCTGAATCATTATTTATTTTATATTTAAAATTATTATTTTGTTCATCAACATTCATCTAGTTTTTCAGTAGCCAATTCTATATCATTTTTATCAATATTTGTATGTTCTGCTTGTATATTAGCTAGAATTGTTTCTAACTTTGATACAAGAATATCAGGATTGTCTATAATAAATCAATTATTTTTTTGTTTCACTTGGCCAAAATCTTGACTAATTGCTGTTTTAAAACTTGCTTCATCAAATGTAGTATACCTCTGGGATCTTTATTTACCAATTAGATAATTTTTGTTACCATATGCTGATATAATACCCTAGTTTTCACCTTTTGAACTCCTAGGTCTTCAATCTGCAGCAAACATGCTTTTGTTGTAAACATATACCTAACATATGATTTAGCATCTTGACTATTATAATTACCAGGATGTTGTCTTGTTATTAATTCCCATAAACTAATAGTCATTGGTCTTTTTTTCTAGATATTTGTATAAAATCATTACCTAAATTTTGTATTATTGCGTTTCTGATTTAATAGCCATCTGTGTTATTATTGCTTGTGATTTGTAGTTTCATAGATAAAGCACCGTTTGCCAGCTGGCCTGAATAATTTAAAGCTATAGCATCTCCTTTATATCTTTATTAAATAAGTTCTGGTACATTTTTAATCGCTAATTGTACCTCTTTTACTTCTTGTACTGAGCAATTTGCTAGAGCTAGATTTGTTAACAATTAATCATTACTAGCTTTAAATTCTTTCAATTTTGTGTATTAATGATGTGCAATGTTTTTTAGATTAGTATGTTCAGAATTGACATCTTTTTGAAAAAGAGCTAATTTTTTAAAGCTAATATTGCTTTATTTTCAACTGTATCAGTAATATTTTGTGAAGCTTTTAGTAAAGGTGCATACGTGTTTTTTTCTTCTTTTAATTAAAACGTTTTATCTCCTGTTTTTTCAGCTATAAATTGTGCTCTTAACTTCTTATTTTATTTATTTTCTTTTAATATAAGTCTTATTTGACGTTTATTTTGTTCTGATTCACTCATTTATATACGTTTATTTTGTGAATTACTTCTTCAGGCCTGATTTGCTACATGTTATTTAACACGTGGTTTTATTATATTTTGTTTAATTTAAAATTTCTGTTTTCTTTATTTTAAATTTTGTATTTGTTCTAGTGGTAAATCAACCCAGATATTAAAATTATTAGAATATCTTTTTTATCTTACTAAAGGTCTTCCAATATTATTCTTTTGTTTTCTTTGTTTCTATAATATATTTATATCCAAAATCTTCTTCCTTGGTATATGGTGTTATTTCATTCAAATAAATGGTTTCATTAATTTCCTTATTATGATAGTCTACAAAATTAAAAGTTACAGGATTTGTAGGTGAAACTTTAATTTGTAGGTATACAGTATTTTGTTTGCAAATTAAGGTTTATAATTTTTATCAAATTAAGTTTTAAATAAATCAGTTCTTAGCCTTTGACCAGTACAAAGTCCTCCAAGACGTTTGGTCGACCAGAACGCGGCCCTTTGGAGACTTTTGGTCGACAAGTGTAAAGCCCATCCTGTGAATTGTTATTATTTTTTTACTCTCCTAATCTAGATTTTGGGCCATTAAGATTTAAATATACTTTAAATTCATTTTCTGGTTGACATGCTTCAATTGGTGTCATGTTGAAGCTAGTATGTTTTAAATTATTAAAATTTGTAATAAGATCTTGTAAGACATCAACCCATCTAGTTGTTACTTGTTCAGTCATATACTAATACATCTTTTGTTGAATAGTTCTTGCAACTCTTTCTACAATCATTGCTTTTATTTTACATTATATTGTATACCAGTTGATATTATATATTTTTAACAATTTATTAGTCTTTTTACTACTATATTCGGTTTCTTATCAGAATGTAGTTTTTCTGGAGTACGTCCTAGACTATGGGCCGTACCTAATACTAATTTAAAACTTTCAACAACTTCATCTGCATTTATAGTTTTTAAAGGTATAGCCCATTCATATTTAGAAAAGGTATCAATTATTTAATTAATATATCTATAACTATATTTTATATAATATTATAATATTATATATAACCACTTTCAAGAAATTCATACCTGCTACAGGGCAAATTACATACCAGAGTATGACTCATTCTTCTGATAATCAAACAATATTAAAAAAAAAAGATATTATTTCGGGTATAGCCAAAGTTTTATTAAACTTTGAAATAATATTGAGGAGAAAGACAATAATAAAGCTTATGATCAGGATAAAATAAATTAAATTGATTTTAAACAAGGAATATGAGCTTTTAGAAGGCTCATCTTATATAGAATTACCAAGATGGATATCCAACCAAAAAACATGTATAAATTTTAGAAATAAAGGCAAAAAGTGTTTAAATATTGAATGTTATACTTTAAAAATAACAATGAAATCATAAAAGATTCTTAACAAGTTTTGAATTATATCAAATCTGATTAGAATAATGACTTTACTTTCAGTGATATAGAATTTTCTGTAACTGTTGTTGGAATAAACAAATTCTGATTGCAACATAATCTATCAATTAATGTTTATATAAAACAAGGTAAAGCAGTTAATATTCATGATACCTGTTCACATAAAACTAGGAATGAAAACCATGCAAAACTACTTTTATTAACTAATGAGGAAGGAAATAGTCATTAGGTATATATTAAAGATTTATCAAGGCTAGGTAGAAAACAGCTAACATCTTACACAGAAAACACTTTTTTTGTGATCGATGTTTTTATCACACTAATGATAAGGATGGAATGAAATTACACTAATTGGCATGTGATAATTATTTTACAAATTGTAAGGCTGTTCCTAGATTACCTTAGAAAGATAACAAAGCTAATATTTTAAAACAAAAGCATTTATACGAAACATTAAAGTTGCCAATAGTATATTATGCTGACATGGAATCTGTACTTAAACAAAATTATGACAGAAGTGCACGACTCCTTTGTGAAGTTAAAATTACTCACACAGAACCTAAGTGTACATAGTGGTATTTAAGCTCTGCTTATTATTGTTGCTACAATAAAGCTGTAAGTTAAAGTATAAACTCAAAAGACTATAAAAGTGCGTATACTGGAAAAAAATTTAACTAAAAAGTTTAAGTTCGTTTTATCCATTTTAGTGTATTTTTAGATTCGAGTTAAACAGATTTGGTCAAATCTTTAAAATTGCAAAGCAAACAAGATCTCAAACTTGTGTCGCAATGTGTGTCACATTTTGCTTCTTTAAATAAAATGAAATCAACTGAACCAGAATTTAAGAAATATCAAGAAGAATGTATTTAGCTGTTGCAGACGCCTCTGTGCTTTTCGTTTGAGGCACTGAACAATCAGTCTGCATTTGTGAAACAAATTTCTCCTAAAGAACAATTTCAGCAATTAATACCAGACGACAAGCCAATTTCTGACACTGATTAGGAAACTGTGCAAAACGTGTGTACTTAATTAAAACTCACAACATTTCGCGATTCTACTAGAGTTTCGTGTATGATAAAAACACTTGTACTTGCTGAATTATAGCAAAACTTTAAAAAGCTTCGACTTCAAAACTACTAACTGGACCCAACCTACTCAATGACGCTGCCCAGCTTCTCTTAGGAGTGTTTTTTGAAGTTCACGCATGCCAAAATTGATTACATAAGAGATCAAAGAATATAGGACATTGCGACAAACGGAATACGCGGTGGTCAGTGCATGTTTACCCAAAAACATGTACAGTAAAACTTCGTTACAACGGTCTTTTAAGGGGGTGGTGAGTTTTGACCGGTGTATCAAAGGTCCGAAGTAAAGTTACAACGGTGTTTGGCCGTTGTATAGTGACATATGGTTTTTGCAATATTTTTAATTTGACAAAATTTTAAGTTATACAGAATATGTAATTATGTTTGTACATTCGTAATAGTAAATCGTAATTAGACGTTAGAAAACTCAAAAAAATCGAGTAAGTGTGTTTCATGCAGATTCTGAAGTTTATTTTTTGACAATAAATTCTCAATTTCGCTCGCTGCTTTAAAAGCTGACTCATCTTCGCCATTCTGCAATATCCACATTTTAAGTTCAACTAAATGTGTCTTTCGAAAGTTTTTCTTTACTTCGTTTATTATACCTAAATCTAGAGGCTGTAAAATAGATGTCACATTGTCACATTTGGCGGAAAGAAGCCTAGTTTAATATTTGTGAACTTGCATTTCACCATGTAAGGCTTACAATTGTCAAGCAGCAGCAATATTTTTCTTTTTGCAAATCTCATTCGTAAATCCACCTTCTTAAGCCAAGTTGTGAATATTTATAATAATAATAATTTAAGAAAAATGATTTGTGCAGGGACTTTTCTTTTGCAACCACTGACTGTTTTTTCCCACTCTCAAGTTCGTAAATGATTGACACTTTTTCACTCATTGTCATTTGCTTGCGGTTTTTCTTGTTCGTTGTTGGAGCCATACTCATTCGCTAATAAATCGCCAAGGCAAACAGAAGTTAAAATTTAAAAAAAATATTTTAAAGCTAGCAAAACTTCTAACTCCTAGAGCCTAGTGGTACTCCTCGTGTTATTAGATCCCTTCTAATTTGTGTCATTTGTATCCACCCGCCTATTTATTTCTTGAAATATTATTCAATTCTATTTACAGATGGGGATAATGCTAAGAAGTCGAGCCGAAGACCGTTGTAACAAATATCATTCTAATGGTAACAGTGAAGTACGGCCCATAGATTTGGACCGGTGTATCAGGGCGACCGTTGTAGAATTGACCGTTGTAAGACTGTACTTTAACATTACGCAGTATAGCGTTGTTGCCGGGACTAAAAAATTTGACCGGTGTATCAAAGTGGCCGTTGTAGCCCAGGCCGTTGTAACGAGGTTCTGCTGTAGTTGCCAACTATGAGCGATGTCCAGGAGGATTTAACGAGTCAAAACCTTAATGGCAATTGCTGTCACTCGACATCAATAGTTTGTATGCACATGACCTAAAACAGCTAATGCCAGTGTCGGATTATGAGTACATATAAGCCAAAGACCTAAAACATATTGACTTGACTGATTCTAACTTTGGCAACAAAGAAAATAGTTATAGCTACATACAAGTAGTTGACTTAGAATACCATGCACATTTACACAAGCGGGACAAAAACCTGCCTCTTGCAACGAAAAAGCGAACATTGAATCTGCAAGACGTTGCTGCTATCATGTGCCCGAATAAAACTACAGCTGCCCAGTTGCAGCAGCAAGTATGCTGCCCGCGATTGATGCTAACTCCTCAATAAATTACAAGTATACAGTTCATTTAAATGCTCTGCAGTATTATTTGTCGGAGCAATTAGTTTTACTAAAATTTTATTGTGCCGTAAGATTTAAACAACAACGCTGTTTTAAACTATACATTGATGTTAACTTGGCAAAACGCAAAGCAGCGAAAACAGAATTTAAAAACAAAGCAATAAAAAAATAACAATGTAATTCACGGAAAAACAACTACAAATATTTTGGAATTTGTAAATGCTCATATTTGTACAAGTGCAGCAGAAGCTGAAAAATCATTAGCATCACCTAGATGCAAAGACTTTAAGGGATTGTCAGACGATTTCAGCATATTTACAGAAGAATTAAAAACATATTGCGTTACTAACTTACCTCTAACTGGAGTCGCTATTTAAGATACTGCAAAAGTGTTTTTTTATAAAAAATAGGATTGTTTTTGTGAGATATTTCAAAACAAAGCACATCTGGATTACTCTGATACCGACAGCTATAAAATGCACACAATTGACGAGCTAAATACATTTTGGGACGATATCTTTAAAGCAAAGATAAAGTTTGATTTTAGCAAAATTCGTCGCGACTACAAGTTTTTTAAGGCATACAAACACCAGTACCTAGGTTTGCATAGTTTTAATATAGACAAAAGAAGAAATTTAGGAATACAAAGCTTAGACTTAAAAGAACTAATTATTTTAAAACTAAAAATGTATAGTTCATTGTACTTAAATAACACTGAACAACAAAAGTGTATGGGGGTTCCAGCAGTTGCAATGAGGCTATGTAAACACAACAGGTATAAAATAATGTTGAAAACTAACAAACCTTGTAAGATAATTGTGAATTCTGTAAGAGCAAGAGACCACGACTTGCACACTGTCAACTATACTAGATTAGCATATAATTTTATGGATTTGTCTCGAGTGTTCCTAGATCCAAATAATTTTAATAATAGTTTACTATTCAGACACGTTGATTTACTTAGGAAATATGTTGTTTTGCAACATCACGTACGTGTAAAAAAACTTGTAAATATGTAAATATTGTAAAAATGATTTTTGTAAATAACAGCTTTAGTTAGGAAACAAAACAGTTGTATGTGTAAGCTTGTGTGAACAACTGTAGTTTTAGTTTAATTATAAGTAGCACTATGTATTTAATGTTAGCCTAATAATAAACTATAGGTACAAATTTAAGAAAAAATATAAAATAGTTGTAAAACGTCTATATTGTAGGATGTACATATGTGTAAATATTGTATTTTGTATTTGCGTTGTGTAAATATTTAACTTAAGTTGAATTCAGAATACTGAAAACTATCATGTGAATATCAATGTAAATTGTGTCGGTTTAGCAAAAAAATGTTAAAAAAATAAAATGTAAATATGTAAATACTGTAATTAAATCACTATATTTGCATTTCTCTTGGTTCATTTAACATTTTTTGCTACAATTAGCATACAACACAAGGCAAATACCTATTCATAGGAAGCTACCTATGTAGGTACCTACTACCTACCTACTTACATGGATTCGCTCAGTATTAATAATATGCATTAATTACTGGACACAATGCCAGTCCATGTCACCCAATGCATCTCATTATTTCTGTCCTTTTCGTTCCCATCATACCTTTCAGTTTTCATTTCTTTCATATCTGCCCATATATCTTTCCGTTCCTTCCCGGACACCTTCCCAGAATCGGTATTTCTCATTCCTCATACCCACAGACACCCCACTAACCCCAAAACACTCCTATGCCACAACACACTACCCAAAACATTAACTTATACAGTAGTTTCATATTAGTTCGTAAAACCCAAGTCGTGCAGTGTAGCTACTTTCCGTTGGGAAACGCCCTATTGGTAGTGTTCAGAATTCGTGTCGTCCTACCTACGGAAAATATAAGTCTACCCTCACATGCTTGGGCGGTAAATCGGTGCCTATTTCTAATAACGTCAAGTCAATAAGGCAATTTGACGTGAAGAACGCCTTTACTCATAATTTCGCTGACTGCCGAGCAGCGAGGGTCAAGCTAGGACTCTGTCGACCTACTAAGTACCTGTACCTATACTCTGAATTTTTGTTAATAATGGTTTGTGTGCTTGTGATACTGTGTTGGTGCGGCTGTGATCTATTGTAGGTTCCGGGTAAATGGTTATTTTACCAGCTGTGTGGAGGTCGGGGTCGGCGCTGTACGGAGGATTCTGTGGTGGCGTTACCCAGCAACAACCCAGTCCGTGTGTGCCGTGAGCTAGTGAGCATGGAAACTGTTCGAGGTCCTGTCCAATCTCCCCCCACAACTTTAGTTTCCCTTTCCCACAACATCAAGATCAACACATCTTGCATTTATTACTACGTAGTTTAACTGCTGATTGACTGTTTTTGTTTTCTGCTTGGTGTAAGTCATTAATAATACTATTTTATTTTATTTATTGGTATGAGCTTCTATAGTAGGCTTATGTTATCTGCCAATCTGCCATTTTCATTTTTATATTTTATAATTTGACTAGTGCTTCGTGTTTACTGAGACTAACGTAACATAGTAGTTTTATTTATTTTATTTTTTATAATAATGGCATACTACAAAGCAGGTAAAAATGAAATTTGTAGCATTTGTAATCGTGCGGATGGGAGAAAATTGGCAATAAGGTGTATAGTTTGTAATAAACTGTATCATAATACAAACTGCTTAAAGCTTCCTATTTCTAATGTCGAATTTAAAAATCTTATTCTATCACAAAGCTGGAAATTTAATTTTTGTAATAATAATATTAGTAATAATTAGGACCCAGAATCATCATTTCTTCAAAACCTAGGTAGTAATAATGACTCATTCTTTTTACCTGGGGACTCTTATCTTGGGTTCAACTCAGTTTGTATCCAGCCATCATGCAAAGGGTTTTCTGTAATGCATTTAAATATATGTAGCCTGCGTCTTAAAGTAGACCAACTTTCTGCCATCATGAATCAATATAATGTAAATATAGTATGTATCACAGTGTCATGGCTAAATACAAATACTACTCATAATGAGGTCTCTATTCCTGGCTACTACTTCCTTAGAAAGGATACAGGCTCAGCAGGCGGTGGCTTGGGAATTTATGTCAAAGGTAGCATTGTATCAGAGCTTGTATGCACTGACATGTACTCAGCGGAATCTTTAGCCATTCTAATTAAGCTACTATGTACTAAACCTTTTGCTGTTATTAATATAAATAGACCCCCTGGTCACTAAGTATATGATGATAACTTCTTTTATGAGTTATCCGATTTAATTTCCTTACTTCAAACTAGATGCATAGATATGTATATTTTGGGTGATTTTAATGTTGACATGCTTTCAAAATGTAATAATTCACGATATTTATCGCAATGTACACGCAGACTTAATTTAAGTCAAAATATAAAATATGCAACAAGAACGACTTAAACTAATAAAACGCTTATAGATCACATCTATACTGATAATGTAGAGTATATTTCCAAGTCTTAATTATTGATTGTGGTTTATCTGATCATGATATTAAATTCTTTGTTTGTAAAAAGCCTAAAATACGTATAGCTTCTAAAACTATTGCTAGTCGAAATTATAATACCAATATGAAGGAACTAAATAAGCAGCTAGTGAACACAAAATGGTCAATTATAAATAGCTTTAATTTAATTGAAGAAAAAGTTGATGTATTTAAAACACTAACTCATTGTGTTCTTGAGAAATGTGTTCCTACTATAACTAGAAGGGTAAAACCAAAACCTAATGTGTGGATTAATAGTAAGATTAAAAAGTTAATACATAGGAAAAACCATTTAAAGGTAAAAGCTAAAAAGAATAAAACTCAAATTAGTTGGGCTAAGTACAAAGCCTGCAGAAATAAGGTCAACTCTGCTGTGCGATATGCTAAAATTAGTTTTTATCGCTCCAAATTTAAACAATGTAAAACACCTAAGGAGTCATGGGATGCATTTAAACTCTTGCTTGAGAATCAAATTAGTTCGACTAATATTTTAGAACTAAATATAGATAACTCTATTATTACTGACAAGCAAAAGATAACTGATTGCCTCGCTGACTCCTTTGTTGTTAATCATAATAATGAAGACACTGAACTATTAAATTTCTCTAAAGCCCTTAAATATGATAATTTGATTTTTCCTCTAGTCACAGTTGAGGAAGTAACTGACTTAATTAAAAACACTAAAGGGAGCTCGTCTTCGGGAATGAAAAATATTCCATCTAAAGTTATTAAACTTTTCCCTAATGTATTTGCCCCCTTACTTACAGACATTTTTAATCATTCACTGAAAACAGGTCAGTTTCCATGCAACTGGAAAAAAGCGTTTGTAACGCCTCTACTTAAACCAAAATGTAATAAGCTATTGTCCACCTCTTATAGGCACATATCTATTCTTCCATTCCTTTCAAAACTTTTTGAAGCTATCATTGCTTCAAGGATTATGAATTTTGTGGAGGACAATAAGCTACTTTCTGATATGCAGTTTAGTTTTCGCGAAGGCAAATCATGTTTACACGCACTTATTGAAATGACGCATAAGGTTTACTCAGCTCTTGAAAATAAACAGTTATGTGCTGTACTATTTATAGACTTGCGTAAAGCATTCGATACAGTTAAGTATGTAAAGCTTATTCGCAAGCTTTATGACAAATATCAACTACCTACGTATCTAATAAACATTTTATGTAATTATCTTTCTGGCCGGAAGTTTTGCATAAAACTAGGGGATTATATCTCTAAACCATATCCATTAAATGGTGGCGTTCCTCAGGGAAGTGTTCTTGGACCTGTTCTTTTTATATGATTTTTTGATGATATATCCCAGGTACTACAGAATTCGGCTTTATATGCTGATGATATTGAATCAGTATGTAAAGCTCATACATCCATTCAACTAAAAGCTGAATTGGAAAATGTACTATGAAATGTACATAACTGGTGTAATTCCAATGATATGGAAATTAGTTTTCTCAAAACTGAGTAAATGGAGTTTTCTTAATATAAATCTAAACAAGTGTAATTTTACTAACATTATGTGTGGTGTAAACATAGTTAAGAAAGTGAATAGTTTAAAATATCTGGGGGTTTACTTTAATAATTACCTAAAGTTTGATATTCACTGCAATCACGTTAATTCTAAAGTTGCGTTCAAATGCTCGCAGCTTGTTAAGTATAAGCGATTTATAAAGGATAAATTACTACAAATAGTATTTAAGTCCTTAATATTTTCACAAATTGACTTCGGGCTTCCTTTGTGGGGCGCTGTATCTAATAATATCTTCCAAAAATGCCAAAAAACTATTGACCACTTCTTCAAATGTATTAATGGTAAAGGTTATAATTTAAATATGAACTTAAAACATGTTTTGTCAATTCCACAAAAGAATCGAACAAAAAAGAAACAAATAGACATGTATAAGCTGTATGAATCCTTTTCAATACTAACTATCTTTGAAAGGCTTACCTATATGACAGCTTCTATGACTCGTATTTTTCTTTCTCAAACATTTCAACTAGCCTGTTTACAAGAAATCAAGCGTGAAGACAATGGGCGTTCATCACGTCATTCTCATTTTCTAAAAATAAAGAAATGTTCTTCTTTCTATCATAACTCTTATCAATACAGGGCTGCTAAGCTTTGGAACGCTATCCCACTGTCAGTACATGCGTGTAAAAATCTAAAAAATTTTCAATTTAATTTAAACAAATGGTTGATTGGGTTAAGAAGATAATTTTTAAGTATTATTATTGTATTTTATTTTATTTACATTATTATTTATTTAGTTAGTAAGTAATTTGAATGTCTGCTTATGGAAATCAGCGCTTGTCGCTGTTATGTTTGACAATAAAGCCATTACATTACATAACATTACATTACATTACTTATGCTAAAATTTCAAAAGGGCATAGGCTATAAATGAAGCAACCGCAAGGGTTGAGTCAAGGAGATGATAGTGTTTTACTCCTGTTGAAGGCTAGAGCCTTCAATAGGAGTAAAACACTCCTATATGGAATAATTAAAAGCCCTAGCATTAAAATGCTGGACACAAATGACGCCAACTATGGCGTTACATTCAAAAAACATGACACACCATTCTAAGCATAGCAACTACAGTTAAAGCAATGCTTACAAAAGTAAAAATAAGGTTGGATTTAAAATGGCATAAATTTTATTGGCACCATTTCTGTCCTTCCCCAAATTGGTTTATGTTAGCAGCGTACATTTAAAGCTGAAGTTTACACAATGATTGACTGCAAGACATATAAAACTACTTATAAAGAGTGGGGTCTGGAAGATTTATTTATTGAATGGAAGGAATGATTAATTAGTGGGAAAGATGAGGAAGTACCGGGTAGCGTAATGGTGGGGAGATGAGGGAGGCTGCGAGTCGGGATGCTGGGGAGGCTGGACCCGGGCAATGGAGAGAGGGAGGCAAGGAGAATAGGAAGAGATACAGAGGAAAAGAGATACATAGGGAGCAATGTAGATTAGTAGGTAGGTAGGGCGAGGAGATGAGTGAAGAGAGATTATATATATATAATTCAATTAATTACAGTGTAATGGGACAGAGACAGAGACAGACAGAGAGAGAGAGAGAGAGATGCGATTGATATGGTACGTACGTAGCAGTAGTACCTATTAAAAAAAAATACATAATTTGAACCTGTGCATGGAGGGAAAGGAAGGAGCCAGGAAAAGGAGACAGAGCATATGTGTACATAGGCAGATACAAGTAATGCCTAATTCAAATAAATACAAAGAGACAATGAGGGAGCGAGATGGAAATGACGTGGTGCGTATGTAGCAGTTGTAGTATCGATTAAAACAATCAATAATTCCAACCTGGGCCTGGATGGACAGAGAGTGCCGGGGAAAGGAGACAGTGGCGAGAGATGACTAATTCAATTAAGGGCAATGCAAATGGTATAGTACGCACGAACGTAGTAGCATGTACACAGTGCCCGGACCTGACGGGACGGAGTATGAGAAATGTAAAGCTATGATGCGCGCATGTTCTTCACAGCACTAAAATGTAATATATGATTATTTTATTTCTTGACTGGTGCCAGTCCCATGGCCGGGATGGACGAAACTAAATGTTCTCTCTTCATGCCTTCCTTGCTTTTATTACCACTGCCTGGATCTGCCTTGACTCTTAGCTTCCTCAAACTTAAATTTGACTTTGTTTTGTTCCTTCTTTTTATTTCCCAACTTTTACATTCTACCTTTGTGCTTTATTTTTTTCGTTTGAATTCTGTCGTGTTGAAGTTTAGCTTTTGGTTTGACTTTATTCTTTCTCCACTTCTACAACCAACCTGGATTCTGTTTGCTCCCTCACCTTATATTCTGCTTTGTTTTGTTCCTTCTTTTTATTTCCCAACTTTAACATTCTACCTTTGTGTTTTATTTTTTGGTTTGAATTCTGTCGTGTTGAAGTTTAGCTTTTGGTTCTACTTTATTCTTTCTCCACTTTCTTTTACTTTCACCTTTACTTTTTGCTCGTATTGTAGTTTTAAAAGTTCCGTAGTAATATTTCTTTTGTAAAAATAATATTTTGGTCTAAGTAAAGTTGGTATATAATTTAATATGTTGTATTAAAATATTTTGCTGTGAGTTACCCGACACAACATTTTATGCTTTTGTAGCAAGATGTATAGTGTAGACATGTTAACAGTAGCGTAAATAGAGCTTTCTATGTATACGTATGTAAATGTCATGTCATGTTATGTAAAAGTTGTAAAAATAAAAACTCGAGCGTTTTGGCACTTTACCTACCAGGGGCAATGTGAATAGGGGTGCAAAACGTCCTCCCAAAAAATTCAAAACTTTCTCTTTTCCAAAACAAAAATTTATATTTGGACTTGATATTTTGATGTTAAAAAATATGGCGGATTTTATGGACGAAATGTCTTTGCCCATGTAGCAATATGAATTGGTGCAATGTGTGTCCTTTAAATTTCTAGTTGTAGAAACTTCTTGTTTACATGGTATACTCGTTGTTGCTAGTGTATATGTTCACACATGTAACCATCTCAGTGTACCCCTATACAACTCTTATTTTTCAGGAATGGCTACTGTTCTCACTGTTTCTTATATGAGTTGTATTACAAAAGGCAAAATGTAAAGGTTTGAAATAGGCGGTCTCTGCAGTAGTTTTCCTTTGCATGTCTACTAAATAACATGATTGGAAATGCAATGTGAGTCCTCACTTTTAACGTTGCAAATAAATAGAAACTTACAATTATTTTTCTTTGCTTTGTTTTGTGCCATCTAAATAAATATTTCACAAGAAATAGAATTCGCTGTTGCAACTGAACTACAACTGCAGTATATTTATGCCACTATTATTAAATCTTATTTATAAACGTTCGAGTCTAGAACCCAAGGTTTACATTTTATACATTTTATTTTACTTTTTAAACTTTCACTTATACAAATTCAGAGTATAAAATATTTTACACGTTGGTAATAAACTATTGATAAAGTATTATTATATTTTACACACACGACTTGCTACTGCTTTTTAAAATTGAACAAAACTTTAAATTTATAACAAGAACTTGGCAACATTTTTACGAGACATGACTAGTACACACACAAATTAATATTGCCGTTGGACACACTACAAAATTCACATTACTACAAATGTTATATATTATTATTTCTTTAAACTTGTGAGTTGCAGTTTACAAATTATATTCTTCATTGCTGTTTTCGTCTTCTGCATCGCAGTCTTCGTCAGAATTGTCAGAGTCGTCAATGTCTGAATCAGTGACGGCAGCAACATCAGAATAGTCAATTGGTTGTTCCGGTGACGGTTGAAACCCTGCTACTGCAGTAGAAATAACTCCATCCCAATCGACTTCCACACGTTGTGGTGCCGGCTGGACTTTGACGGCTGGTTCTGGGTTATGTTTTTCCTGTGTGACTTCTTGGGCATTTAATTGACGAGACCGAGGTGTAAAATCGTGGGGTTCAGATGCAGCAAGCTTTGCGTTTTGTGTAGTCAGAAAGTCAACCAAAGCGTTGATTTCCATCAGACTGAATGAAACAGTGCTGCCACCATACCCAGGGTATTTCTGAGCGTAGTTTTCAGATGGGTTAGAGTTGATAAACATTTTGATTGCTCCAGTCATGGTGTTGAATGAAAAGCGGACTCGCACAGAGCGTAGAGTGTAATGTGGGCTTTGCCAGTAAGTAAACTTCTTGGCTGGATTTCGCGGTTCTTCTAAAAGCTCAGCACTGCTTCTGTTTTGAAAATACGGCAAATGATCCGTGATCTTTTTCCCTGGCAGCGGATGGTTCTTATTTTGCTTCAGCATTTCAATTGCCCAGTCCAGAATATTATGGCTTTCAAATACAGTGAACGAAACTTTGGAATGGCTAGAGTTGCCATAGTTCTTGCGCCCAAAGTAGTAGACATGGGCCTGCAGATACTGGTCGTAGACAAGCCGTGCTCGAATTTGGTCTTCAACTTTAAGAGTCTCGTAAATAACAGTAGTGTCAGGCGTCTCGAAAAACTTCCAGTCTTGAGCAGTAATGCTACGCGCATTAAAGCCGGTCAAGTCTTCGCTGTTGTAGTTGTCGTTTTCAGTTGACAATGCATTGACTGATTTGCAGTCAGAGTTCCACTTGCCATGTCCATGGTTTCTGTCGAGTCCATATGGTGCCACACGAGGACTGTTTTGAATTGTTTGCTTTGGCAACATCAAAAGTCTGTTTCTCCCTTGGGTTATTTTGGAATTGTAAGAGTGTTCTTGATGTTGACGCGATTGCTTTATTTCTTTTCCTTGTTGCATGGTTGGGTAGTATAGTTGACGGTAGTATTGAAAGAGACCAAAAAATGAGGAGACAAGTTGACTTTGAAAGTTGAACACAGAATGATTCTAAAAATGGCAAGCTTCGCCTATTAATATCATTGATTGTAGTGGCCATATGTTATTAATGTAGCGACGTTTTAGTTTGGTCCCTCAGAGTTTGCAGTTATGCTAATTCATGAAGACGGGTGATCAAAATGGGGGTCTAAAAATTGCGTCCTGTGATTGGTTGAGGTAAAACATAACCCAACCTACCACCCTCTCTTACAAGTCCATAACAAGAAACTAAAAATACAAAGTTCCAATACTTGTATATTTTAAATTCAGTTGTCCAGCACAATTCAATTGAGAAGTCCATCTCCAGGAGAGCTGCTATTGTATGAATGTTGTGGATCCGAGCAATTTGTACTGTAGCATGCTGACTTTCATAAGCTGCCAGTTTTGTGGCGCTTCGGTTTTTGCTAAGAGAAGTTTATGGGCTCGACCAACAGAACCCAAATACTTTAATAGAGACTTGAATGCCAGGTTTCATACTAACAATTTTAGTTCAGTTCAACATCGATTCACTTGTGGACAGTGCCACGGAAGTATAATATATTTTTCTTTACAACTTCAGAGACTTCTTTGTGCAAACACTCGCGACAGTCAACTTTGGCTAGAGCCACCACCAGTAGTATTACAAAGCTTGCCATCCTCAGAACGAGAATCGCATGAGCCAGCGGGAAGAGTTTGTTGTAGACACATAAAATGCTGCTCATGTAAACGAACTTCTTTTGAGTTTGCAGAGGTTGCCGAAAAAACGTTGAAAGAATATAGGGAGGCAATTCGGCCAGGCTTACCTAGACTATACTCAGAACCATTGCCACACAAACCACTGATGCCACAGTCGCGTTTCTATGCTTTCAATTTAAATCACTCACTTTGTCCAAGTTGTTTTTACAAGCATCGACTCAGTGCCAGAGACAACGAAGATTGTAAGTGTGAGTGTGATTTGTCTAGTTCTATTTCTGATAAAACATTAAAGTGGGAACCATTGTACTCATTTGATCGAACTCAGTTTGACGATTTGACACTAGCTGCAATATTAGAAATGTCACAACCTCCAGAAGTGTCGTACACTTTTATGTCACCCGCTCAGAAACGAATTATCGATCTTGTCAGAAATCAAATTGAGTTGCCTGAAAAACAGTTTTACCAAAACCCGTTGAGAATGATTGTCACAGGTACTCCAGGAGCTGGAAAGTCTCAGGCTCTAAAAACAATAAACCATATACTGTCACAAAAACAAAGTCGAGATAGCAAATTTACGTTTCGAACTGTTTCGTTCATGGGCATTTGTGCTTCAAGTTTAAGAGGAACAACATTTCACAGTTGCTTTAAGATTCGTCCACATACCAACGGAACTTTGTTAGACCAATTAAGCAATGGAATATCACAAGCAGATAAAATTGCTTTTCAAAACGTCAAAGTTTTATTAATAGATGAGGTATCAACTGTTGGTCTGCGCCTTCTTTATTTTGTTGACCAATATTTTAAACTAGTTGATCCCGCGCGAGCCTCTATGCCGTTTGCAGGTAGAACGATCGTCATGTTTGGAGATTTCAACCAAACTTCTTGCTGCGGCGATTATGCACTGTATACTAAATTTGTAACTAACGTGACCGATGACATTGTTGCCGCAATTCAAATTTACAACTCTTTTACTACGGCGTTTGTTTTGGACAAACCATTTAGACAAAATACTACAGATCCAAAGCAGCAACAGTACTACGAGTTTCTTATGAGGCTAAGGTACTGGCGATGTACTCCGTTAGATCTTTTTAATATTCAACAACGTCAAAAGCATGTATTAAGAACACGTCTCAGCACCGAGGAAATTCAAGCATTTGAAAAATCAATACATCTGTACGAACTCAACATCAACGTTGCCGCTCACAACAAGTCAGTATTTTATTGCCTTGTGTATGCAAGTAAATTATTTATACATTTATATCTTCTAGTTATGTTTTTTTAATATTTATTTATACTTTAATAAAATAGGCTGCAGCGCATGTCGTATCAAGACTGTCTCCTACAACCCCCAATATATGTCATGCTATACAAACTCAGATTCACAGGGATTTGCTGGGTAGAGTTTTTCCTTTTGGTTATCACCCCACTGCAGTGATACAAGTCTTTATTTAATAATTTTATTTAGTCGCAATGAAGCCTCCAGTAGACAACCACTGGGCAATTCACTGTCGCGGCTCAGTCCTGGGGGAATGCAAGCAATCCATTACGTTTTGCTTGTCTTGCAACGATTCCCTGGTTGTAGTTTCAAGTCAAAGCGAGACTTTTTATTGTAAAGAGTGTGATTCAGACAAATGGTCAGAAAATCGTCAAAAATATTTAGTTGACGGAGTTTACCAAAACTATATTCCAACCCATCATTTAAAAGTAAAGCCTAATGACAAATACGAATGCTCAAAGTGCCATGTTTAGCTTTTTGGAGTCCCTGTTTCCTATTTTATACTATCTGTCAGAGGAAAGTTTAATTGCTTTGACTGTTTTTTCATCAACAGACATCCTTTACGGTTTTTAAAGAAACATTCAGGCATACACTTGGAGCGTGAAAATTTTCAAATATATAATTCTGTGTCAGCTTCAAGAATTAGAGAGGCTGGCCTAAAGATGCCAACAATGTCGTACAGAAGTTATTTACACGCACGATTATTACTTGCTAACCCATTATACAAAAAGCCCCTTTTCGCAGTAAGACTTGGCGACGAATCCGAAAGTGACACTGAATCTGAATCTGACAATGACTGGCAGTGACGACGACTAGCTTGTATAAATATATAGTGCTAATTTTATTTTCTTAACATTTTTACTAAATGTGTTGTTCTGTTGCTTGTTTTTATTGTACAGAAAAATGATACGAAAACTGCATCCGGATTTTACTGAAATACCTGCCGTTATTGCTGAGCACTCTTCACTTGCAAAAGATCCTTTGGAAATCGATTATGGTGTCCCGATAATGTTAACAAAGAACTTGGATGTAAAGGCAAATCTTGTGAATGGCAGCAGGGGCACAGTTGTCGATATAGTCTTTAGTTCATCGCGTAACAGGCTCTATTGGGCAAACTTTGTTGAGGCTATTATTGTTCACTTTCCGTTCTACAGAGGAAACGACATCGTAGTTACGTCAAGAGGGCAAGGTTGCCGAATTTCCAGGACTGAAAGTAATGAACTGGACCTTGAGACACAGCAGTATGTCCGAGTGCATACATTTCCACTGGTTCTAAGTTGGGCAATGACAATTCATAGGTGTGTATTCATCAAAAATATTGTACTTTATTGATTTTTAGCACTAGTTAATTTGTGTACACCATAGCCAAGAGCGCAAAGTAATCGTTTGGGAATTTATTATATTTTCAGGTCACAGGGAACAACCATACCAATTGGCTGTGTATTTCTAGACACAAGAGAAATGATTGCGTGTACAACATACGTGGCGTTGTCACGGTTTGCGTCATTTGAAAATCTAATGATTTTGGACAGTGAAATAATTCAAGCTAGAAGGATGTTAAATGTTTCTCACAAGCGCGAGATGGAGTTACGGTGGAAGGAGGAAGAAAGGTTGCAAGAACTACAAGTTAGTAGCAGGGAAGCACGCAAAGCAAATATAAAGGAACAAGTGAAACGATTTTTGTAAATGTTTACTAATACTTTACTAGAATAATGTACAGTCCTACATAAAAAATAATGCAAGTCTCGGTGGTTGTTTTAATTTTAAAATTGAAAAACTAAAAAATACTATGTACACCTTGTTAATAATATATTGTCTATTAAAAAATAGTGTATAAATGTAAATGTGGCTGGGAGTGTATAAAAAGCATTGATTTTAAGACTCCGTATGCATTTACAATCGACAGTTGTTCAACGTAGGTCAGTAATTATACCAGCTCTAAATATGGCAGAAATTCGTAAATCATATTCAAACTCTAGATTCAAGGGTTCGTATTCGGCCCTCAGTGGTTTTTTCAAGAATAACAAAAACTTTCATGATAAAGCAGTAGTAAATAAGGAGCTAAGTCAGCTGCGTTCATTTTCAATGCACCGGCCTATACGCAAAAACTTTAAACGACGAAGAACTTTAGTTAATATGGAAGGGGAAATTTACTGTGCGGATCTGAAAATCTTGGGGAAAGAATTTGCTAAAGTTAATTCCGGCTATGCTAATATTCTATTCGTTATTGATGCATTTTCAAAGAAATTGTACTGCCGTTTTATTAAAAACAAGAAACCCGAGTCAGTCATCAAAGCTTTTAAAGATATTTTTAAAGAATCAAAGAAGACTCCAATATACCTATTTACAGACCAAGGTGTGTCAGCCTTCAATGTCTTACGTATATTATAATAATATTATAAATTCGTATTAGAGTTATATAAATCTATTTAATTTAAATTATTATAAATTGTAGCTTGACCCTATTATATTAATTTGTATACAGGCACAGAATTTCGCGCCGAGTCGTTTAAACAGTTTTTAAAAACTCATGGAATCAAATACTATAACACATATAGCGAGACAAAGTCTAGTATAGTAGAGCGGGTTATAAGGTTAGTCTGTCCAGATTGTAAGCCAATATATATTTAAATACAGTATTATATAGTCACGTATACTAATAATTACATGCTTTGTTTGGTATAGGACCATCTTTCAGCGGATTGCTAGGTACATGACTGAGAGAAATACAACTAGGATTATAGATATATTTCCCGCCTTTGTAAAGGTATACAACAACACATTCCACTCAACAATACAGATGGCGCCCTCTCAAGTTAATCGATTGAACGAGAACCAAGTCTGGAGAACAATGTTTTCAGATATAATTAACAACACTGACAAAAGAAAGGCAAAGTATTCCCCCGGCGACCGTGTTAGAATTAGCCGAACAAAACTCTTATTTGATAAAGGTACATGTAATAAATACACGTAGGTCAACAAACACAGTATATATAAGGAGATGCACTTTAGGTTTTACATGCATTCGTCGTTTGTATTTCAAACAGGATATAGCCAATCGTACTCGGAGGAATTGTTCCTTGTAAAGTCAGTAAACTTTGATACTATACCTATAACCTACTACCTTGAAGATTTAAATAACACGCCTATAACAGGAGCATTCTATAGTGAAGAGCTGAGCCTAGCCTAATATCTGCTACAATGGAGCCTTCTGGATTCTTGCCCTTGTTTTCCAATGCTATACAACAGCAATTTTCGCAAAAACGAAGAAGATTGGACGGCCATTACTGCTCGCCGTTAGACCGAGATCCTATTGGTTCCGAGAATATATACGTGACAGTTACAAGTGACCAGCAAATTAGTGTTTATACAGATAACACACCAGCAAGCTTTGTAGCTGTGTTGCCATACCCTTTGGATCTGCAAAACTATGACGTTGGACTCGTAAGCCTAAGATATACTTCAAGCCCACAACCTGCTATGATACAATCTGTTCAGTGACCACGAGCACGTAAAGTGCGAAACACAGCTGCTGTTGAAGAGGATGCAATTGGCAAATTATTTCCAAACTACAAGCCAACTATCAAGACATTTGTCAACTTTCAAAACCAAGAAACGACCTTGAAAGAATTTATGAGTGGACTCACTACCAAGCTAAGGCTAAATAAAGACACTGTGCCATTTGACGTTGCACAGAAAGCATTGAGCTTGGACCCTGGCAATATACATATGCTACTTCAGAACCTGTCCCCATCAAATAGTGTCATTATTGAAATTCCCAAATCACTTTCATCATTTTTCAAGCAAAATAGATCCAGATTTATGTCAGGAAACCATTATCCGTATGCCAATGTACTTGAAACTGACATGGAAAGTATTCCCATCGGTGCAAACTTTAATTTTGGAGCTGAGAAAATTCAAAATATGGAAAACATTATACAGCTATACCAAGGCTTTGAGAACTTTTTAATGTTTAGAAGAGAGAATAACCATGGAGACTCTGATTTTCGCAAATTCTTTGAACGATTCAACGTTGAAATGAATGATTCAGAGTTTTATAATATAAATCTGAAGATTGAATTTCCGTTAGATGAAAGTAATACAAAGTGCAAGCTTACATTTGAAGGCAGTGAGAACGAGTATGTGGTTTTGCCTGAACCCATCGCATTGTGCTTAGGACTGCAGCAGCACGACAAGTTTTATAATGGCGTCTACGAATCTGAATTTGATTTAGACGAAGAGTTATACAATAACATTGTGGACTATGAATATATGGACTTGCGATTATTCAAAAAATATGCAAACTTTATTCCAATGAACGAACCAGAAGAACTCGATTTGGATCACGTGGTGCATGAAATTAATCGTACTCTAATGAAAAATTTGTGGGCTGATACGCAAGTACAGTTTGAACATGCGGATGGACACCTGAGTATACCAGGCATGCCCGAAGATATCACAGTACAGCTGCCACTACTTGTGAATCGATTTTTCGGCTTTGATGACAATTTTATATTCAAAGCTGGCGAGTCTGCGCAACTGAGACAGGAATTAGCAAAAGAAGAAGAACGAGAAGTAGAAAAAGAACAATTTGAAGAAGACGTTGAGCCTGAACACACTGTACCAGCAAAGAGGCTTCTTGTATTATGCAGCCTAGTTGAAAACCAGTTATACGCCTCTCATTCACTGCCGTTACTGCGAGCAGTTGATATATCTAATGACTACACTAATGAGACTGTCCACAGCTTTGTCCCTATACTGTTTGTGCCATTACACAGACAACAACATCAAGTAATGAGATTCAGTTTGGTCAATGAGTACCGTTCCCTTGTGCAACTTGATGCCAATACTCAGACTATAATTGAATTGCAGTTTCGACCTCGCAATTTCTAAGCAAACAACATGCCGCCAAGTATAAAAGGCGAAGACGTGCGAATTTAGCAGTTATTCTTATTTAACCTTTGAAGTGACAACATCAAATCTTTTGAAGAGCAAGTTCTAAAATCCTATTATTGCAAACCAGTCTAAATGCATTCAAACTAGTGCTTAAATAAACATTGTTGTTTATTAATAATGCGTAAGATACTGTGCAAAAACATTTACGACACAAATTCAAGTGTAGTGGACGAAGACATTGTAAAAGATAGCTTGCTTGGTGAATACTGTGTTCTTGAACCTATTTCTGCAAATCAAAATAAAGACAGCAACAAGAGCCAAATGGGGGCAGGCGATAACAGTGTAGCAATTGAATCTGCAGAACCTATCGGAAATTCATTAGGCGATTCAAGTGTCGAAGAAAATCAATATCTTGTGCCATTAAAGCAACGTAGAACCACTAAACCAACTGCCACAGGCCGTAAATGCAGAGTATCTCATTGTCGCACTTCATGCAATAAACACAGAAGTACATCACGTAAACCACCAGCTCGAGCCAGTCAGAGTGGAGGCAGAAGGATGGTGTACAGGCGCACTCAAGCTGGAGGATCACGGGGCAGGCGTGTGAAGAAGAGAACGCAAATTGGGGGTCGGCTGCGAAAAACCCCAGTCTCTCGTGTAAGACGAACTGTATCAAGCAGGAGTTCTACCCAGACTGGGGCAGGACGTAGGCGCAATATCAGCCGACGACGATAAGTTATAAACCACTGTTTGCTGAAATTTTTGTCATTCAACATCCTGACTACCAAGAAGCAGTATCAAAAGTCTATTAGCAGCTCCGCAAATCATGGAAACACAAGGCTTTTACGACGAACCGACAGTGTACGAGGGGTCTCAGAAGTCTATTCAAAGCAACCTAGTGCTTGATAAACTTCCCCCGACCAATATTAGTCTTGAAGATGCACCCGAATATTACCCATATTATCCAGTACTCAGTCCAAGAGATAATGAGAATCCCCTTATATTTGACATACTAAAATCCCCTGGAAAATACTACAACTTGAACGAATCCCACTTGGAACTAGCTTGCCGTGTAATGCTAGCAGATGGCAAGGAGATCGCAGCTACCGACGTGGTCGCTCCATGTTCCATGCTGTTCTATGGCCTATTCAGTAACATGGAATTCTTTCTTAATGGCCAACTCGTGAGTGACAACTCAAATCACTATGCCATTAGTTCATACTTGAAACGGGAACTTTCATCAAACCCAATTGAAAAGAACAATGGAATGTTGGATCAGCTGTACTACCCAAACATTACTCCGGATGAATTTAAGAAGACAGACACCGGATTTTTGGCTAGATACAATATTGCAACACAGTCAAAACCGTTTACTATGGTAGGAAGACCCGAGTCACCATTCTTTGAACAAACGCGAATGCTGCCTGGAGAAACTGATATCCGAATTATCATGCGCAGATCTCATCCTGCCTTCTGCATTGACGCTGAAACTGAAACAAGGTCTGGGTATTCTGGCTGTCCATTCCGTGTAGACATTGTTAATGCGGTACTATACTTGAAGCGGCAGACAGTATCTCCAATGGCAATTGAAAAGCATCGACTTAATCTCAACAATGGGACTTTGAAGTATCCTTGCCTTGAACCTGAGATCAAAAACTTTGTCATTCCATCTGGAGTCAGCTCGCACTCATTGGATAACTGTATTAACGGCAGGTTGCCGCAGTATATAGTTTTTGGACTTGTTGATTCTGCAGCGTACTTGGGGAAGCTGACCAAGTCATTTTGCAACTTTCAACACTTTAATCTCAGCGAAATCACAGTTTCAATGAACCAAGAAGCAATAGAGTACAAGACATTGCCTATGAGTTTTAAAGATGCCTCTGGTAATGGTCAAGATAATTATCTACTTGCTTTGAATACATTGAAGAAGACCGCAGCCAACCCAACCCTAGGGAATGGCATATCTCAGCAGAACTACACCAAAGGAAGAGTCCTGTTTGCATTTGAGCTGGTACCAACACAGGCTAATGCACTGAGTGTGAATAAATCTGGTCAAGTTCAAATCCAGTTGAAATTCAGAACCGCATTGACCACGTCTGTTACGGCTATACTGTTTGGCCAGTACCAAACCGTAGTTGAGATTGACCGAAATAAGCAAGTCATCATCAACCGTTAAGATGTATGTAGCAAACCATCAAGCTTTCTGCCCAAACACCTTAGACAATTGTGCATAAAACCACGTGTGCGAATTTAAGACATGTCTGTTGCTAAATAGAAGCTGACTGACCAACAACAACACGCGCGTGCAGAATGAATACAGCACAGTTGGAGCAATGTCTCGGAATCTTACTTGGCGGAACAAGCATCAAATACTACGTAATAGCTGCAGACGAAATGAAGATTACATTAGAAAACGCAAGAAAAGAAACCAGCAACGGGGAACTATCGTATCCAATTGCAATAATACAAAATACAGACAAGCTAGAGGGCACTGGGCGTCACTGGATTTGTTACTGGATCGTTTCGAGAGAATCCTTTGAATATTTCGAATCCTATGGTTTCCCAATTCAGCAATACAAAAACCTTCAAGTGCCAGGCAGATACGTTATTGCAGAAAATTGTACAGCACTGCAGAGTGGACGATCTACTGTTTGCGGAATGTATTGTTTATATTTTTTATATTCGCGTGCAATTGGTATTTCATACCAAGATTTTATAAATGTATTTACATGTTCTGTACTAGTTAATGATAGAAAAGTTAAAAAGTTTGTAAATATGATACCTATGTTAAGCAAGTGTTCTACACATAGATATAAGTTACAGTCTAATACGTGTAAAGTATGTTGTCCCGAGTTTTGTAAAAATATGTTATGGTATCCCTAGGCTTAAGATATAACAATAAGAAGTGTATACTGTAAATATATAGCAATTAAGCACCCGTTTTTGTAAACCCATTGTGTATTGTAATACATTTAAGAATAAAACATTGTCTATTTATTGTAAAAACCACAGTTTATTGTAAAACTATAGTAATAGTATAGTAATAACATTGTATAAACATTGTCTATATATGTTTTTGTATATAATATAGGTCATAAGTTAATGTTTAAGTAAAATTGTAAATAAATACACAGAGTACTATATACATATTTGTAAAATGTCTGAATAAACGTATGTTAAATGTATATAATAATAAAAATGTATAAAATGTAAATAGTTTGAGAATTAGTAGCAAATTGTATAAGAAATAGTTGTATAAATAATTAGCTATTATAATATATTGTAAATATTCCTTAAATATACTTGTTCTTTGTGAGTTCTGATCAGTTGTTGTTTGCACTTGACGATGGCAACATCAGATACTGTTGACTTTAAATTAATACACCCTTTTACGGCTATGCTATGTGGCCCTAGTTTTTCTGGTAAAAGTACTCTGTGTTTAGAAATTGTTAAGCGCCGTAGGCAAATAATTGGAAATAATATTAATAAAGTGTTGTATATAAGTGTACATACTGACCAACCAGAATTTTCAAGCACTGATTTCCTAGAAGATAAAGATATAACTTTAATATCTGATATAGATAATATTGAGTCACTGATTCAAGACATAGACAGCCCATGTCTTGTTGTTTTAGACGATCATTTAAACTTTATGGAAGCAAATCATAAGGCTAGACAATTAGTTCAGAAAATATTCACAGAATTGTCTCATCATATGAATTTCAGTGTAATACTTATTCTGCAAAACGCCTTTTCTAAAGAACTGAGAACCACTAGTTTAAGTACGAAATATTTAGTTCTCTTTGACGTGCCTAGAGACCGTAGCATAATTAACCAAATTGCAAGACAAATTGCACCTAGTCGTAAAAAGTTTTTGCAAGAAGCATACGAAAAAGCATGCAGTCTACGCCAACATAGTTACTTGTTCTTGGACTTGCATCCACAGTGCCCGAACCCACACATGTTTGTACGTAATAACATTTTCCCTGTGAATGGTACTGACATATATGTATACAAATAATATTCATCATGTCGGTGGAACGAAAGCAAAAAAGTCTGTTTGAAGAAAACTTTGAATATCTATCACTATTAGCAAACTCAAAACCAAGGGAATATTCAACTTACATAAAATGTGCAACTGTTGATTTGCTTTATGTTATAGCAGAGTGTATATTCAACGTAGATAAGTTTTGCAAACATATAAATCCGCGATATTCAAATCAAATAAATAGACTTGTAAAAACTTTGAAAAAAACGGGTTTAGATAACATGGAAAAACTATATATAAGAAACAAGAACCTTGTGCGTCGAATCTTAGCAACGATATTCCATAAAGTTTACAACAGTGAAATCTGCCGTGTTACACTACTGTCAGATATAATTTGTGCTGATAAAATATACAATACAAACAATTAAAATAGCTATGGCTACTGTTATGAAAGCAATTGAACCCAAGCTCTACGCTGAGCTTATGAAAATTCGAGAAGAGCAAAAGGCTTTGAACGTTGCCAAGCAACACCGCTGTTTGCCAGAGAATAAACTCAATTGTTACAAAGACGTTCCAATGCACGTTGGCGGAAACTACAAAGAACCAAGTGAAAGTTCCTCCATCAGTGCTCCATCTGGCGTCGATAGGTTAAAACAACTACCAGTTCAGGAGTGGCTCAGCTACGAGCAAGTAATGTCTCAAGCTAATATAAAGAAACCACAGCTAAAATCAGTTCGGGGCCGTGGATATGCATACGTGAGAAATCGCAGCAATACAAGTGCATCAAAGAAAGTTAAATCTCGATATATATAAATAGAGCTGCCATCAATTAGACAGTGTCAGTCTACCTTGTAATGCCAAAGTGTTCAATACAAAGCTATACAATGTTTCTGCAACGTGTAGTATTTCTTTTCTGCGCACTGGCGCTTCTCCTACTTGCAACATGTTGCAACACTGTAGTGCATGCCCAGCATGAATTTAATAATCCAATAGTTGACACTAAAAGCACCGTTCTAAGCTTTGAAAGTACACCAAGCATCAATGGTTTATTTACAAAGGAAAAGATAGCCCTAGAAGCAATACAAAACACTCTCCAGCAAGACAAACCGTCATTTTCCAGCCCTGATATTACGCCATCTGCCGTGACCAAGCCCAGTTCATTCAACAAGTTGATTCTACAAGCTTTAAAATATATGCTTGAAAATTTAAATACGCAAAACGGAATTATACTTGATGTAGTGGACAAGTACAACCAACACGAAGCAAAACCGGTAGTAAATACAACGTTTGACTTAATTAGTGAGTGCAAAATTCACCATTACGTGTAATACAAATATATATTGTGCTAAAAATTTGATGCGCATATACCACGTGTCCATTTTTAAACCATTGCTAAATGTGCATTTGTTATTGTTTTTCTTTCTGCGCATGTGCAGCCATCTACGTGTCGTTTATCCTGGTCCTACTCCTCTTTGTATTCAAAATGATCAAGATTTATCGCAATGGTAAACTATGGTCCCTAGTTAAAGCAGAAGGGGTTTACCAGAAACAGGTGGCTACCACCCACCACGGATCAACTATAAGTACCGCGGCAGACTCATATTGACCCTCACACCATCTCAAGCACTCCTCCGAACATCAACGTTTCCATCTTACTCCACTCGCCTCTCAGAACAGCATTAGAACATACGAAAAGCATCGACTCTACAACACAACTTGTTCAACATGGATCAACCAGCCTTGGTACCAAACACGGCAGTTCAGTACCACGAACAACCAAACTTCCCAACTGTTCGCAAAACTGGAACTACTGACTATGTACGTATATTTTGGTGTCAAGTACATGTGATATTACATTGTTTATTTTATTTCGTAGTTATTTTATTGTTTAATATAAGTTTGATTCTAATAATACTGTGTTTGTTGATTTTCAGCGCTTTGAGTGTTCCATGCCTAGATGTCTGTTCGAATGCAGAACGTATGTGGCGTACCAAGCTCACGTTGAGGATATTCATCACTGTGGAGATTGCAACCGATTCTGTTCTGACAAAACCCATCATTCATGTCTGCACCCCGGCGAGCGTCGTGCACACTATGACAACAGAAATCAAAATCTAACTGGCGGTGGAATTAGTCGTTCAGGAGCAACCTACGGACTTGATACTACTACCAGCAGTGAAGATAGTCCCGCTGGACCTTCTCGTCGCCCTCGTCGTTCGTCGTTGATAGATCTAGATGTATTTCAAGAATCGTCAAGAGCTCATAAGGGACTAATGGTGACCTACATTCATCAACCAACTGAAGAGTCTCAAGACGTCACATACATCTTGACTGAACTATACGAGTCTATTATAAAATTGTTAACTCAAAACTTAGCTGTACATATTAGTATTAAGGCTCAACTAATATTAAATGTAGCATTAGAATTAGAAATTATAGTAGAAAACGAACTAACAAAAAAAGATAAAAGCATTAGTTTAGTGTCTAGTAATTACGATATAATGAATGAAGACGAAATTGAAAACTTTATATTTAATAGTGCAAGTGAAGTTATACAACAGCTTAACGACTTTAATAAGTACGGTACTGGTTGGACACTTCAGCAAGTAAATTCTGTTCAATTTAAAGTAGGAGTTTTAAATTTATTTTCAAATGCTGAAGCTAAAGGATATATTAAATTTCCAAAGTTAAATTATAAAAGAAACGGATACTTAAATATTAAAAACAAATGCGAAAACTGCTTTAAATTCTGTGTTGCTGCTCACAGATACCGCAATGAAATCTTAGCTGGGTATAAAGTAAATAAGCAGCAGTCTAAATCTAATGCTATTCGGTGTGCAAAAGTCAAATTAGAAAGTCCCAAACAGTATATTCCCTATTTTTTGCAATTTGATTTTACTGATATTAATTGTCCTTTGCGTATTGGCGAAGATTTAAATAATTTTGAAATTAAAAATAATCTTGGCATTAATATTTGGAGTCATCGCGATGACGACATTGTCCCTATAAGACGGTCGCGTAATTCTGAGTTAAGTGAACTGTGTAATTTATTTTTAATTTATAACCAAGAAAAGGACGACAAGACTAACTCTTACCATTTAGTTCTTATTACTGATCTTGATAAATTTATGTGTAATGGACGACGAAAAAAAGCTTTTTACTGCGAATTGTGTTTAAGGAGTTTTAATTCTGAAAAGAATTTACAACAGCACTTTGACAACTGTCAAGCTCGTGAAGAAAGAAAAATCATTTTTCCTAAACCATGGGAACGAGTCAAGTTTGCAAAACCATGGCAAACACTTCCGTACCCCTTTGTCATTGTTTATAAGTTCTTTACGTTTGCAAATCCGATTCAAGATTTTAAACTTGCAAAAACCAACACAAAGTATACAAAAGAAATAACACCTGCAGCTTATTCTTTTATTATTATTAGAAGAATGCAAGATAAAGACAATGTTGTTTCTATAGAGTATTTTGATGGGAAAGATGTAGTAAAACATTTTTTTACACGTATATTTTACTGGGCAAACAGGTTACTTACACATATTAGAGAAACAAATAACAAAGTAAAACCAACAGAAAGTGTAAGAGTACAGTTTGAACAAGCTACGCACTGTCACCTGTGTGAGCGCGAATTCAGTAAAGAAACCAAGACGATCAGGACCTTCCACCATAACCACGACCATGGTAATTTTGAGTTTGCTGCATGTAGTCGTTGTAACCTTAGTATTAAATACAAGCACGAGATCCCACTTATTTCGCACTACGGAGGTTCTTTTGATTATCACCTTTTAATAGGTGCAATGAGAACTAATTGCTTTTCTTCCAAAAACGTAAAAGCAATTGCAAAAGCCCCAAAAGAATTTATTTCAATAACGATAACTGCTAAGGATACATGGCTTCCTAAATTAAATTTAGAATATCCCTCTGAAAATTCAAAACAACCCAACTATACTGGCAAATCTTTTGCTTCAAAAGTTAAAATACGTTTTATGGATGCCAATTTATTTTTTGACTCTGATTTATTTGAACTTGTGGAATCACTTAACGCAAAAACCTCCCAGTCACTTAAAATAGTACAGCAGTGTTTATATAAATTTTTACCTACCCAAAGCCATGGTTCTTTTGCAAAAAAACTTAAAGTATCAAAACCGTGCCATGACGATCTTGTGCTATTGAAGAAACCTGTTTATTTTCCTTTCTTGTCTCTTACGAATAATACATGTCTTGATATTCCCATCCCCACAAGATCGTGTTTCAGAAAATCTTTACTTGATGATATGCCAATACCAGACAGTGAATGGGAGCTTGTTCAAAACATCTGTGCAAAATTCAACCTTTTTACATTAGCTGATTACATGCGTTTTACTTGTTTGTTAGATACAGTATTACTTGCAGAAGTTTGGCAAAATTTTCGAAAATTTGGAATGGAAACATACGAAATGGATCCTACCTATTCTTTGACTTTGCCAAGCTTCTCATGGCAATGCTTTTTAAAGCACTCAAAAGCTGAAATAGATTACATAAGAGATTACAGGGTATATGAAATTGCCAAAAATGGAATAAGGGGAGGTCAATGTATATTTGCAAAGAAACACGTGACTGCTAATCACGAACGTTGTCCGGGTGGGTTAGATACATCACAGCCACGTAGACACTTACTTTCACTAGATATCAATAGTTTATATCCACATAGTATGAAGTCACTGATGCCAGTGTCTGATTACGAGTACATGGAAACAAAAGATCTTATAAACATAGACTGGACAGACCCTGAATTAGGTAGTACAGAAGGAAGCTATGGGTACGTACTGGTTTGTGACTTGCAATACCCAGAGCATTTACATGATCGCGACGCAAATTTGCCTCTTGCCATGGAACAGAGAGTAATAAAGCTCGAAGAAATGCCGAGCCAGTTGAATTTAAAATACCGCAAAAACGCTTCAATTAAACATTTCATATCCCGACCAAGACTTATGTTAACACTTTATGACAAATTTAATTACACAGTTCATTTTAAGGAATTGCGCTACTATCTTTCAAAGGGAATGGTACTCTTAAAAATACACTGTGGCGTTAGATTTAAACAGCAACGTTACTTCAAATCATATATAGATGCCAATTTAGAAAGACGCAAGCAAGCAAAAACCCCTTTTGAAAACAAATTACTTAAATTCCAATCCAATGTTTTGTATGGCAAGACTTTAAAAAAAGTTAAAGATTTTGTTGAAACCAGTATTTGCACCAGTACCGCCCATGCTGAAAAACTACTTGCATCACCACGATGTAAAGATTTTGATGGTCTGTCTGATTGTTTAAGTATTATTACGCAATACCTCAAGAGGTATCGTGCAGATGACTTGTCACTTACAGGACTGGCAATTTTAGCCAATGCAAAAGTTAACTTCTATGAAAAGTTTGATATGCTGTGTCGAATATTCCAGAATAGAGCTTACTTGGATTATTCAGATACCGACGGATATGAGTTAGATATATTAGATCCCTCAAATACTTTGTGGGATGATATAGTTAGTGCACGCGCAGAATTTGATTTCAGCAAAATCCCACGAAATCACGATTTTTTTAAGCGCTACGAAAATGAGTATCCAGAGTTGTATCTTCTAAATAAAGACGAGAGTGGCAAAATAAGAATACAGAGCTTAGATGTATCAGAATTAATTACACTTAAGCCTAAAATGTATAGCATGTTATATTTGAATAATATTGAAAAACAGAAATGCAGAGGTGTTCCGGCTATTGCGTTACGCCAATGCAGGCACGACAAATATAAACAAATGCTTAAAACAGACAAGCCGTGTAATATAATTGTAAATTCTATACGATCCGTGGATCATAACATGTACGTAGTGAGTGTAAATAGATTAGCATTTAACACATTAGATATATCACGGGTATTTTCAGACCCCAATGATTGTAATTTTAGTTTGCCCTTTGGCCATAAAGATTTGTTAAATAAGTAAATATATTATTCTGTAATAGTTGTATATTTATAGTATTATAATAATGTAACCTAGATATATAATGTATATACCGTTAACTATACCGTTGAATAATTAAATGTCCTGTATTTGTAAGATTTGTGTATTTCAATTGTTCAGTATATAAGCAACCCAGCTGTTTAATGTCAATGTTATTTGTGAACTACATATATTTATTAAATACTAAGCTCTAGCTTGTAAGAAGTGTATATAATTAGTATGGTGTAGATGTAACCTAGATATATAATGTATATACTGTTAAGTGTACAGTTAAATAATTAAGTGTCCTGTATTTGAAAGACTCGTGTATTTCAATTGTTCAGTATATAAGCAACCTAGCTGTTTAATGTCAATGTTATTTGTGAACTACATATATTTATTAAATACTAAGCTCTAGCTTGTAAAAAGTGTATATAATTAGTATGGTGTAGATGTAACCTAGATATATAATGTATATACTGTTAAGTGTACAGTTAAATAATTAAGTGTCCTGTATTTGTAAGACTCGTGTATTTCAATTGTTCAGTATATAAGCAACCCAGCTGTTTAATGTCAATGTTATTTGTGAACTACATATATTTATTAAATACTAAGCTCTAGCTTGTAAGAAGTGTATATATAATTAGTATAGTGTAGATGTAACCTAGATATATAATGTATATACTGTTAAGTATACCGTTGAATAATTAAATGTCCTGTATTTCATGTATATAAATGTTGTAAAAATTGTAATAAATTCAAAAACATTGTAATTTTGTTTATAAACCTGCCTGTGTACTGATACAGCCCATACATAATTTGATTGGCCTGGGTGATGCATCTTATTATATGGCGCTGCACGCATGCTTACATCGCTGTCTAAATTTGCATTATATTTAGCACACCTTGGCAAAGACACAAATAATTCGCAACACTTACTATGCATTAACTCTCCTTCTTCTTCTTTGTCTCATTGAATTGCATCTTATTACTTCAAATCGCATTATACATTACGGATTTATTACGCACCTTCCAGCCTCTCTCTCTCTCCAGCCTACAGATTCCCAGTACCCTTAATCTTCCTTCCTCATCTTTCCCACTAATTAATCATTCCTTCCATTCAATAAATAAATCTTCCAGACCCCACTCTTTATAAGTAGTTATAAACTACATGCCTTGGGTTAGTTGGGTTGTTACATTATGGGGCGGAACACAAATATCTGCAGTGCCATAGATGTTAACGGTAGGTCACTTAGAAACAACATTACACTCCGTGTTAAACATTGCAATTTAAGCAGTGCTTACGAAGGAGACAAGGTGGGTGAGTCTAATATTTCGTAAATTTCCTTGAGGTCACTTGCAGCTGAGGTTTCCACAATAGTTTAGGATGAGAGGTGGGTAGCTTTACCTTGTCAAGAATTTTCAAGACGTAACATTATGACATACTGTCACTTTCCTAATATGCTGACAGAATATCCAACCGTACTTTTTATCGTTATTGCTTATAAATTGGTGTCACTGATGAGCTTAAGCTTTTTAATAGCGCCTAAACAATTTATATTTAGTAATAAATTAGGTTGTAGTTAGGCTATAATTATCAGAATTTAATTTCGCTCAAGATCAGTGATATTGCAACAGTTTGTGAATGTTTCAGAAAAAACGGCTTCCTTTCGACAAATTGACAAAGTTTTGTATGTCATAGGAATTGAAAAAAGAAAACAAATTTTCCAATTTTCAAAGTCTTAAAAGTGGTATAATTTTTTGTCAAAATCGGCCAATATTACAAACGGGCTCCACATTTTGTAAATGGGCACTAATAAATAAACCACTATACATAATGTGTCGATAAGAGAAAATGACAATAACAAATAACACTACATATATTACTGTTGTTGCTACCATTAAACAAGGGGCAAAGCCCCTTGATTTCTTGGTTATTTGAATGCGTAACTGATTCTAATGTTTCTATTTAAGTGCACTTGACTATTATTAAACATTAAGAGCGTTTAATTCAGCTTTGCGCATGTGCCCGAAGACAGCTCTACTACATGTAGGCCGGCAGTCATTGATACCATGACTGGGACGTGATTTAGGAGATTAAAAGCGAGTTCAGGCCTAAGTTAGGACAGACAGGGATTGTCTACACATATAGGGCTTTCACCGGCCTGACTAATAGGTTAAGACCGACTTAGGCCTAGGTGCATGTGTAGTTGGGCTATGGGCTAATAAATTTTAAATACTCGCTAGTGCTTAATTACGATAATTAGTTGTGGAAGTTGTTGTTAATTAGTGAACCGGGGTTATGGGATTGTTAATTGTGTCTACCATTGTAGGGTATTGCTGTTGGTTCTACCACTACCACTGCCAATAAAAATAGCTAAATTCTACTCTCAACACCCAAATAAAGGTGTGAGGTTGTTGGTGATTTATGCTCAGAGCTCAAGATATTTGGGTGTAGAGGCCGTAAAGGTGGGGGGTTGTTGGTGTTTTATGCTTTGAAATTGATATATAGGCGTTTTTAGGAGGGGCTTTATGAGGGTTGTTGTGTGGATCACTGTGAAGGCTCAAAATCTATATGGGGGTTGTGGGGGTTTTTATAGTAATACCCAACAGGTATTGATACTGGATCGAAAAAATACTGTTCCTATGAAATTCTGTTTATCGGAAGATTTATTTAATTCTCGTCGAATTATATTCATTAAGCTTTAGATAAAAAAATTCCTGGACATCACTTACTGGCCTGGGCATCACTTATAATTAAAACCACAAATAACAACTTACCTCTTGAACGTTGAAGAACAGAAAAAATAAAAAATCCATTTCCGAACAACGTCAACCATGAGGGAATACAAAATTTATGCAAGCAGAAGTAAAAGCTACTCATGACTGTTTTTAGTTTTGAGCAGAATTGATGTGTGTAACAGTACTGTAGACTTTTCAAATTATTTGGAAACAATTTGAATGTTTAATGATTTGACAGTAACGGCAGGACACAAAAACCAAACCTGTACAAAAGCTATACATTGGTAGTCACGCTAAAAAATCTTGAATAAGAAAATCGTGTTATCTTAACCAAAAAACAATTTAAGAAGTTGCATTTTTAAATTATAATTTTATAACTAATTGCAACATTATTTCTTTTTGTATTCTTCGATTCTAGCTCTCGCCTAGGTCAGACGTATTTACATAGGTAGTCCACAATTTCATCGTGGGCCTGTCTTGGCGATTTTTTCAGGGCAAAGCGTTGGCTGCGTCCGCCGACAAAACTAGGGTCTGTAATCTCAGTTTTAACAGTAAATAAACGATCCATTAAAGGCAAGCCAGGCTTTTCCGAGGTTTAGCCATTAAAATGCCACTAGTTACTGCATGGCTTTCGTAGTAAATGTCATCAATTTACCTATTAGTTGCCTCTTGCACGCTTTTCATAGGAATTAAGGATATGAGCATTGCATCTAGCCCAAAACGGCCTTGGTCTAATTTTTTTTAAACAACAGCAATCTAGTACGCCCTATTTCTATTGTCGTTACTGCTTAGAAGTTTTCCAATACAAATACAGAAGATGGGAAGACTGGGATCATCAGGTTTAAAAGGAAGTCCTTTTTCGCCATTCTTATTTGATATGTTTTATTGCAGTTAATAACAAAAAATCTCACGATAAAAATTAGGCTAAACAGAAACGACATAATTAACAGATAAAAAAGAAAACAGGAGCTTGTGTTTTTAAACCTTATCTCTAAAAGCACTCACAAATATGGAAATGGATAAATATGTTAGAAAAATATGTAATAGAACCTATAATTTTAGAGGCGGCCTGCCAACGGCCTCTTAAAGTTTTACCCCCCCCCCCTCCCCCCAAAGGGCCTTGTAGGCTTTGCCGGTGTATTTATGAGAGACAATTTATCAACAAAACCAATAAATATAGAAATTGGAATAATTATTCTTGACAGTATTAATAACTAGGAACTAATTGGACTTTATGGTATATGAACAATAGCAAACACTATTATTTTGATTCTTTTAGTTATGGACCACCTGTTGAATTATCAAATTATTTAAAATCAGATATAGTTTATCTGACTAATAAATTGCAAGAAATAAGAACAAATGCTTGTGGTTTCTCATGTCTACAGTTATTATTTAATATAGTTAATATTGAGGACCCTGGAGATTTTACATAAGCGTGCGTAGCACTTACACAAGTGATGAAATAAATATTCTGTAATAAATAATCTCAAAACTAGGATATATCAAGAAAACTAAATATGAATTTAATTTGCATAGCTTTAAATTAATGTAATTAAACACAAAATAAAATTAAAAACCTAGCAATTAAGAACGATGAATTGAAAATTTTTCAAATAATAAAGGTCGAAAAATAATAAATCTTATTGGTGTAATTGAAGAGATGAAATGTTATGTTTCTAACTAAATAATTGTTTTTAATAAAAAATGTAAAATTAAAAGTACTGCATTAAAAGCAAACCGTGCTCTGATTAACAATCTTATTCAACAAGATAGTAATATCAACCTTAAGATACATACTTAAATAGTTAAAAGTAAAAGAAAACTTAAGGATAAAAATATTTAAATCAATAATTTAATAGAACATAGTAAACAAAATAAAATTACATCAAAGGATTAATCATTTACAGATTTAGACACTAAAATCAATTTAGAAGTAATAAAAATAAATGAGAGTCTTAGTCTCCTAGAAACAAGACAAAATAATATTGTAGATACTATACTGCTTGTAGGTAAACAAAATATCACATGTCAGCCTAAAATTAGAAAATTAAATAAAGGATATAGGGTTTTAACAGGTATTTGTCGTATGAGTACCCCTGCATTTGAAGGTTCTAACTTTATTTTCCCAATCTGTGATATTGCTATTTATGGTCGACGAATAGGACTCTGTGCTGATAATAACACTAACAAATCTGAATTTAATAAAGTTGATAAAAATGTTTTTTCAATAGAAATTATAGAGTACTTGCCAGGTGTTATTTATTATTTTTATTGTATTTTACGATAGTTCTCCTCTGTTATATCATTATAACTACCTATTTGGTACCTTTTTGATTTAAAATAAAGAAAAACAATTTTAGTGTGTATGAAAATCGCTAGATGTCGCTAATCCTGAAAAAATCGGCGATAGTCCTAGGAAACCTTGTAAGATTTTTCAATTTGCAAAATGCAATAAATATATGAAAAACCAACTGTCATAGAGTTCATGAATATGCAAATGCAGACAGTGGTAATAAAGTGTGTGCATGGACCTAACTTAACTTAAAATTACCTGACTAAACTAACCTTAACCTAATCTAACTTAACCTAACAGGGCTTAAGCCCCTCAAGGCTGCAGACCTGTCGCTTAGCCTAACTTAAAATAATCTAATCTAACGGGGCTTTAGCCCCTCAAGGCGGTAGAGCCGCCGCTCAACTTAACATGGCTTCAGCCCCTTAAGGCAGCAGAACCGCTGTTTATCCTAACGTAACCTAACTTAGCCTAACTTAACCTTACCTAATCTAACTTAACAAAATAACCCCTAACAGGGCTTTAGCACCTCAAGGCGGCAGAGCCGCCGCTTAACCTACAAGGTCATATGCCCTGCTGTGTAAGGAGGCCTAGCCTCCGTTTAATCTTACAATTAAAGTTACAACTACATAACTAGTGTTATAATGTGAAAAATTCTCGAGAAATTAAAATGTTGATAAAATTCATCAAAAATTACTTGTACCTCATAAATTTTTATTGACAAATTTATCTATCGAATAGCATTGCTGAGAAATATTTTTGAATCCTTACCGAGAAAGTTTTATTATCTGACAAAAATTCATCGAGAAAAACTGATCAATCAAGAAATTTTTTTTTGCAATACCCATTACGATGAATTAGTTAATCTATATATTAATTATCTATCTTTTATCTATCAACACATCACATCATCAACTATTATATTATAATATACCTACTCTTAAAAATAATGAAGTGCTAAATAAGATTAAGTAAAACAAAATTAAATGAAGCCTTCATAAATTTCTCCATTTAGGTTTATAACATTTAAATTTTATATTGGTTTAATAGAGATCAAAATATATTTAGTATGCAATAAAATATGTACATAAATGATAATAATAATAATAATGGAATAAGTCTTAAATAATTCCGAAAAGCGTCTTCTTGTCTGCCTAATGGCTAATACTGGCTCAAGTTTCAGGGATCCGTTCCCAATTCCCTTGCATGTTACATAGAGTTAGTTTTCTCCCCATCAGTCGCACTGGCTGCGGTTACAATCATCGGGAAATCGTAACTTCGTGTAACTGGAAACTTAATCCCAAAAATATCTAAATTAATTCCTATTCCATCAAGATAAATAACATGTGACATTATATAATTATTATGAAATAAGAATTCATTCTCTTCGAGATTTTGAAGAAGCCTTCTGGCTTCTTGAAAATCTTTTGTTAAAGGTGCGGCAAAGACGGCAACGAATCCGGCGTTTCCTTTGCAAGCTGGATCCTATAGCTGGCTCCGTCTCCGCCGAACTAAAACTAAAATACTTATTTTAAGCTTGTTGTAAAAGCCAAAAGTGAAGTGCTTCTGAAGCAAGGATGCAGTGCACAAATACACATGGCATCATGGCAAGGCTTTTCTTCGTTCAAAACGAATAACCGTAAACTGTGATCGGTTTAAGTATTTCAAAATATATATTACAAAAATAAGCTTTATTAAAATAAAATCACATTTAAGTAAATACTAAAATATTAATATTAGGTACCTGACTCAATAACACTGGGGCACAAATTATTAATATCTTCATTATATTACCGTGCACTGTTGAGTTTACTGTTGAAGGGAAATATACGTTGAAAACACTCACATAATGATACATCTCGCCTGGCTCCGAGTCGGATAGGACTGGCAAACCAATAGAATTAGAATGAAAAGCACGAACTCCTCCAGTACCGGAGCCGGAGCTGGCTCTGGAGCACTTCAGACGCAGAGGCTGTGAATTATTCTTTTTAGAACTAAAGTCCGTCAGACACAGGGATTCCGGGATTTGCGGCAGTTCGACTTTCGAGTTCGTTTTGATGTTGATTTGCTGCTAACATCTTACCTACTACACCTCCGTTAATTAAATTATTAAATAGACATATTACACTCATAAAATAAATCATAAATGATGAAGATAATGATGCATATAGAGCCTATCAGTATATTATAACGTACCTATTTAAGGTGGTGTGAAGCCATGGCCATAGAGTATTACTATTTCAATCGTGTATAATTATACTCAAATATTATACAGAGAGGCACTTCATTGGATTTTTGGATTCATGACTTCTTGAATTCAGTCAATGTCAAATGTGGATGCATCAACAATTATTCGGGTTGGGAAAGTGGAATTGCCCACCGCCACCGCCCGACAGCCACACTACAAGACGATCGAGTCAACAAGCAGTATTAATAGCGTAGATGACACACATTAACTAATCCTAAATTGCAACTTGTCAACTTTAATAAAATGTTATTTTTATTTTTGTGTACCACTGATGACTGACTATGTACACTCACTGTATTATTACATTGACCAGGAGTCTAAATAAGTGTAACGCTCAAGCTGACAATACTGAGTTACATTTGATGTCCATATTAGTGTTTGTACAGTCCAGCCATCAAGGTTTTTTTCCGACTTCAAAACAACAACTTGAAAAACATAATTAACATGAGTTAAAAAAAACATGACTTATGTGCCTATGACAAAAATCTATAATAAAGGTAGGTATAGTAACTTACTTGGCTTTTAGTTCTGCTCCCCCTCAAAAGCATGTTATCTTTATTCATTATTGGGATAATGATAATCATTTTACCCTTTTCTTTTATAATATTATGTATGGCGACCAGTGGGAGTCATACTGTAGGTTAAAATTAATTTATTTACATTGTACATTTTTAAGTAATAAAAGGATAATTCAATAAGCCGAATCTCTAGTTGAGTATTCTATAGAAGATGTAATGTTATTTATAATAACGGGTGTAAGTCATGAAACAATTGTAATGGAATTATGTATTGTGTAATACTCTTGTGAAACTCGAATTGAGTTGCTAAAATATAAATAGGCTTGATCATTATTGACAAAAATAATTTATGAATTTTGTGTAGCTTGCTAATTCATGCAGGTCAGAGGAAAGAGATTCTATAACAATGTCATGTAATCAAATGACCACTAGGCAGGAAGCTGAGTTGATTTCTATAAGATAATCTAAATGTAAAATCATATCCATTTCAACCACCAACTAACTAGCTTGAACCTTCTGTTCCATAAACCACTTTTTGTTTTATCATTTCAGTTTATTAATTGTCAATTTAAATTCAGTTTAATTCAATTAAATACAAGTCGTATTCTCAGTATTCACCATTCACATTTATTAATCATTCACTATACACACTTGAAGTACAAATCATTCAGGTAAATCTCAGATCATCACGAAGTCCATCACTACATTTAACAATATAGTATTCAGTATTGTTTGCAGCTACAAACTAGTAAATTCCAACTCCAAACTCTAACTCCAAATTCCAAAACTGCTATTTACTTTTTTAACTGACTGATTATTTGCAATACATGCTAATTTTACACCAACCATTTAGTGGCCTTTAACGCCACACAAAAAATATAATATATCCCCTTGGGTACACAAGGGGTCAACGAGAAAGGAGAAAATAAAACGTACTAAATTATTTCCTACTTTCGAAAAATAACAATTAATAGATGCAGGGAAGGCTGGCCAAAGTGCTGCGGTCCCTAAATGCAAGATAATAAATGCTAGTCCTTGCTGGCTATATGAGAGGTAACGGCAATATTGGAGAAGACTTTATGAATTGCCTACTAACTAATGGGCTGGTGTATGGTGAGCACAGTAATTTAACGGAATCGAACGAATGAAATGACGCGCTTACAGATAAATATATATTTAAGTTATTATGTAGTAAATATAAAATACCAAATGCTATAATGAACAGAATGTAAGTACATGAATATATAATGTAAATATACGAATTAATATACTTTTACTTTATTCAATGGAAACGGAAAAAAAAATGTCCTGAAACAAAATATGATTCCTAACAAAAATGATACTGTTACTTTACTTTTAAGTGAAACGAAAATGAAAAGTTAAATGTTTATAAATTGTTTTCGTCCGAATATTTTATAATATATAAATTGTAAATGATACGATACTGTGAGATGCCTACTCGATCAGAATTCGTACAGTCCGAGGGATGGGGTCCAAAATTGTTAAACGTAATAAACGAAGATAATTATTTATTGACCTACGACCATTTATAACTATGTTATACTTAATCTCTACTTTAAACTTTGTAAACAAAATAACTACTTTCGAAATAATATTTCTACGATCGAAAACGAAATGACGAATACGAGCCAGAAGTATTCAGTCAAGATTTTAACGTAACGGAAAAAAAAATCCTACGAGCGAGATAATTTAGCTGTTGCTGTAAATCCAATTCAAAGCCGACTCCCAGAGATCTTGAAATCTCTCTCTGAGAAAGCCTCTGAAGGACGCTTCCTCTCTTGTCCCTACATTCACTACGAGGGTTGGGGTTTATTTTCCTCCTGATCGAATTCTGACGAACAAGCCTCGCATTCACGAATCCTTCTCGAGTTTGCTGCTCCCAAAGGATTTCTTGAGACAGTCAAATATTCTTCTTTCAAATCCTCACCCAAGGGTCGACGTCCGCGCTCGACATCTAAACAGGTAATACGAACCAGAAATGACAACTGAAAATAATTGATACGGAAAGAAACTGCACGCACATTAAATCATCTTCCTACGTTCTCCTTTTATTAACAAAATAAGTCTTTGATCCGTCCACAAAATAGAATCAACATCACGACGTCAAAAATGAAATGTAAACAAAATCAAATGAGGACTTTTTAAACATCATTTGCCTTAAACAAAAATTATTGATTAATCTGTCATAACGAAGTTAATAAATATTCAAGTCTATCTACTCAGAGATCTAGTAGAAAACGTTTAGTTATACATTATTAAGATTTGAACGATTTACATGCTGATGAACGCATGGAAAAATTACTACTAACTACGGTCACAACTAAAAAAGCCTACGATAAGTCGTAAGGCGAAAAATAATAAATTCGAAAACGACACTACGGTCACTACAATACAAAACGTACTTCCGAAAGTACCTATGCGTCTACTATAAATATAAAAAGTACCTGTCACGGTATATCGTAAATAACAACTATGAAAAAGGGTAGGTACCTACGGGCACACCAAAATAATATAGCGTCACATATACAAAATTCTCTACTTAGCCACTCAGTGGAAGGCTGAGGCTCAAAAAAAATTACAACGCCAATTTTCCTCTGGTGTACGTTATTCGTACACCTTTACGCGCTTTCGAATCAGTCTACCATTGATGGGTGAAATGGCTCATCCAAATGCTATCACTTTTAATTTAGCTGGAGCCACAACTGGATGTGGGCACAGCTCAACCACATTCGCTTTACTGCCCAACTCTACTGAATAAATGTTTGAATCTTTTGGATTTTCTGAAAAATCAACCCCAAACCATTCAATTTTCTTTTTGTCTTGGTTGGTGTGCTTTCCCCATTTTTGAGGAAATCCAGAATATTCTTCTTCTTCATGCTGATTTTCAGCATCCAACATCGTTTCGGGGACGATTTCTTTTTCGTCATCTTCCGTTGCGTCCTCGTCATATTGTGGAGGATTCCTATAAACTATTTAAAAGAAAAACACTCACAAAATTAAACCTTCTACGTTCGCTACTTTCTCGATTTCTACATCAACAAAAATATTTACATTTATTTTTCAGTGTCTACGTACTTTTGAAATTTTCAATGGTGAAATCGACATTCACGGACGCCATTTTGAATGCGCCTTGAACTATACCCGCAATATTTAGACAATTTTTCATCTATGTGCATTAAAAGGTGGAAAGAAAATCAAAAAAAAATAAAAAGTTAAAACTTTCCAATTATAACCCCTGGACATAGAACGGTAAAATTGAACTTCTACTTTCGTTTTGCTTATACTTTTATATATTTACATTCGCAAAGGTTTAACGTGCCGTTTTTAATTATGAAAATTAACTTGTGATGAGAATTTCTACCTACTAAATATGTGTTTATAAGTGAAATTATAAAGTTTGAAAACTTATAAAAATGAAACTATCTACTGATTAATATTTTACATCATCGTAGCATCTACATTTGTGTACATACTGAATTTTTACAACTTTTGATTGGGACAATTACGGTACAAGTGTTGTCCCTGACACGACCAACATAACTTTATATTTAGAGAAAACGGCTAAAGCCGCTGTGTACGCTTCACTGGACATTCGTCAAAAACGTGACGCAGATTCTCTTTGAGGCCTCTGTTTATACAGACCGGACACTCGCGAATTTTGGGTACGCAAATTTTTGGTTCGCATTTTTCAATTTCGATTTTCTTTGCCGGAGGTGCGCTTGCTTCCGCAACCTCCATGAATTTGATGGCACGTTCCTCATATTCTATTTTCTTGTGGATTGCTGCAAATGTTTATTTTAGCTCATCTAACGCAGTTTTTCGTTTTCGGTGATCCTCACCCAAGTTTGGATCCTGGTCTTTGAGCATCTTTTCTTTTGGACTATCGGGAGCCTCAGTAATAACCATTTTCGTAGAACTATCTTCGTCAATGTCTATCAGCAGGAGATTTTCATCCTCATTCGGATTCAAAATCACTCCTTTATCGTCGCTTGCCATTAGGAGATCGTTTTCACTAATATAGCTCATCTTATTTTGCACGCACACAGTTAAATCAAACCTTTACATTATTTACAAAATTTTTATTCGTTCGATTTTCCTTTCAATCTATGCCATCCAGATTACGTTGCTCGACGCATCCACTTGCAAAAATATTATTTTAGACTTGAGACATTAAGTCTGTAAATTGAGCAAAAGCATAACTACGGTCAAGCTCTAAAGATTGCAATTTTCCTATTTCATAAATTGCCGGGTCGTATTTAGTATTCTATTTTCGATCCCTTATGGGTCGCCCTAATCGAACTGGGACGAGTATCTAAGATCTGGAAAATCCAGGCATATTGGGAGCTACGGGCTCTACAGTCGTGCGACTTTGTACATTACTTTGTAAATTACTAATGTAAGTCAGAGTTTTTGGAGATCTAACCATAAGTTTAGGCGGAGTTTTTGTTTTGTATGTTGCTCGAGAAACTAAATTTCTCTTTGGAGACGGCGATGCGAATGTTTTTTGGGCGCTGTCGAAGCGATCCCAAACACTACAAGTTCTGTCCCGCGGACTAACTTGTGAATTTTCATGACGTGTCGCGGCGGACACGGAACCACTCCCTTCTCCCTTCCCCGTGGGTCTGGAGAATTTCTAGATTTGAAAGTCTTGATGATAGTTTGACCTCGCTAAGAATGGTGAGATACATCAGTACTATCTGAACTCTCTAGACTAGGAGCTGTATTGCTGTCAGAGTCATCTGATAAAAGATCGTAGGGCAAAGCACTTGGAGTTGGCTCACGGTGGAACGGAGCACTCTGATTATAAATACCTCGTGGGACGACGTCTAGAAAGACATTGGAACCATCCTCCTGGGGTTCCTCGGTGGGGTCAATCGTGGGCTCAATGAAAAATACATGGTCAGTGGCAGTGGGCTTAAATAAATTAAGCCACTCTAAATTGTGATTCACCTCCGGATAAGGCTGATCAAGCAACGAAGGTATGTATAAGAGAAGGTTATGGCCATGTACCATTTCCACCTCTGTAGGTTTCTCGGGCGACGTTAGGTCAAAGTCCATAGGACACAAAAAATAGATGTGCTCATTTTCGATTAAGCTGTAAATTTGGTAGGGACCGGAATATCTCACCTTAAATTTACTTGGAGTACCAGTTTTTCGTGTGTAGTTTTGTTTTAAAACTAAATTACCTACGTTAAAATTAGTATGAGGATGCCTACGGTCGAAATCCAATTTTCGCTTCAATTGGTTTTTACACGAATTTTGGTGAGCTTGCATGCAGTGTTTAAATAGCTCACTGATTCTAATGAGATGCCTCTCGGGGTCATCATCAGTCGAAGAACTCTCGGGGATAGCCTGATCGTACGGGTAGGTAGGTGAACGTCCATACATAAGGAAGTATGGGCTATACCCAGTGCTGCTATGCTTGGCAGCATTATATTCATTCGCCACGTGCAGAAGTAAAGAATCCCACAGATCTTGGGAATCAAATTTTAATTTCTTTAAAATCGATCCAAATGTGGAATTGCTTCTTTCCACAAAAGCATTACTGCTTGAATGACGTGCAGAAGTTGCAATTCTAATTATGCCGTAATTTTCGCAGAAGCGAAAATATTCATTTGACGTGCAGGAGGCTTTGTTGTCGGACACCAGTGCCTGAATTTTATGTTTCTGTATCAGGGGTTCGAGGCAACGTATCGTTTCTGCGGTAGTGGGTCATACGGTTAGGAATAAATAAATGTACCTAGTACACTGGTCGATGCATGCTAATATGTATTAGTTCCCTGCCTGTGTGCGATTTAATGGGCCCAAATAATCTATGAACATTTTGGCATAAGAAACCTGAGGCGTAATCATGACGTGAAGTAGACCTAATCGGCTTTTACGTTGGATAAAATGGCGTTGACAAGTTTGACAGGCGCGACACACTTCTATCACCAATTTATGCATCTGGAAGAACCAATATTCTTCCCGGAGAGCGGCATATATTTTCTCCTGTCCTAAATGAGAGCAATTATGCAAATATTCTATTGCCTGGCGTGCTTATTCTTGGGTGAGAACGCTCACCTAAAGTTTCCCTAACGGTTGTCCTGAAAGCAGCTCAGGGATGCCAGAGTCTGGATTGAGCCGAAAATTTTTCCGGTATTTATTATACCCAAAGAATTTATTTTCAATATCTTTGCGTAAAGATATCATTATTTTACCTATGCGGCGGTCGTTGATTTGTAGAGTTTTCAATTTTTCGATGTCGGCCCTAATGCGATTGCATCTTTTGATAAAATTCACATCTTTAATAGATCAAGTATGAATGGAACGGACTTCTGGTTCTCTCTCGGGAGTACTGACATGGCAGTTTCTCGGAGGGCGACTTAGACCATCTGCCATTTCATTGCATTTTCCAACGACGTCATAGATTTTAAAAACGTACTCACTGAGCTTCAAGCTCAAACGTATGAGGCGGTTGTTACATTCAGACGTATGTAATATTGACGTGAGGGCGGAATGGTCGGTGTAGATATGCACCTTCCTGCCCAATACAAAATTTCGAAATTTTTGCAAAGAATAAATAATGGCGTAGCATTCCTTGTCTGTCACGGACCATTTTTGTTTGGCCGTGGTTAAGGTATGAGATGCGAAACCGAGGGGACGACGTAACTTCCCTACTTTCTGGACTAAACAGCCTGCTATTTCAAATTCAGAGGCGTCTGTCCACAACTCAAGTTGTGCGTTGTCGTCAGGAAACGCGAGTACAGGAGCATTGGTAATAGCCGATTTTATTTTGTCCACTGCCTCACAGCAGGAAAAATCGAAGACGAAAGGCACATCTTTCATGAGAAGATGGTACAAAGGCCAAGCCATGCGGGAATAGCCATGGATCATACGTCGAAATAAATTTGAAATCCATATAAATCGACGGATTTCAGTCGTGCTGGTGGGGTAAGGGTACTCTACGATAGTTTTGATGCGATCAGCATCAATAAACACACTCTCCTTACTAACACGATGCCCTAAAAATATGATACTCGGGAAGCCAATGTGACCTTCACTGGGCTTTAATTTTATATAAGCCTGAACGAAGAGCCAGAGAAGTAACTCAAGCCTATGTAGCATTTCCTCGAAACCTTTTCCTTCGAAACCTGGGTCATCAACGTATTGACTCAACCATTTATGATTAAATGGTTTCGTAATTTTTGACATATCCGATTGGAAAAGTGCACCGCTATTTATAAGGCCAAATGCTAGTCGCTTGAATCGCCATGTACCCGTATAGTTTATGTAAGACAAATAATTCCCACTGTCTTCCTCGACTTCTACCTGTTAGTATGAACTAGCCATGTCTAATTGGCAATAATGAGTACAGTCGGCTAACTTATTAATTTCGTTCACGATCGGTGGGAGGGGCACGGCTATCGGTTTTACCCTACGAGTTATTTCCCGAAGATCAAAAACTCGGCGCCAACCATTGGTGCCCTTCCTAACGACCCGCTGTTGAGAAACCTAATTCGAATGGCAGGGTTTAATAATCTGTTTCATCAATAAATCGTCTGTTTCATCGCGGCACACGACCTTTAATAAATTTGACATTGCCGCAGGGGTTTGAATTAAGAGCGTGGGGTCAAGTAAATCGATAGTTACTTGTAAAGTTTTCCCTGTCAAAAGATCGACCACTGAGGCATAGAAATCCTCTGGCTTCCAGCCAAATACAGAACAATATTTCGATAATAAAATTCGCACAATCATTTTTTCTAAAACAGGGAGTCCATCAAAAATTTTAAATTAGCTCCATTCGTCATCAGTCAATTCCGTGCTACCCGAAATTTCATCCGGAATAGGCTTCGTGGCCTCTCCTATAGGACACTGCTGATCGTCAATATTAATTTTGTTACTTCGCAGGTAGGTAACATTGTAGAATAGCTCGATAAGTACTGAAAAGTCTCTGTCTGTGGAAAATAAAATCCTCGTCTACACTAATGGCATGACAAAATCCTAAGCCATTATTTATATTAATTCGATGTTCTTCTACTAACGCTTTATACGTATTAAATAAGTGAAAATTAGGCTCAACTACGATCGGGCTATTTTAATTCCTATTGGCAGTATAAATTAGAATTGTCGTAGATTTGTCTACGTACAATTGAACGAGATTCACAGTAAATAAGCGTAATTTATATTTTAGGAGCTCGGCTTATGCCGTGCTCGACATTATTGAGGTGTCAATACTTTTCAGTTCCTACGATTAGAATTTTAATTAGGGTGACCTGCGAAGGTATTGGCATTATTAATATCGGGGACGTCGTTCACTTTATTGCTACGTGCAAATGCTGGCTTCTGAGCGACGTTATTATAGGAAAAAGTCTCTTAAGCTTTCTTCGAGTTAATTTCAATGTAACGATTAAGGGTTTTGGTCATTTATCGATACAAGAGCATGACATGACTTTGTCTCAGAGATGGTAAGCTGAAAAATTAAGATTCGGATTCAGATTAAGCTTTCAACATTTTTAAATATTCGGATTCCGATTGAGATTAAGATAAGCTGAATTTATTAATTAAGATTCCGATTCCGCTAAGCTGAAAAAAAAACGAAAAAATTCGGATTTCGATTAAGCTTAGCTAAAATATCCGGCGCTTCGCGCCAGATTTTGTCTGAAACTGAAACCCACCCGAAGAACTTTTTTGCACAGATCGTCCATAAATTACGTCATACAAATTTTACTATTTTAGGCACCCTCACTGTCATAAGTTTAGAAACTAGGTTGACACATATCTTCGACATAGGATTTTACTAGTATGCCTGCAGAGATCGTCCTTAAATGACGTCATACAAATTTTACCATTTTAGGGACCCCCACTGTCATTAGTTAATTGTTTATTAGGATTGTCCGTGAATGACGTCAAAAAAATATCACTTCTTTATTAGGATCGTCTGTAAATGATGTCAAAAAATATCACTCTTTTATTAGGATCGTCTGCAAATGATGTCAAAAAATATCACTTGTTTATAAAAATGATCCTGTAATGACGTTACTTTAATTAAGTATCAGGTAAACGTACTGTAGATAATAGAAGCCAGCATTTGAATAGACGCAAGCCTCTGATAATGACTGTGGGTTTCGCCATAAGCGGTGATGTTAATTTTTACAGCTCAAACTTTTTATTTTTACTGAAAGCTGGGCGCTTCTATACAGAGCTTTACGGCATATCTTTGAGTCTTCAATACCTAACCTAACCTATTGACCAGACAAGAGAATTTTTACAAACCTAGCTGTACCACTCGAACCTCGTCCACCAGATGCATCAAATTTAGTGTTTTATCTACTCGTACATGTGCCTTTCTTTCTAAGCTCACTCGCATTGACACTAGGCGTATCCAGCTAACTAAATCCTACACCAGCGTCTCTCATACTGACGCAATTTCCAACAAGATCTTTCAAGTCGCTTAAACCCTGCTTTATGGTATCAGCAAACTTCGTACCTAGCACACTCGTACCAGTGTATTACCTTAAACCTGTGCTGTTATTAAACGCACACTTGTACCAGTCCCACTCAAATGCCGTTCATTTTCACTGGCATATTTTAAACCTTAGCCGGATTTCACGGATACTAACTGCAATGTAAACAATGTTTTCCAATGATTAAAACAATTCGCTGTAAGCTCAGCATCTATTTCGGGCCCACGGTGGACAAATCCGGCGCGAAGCGCTGGATTTTTACTAAAGGTTTAAATTCAAGAATAAATTCTTCCAAAAACTACTAAAAGTACCCGTCCTACAAACACGCATCACCACAACGCTCCGTAGAACAGTCATGTCTAACAGGCCGCACAAACGCCGCACGTTTCTTAGAGTTGCTTCATGTTCGCCTCGGAAAAATAAATCAAGATGTAAAATATTTTGCTACATGTGTATTACAGTTAAAACAAAGTATGTATGTGGTAATTTAAGTAGGCACTTTTAAAATTAAATTTTTCGTATAATTTTATTACAGTGAAATCCTCCTATAAGGGACCCTGATTTAAGGGAAAACCGCCTAAAGGGACAAACTTAAAATATTTGGTTGACTGGCTATGCTTACAATTTATCCGGATGTAAGGGACCCGATGTAAGGGATAGTCGGGTTTAAGGGACCAATTTTTACCACTTATTTAGTATTTTTGACCATTTATAAGGGATATAACAAACACAAGTAGCATAATTTGTGAATTAAAATGTGAAAACCGAACCGCACAACTGATGCACTACTTGACTGTTGGACTGTACTTATTTCTTATCTCACCTCATCACCTACATTGTTGGGAATGGAGGCCTATGTGATTGAAAAACTCACATTTTCATATTTTGCAGCAATGGATGACAATTTACTTACGGAAGAGGAAATGACTGAGGAAGAAATATCACCCAACAAGATGAATTAGATGATGAATCTGACAAAGATAAGAAGAATCGCTAGCGTCATTTCCAAGTATTTCTAAAGCTTCATATATGATACAAAAACTCCACCAATTTTTTATAGCTCAGATAAATGTTGAAGAATCTGTGTTTTTAAATCTTCATAGTAATAATTTATGTGTGCGTCAAAACCAAAATAAAACAAAGCAAACATCATTAAATGACTTTCTTAAAGAATCTTAATATTTAACTATCATTTAATCCCACTATAAATATATTAATTTTGACATTGCTTTTACTGCAAAGAAAATATTTTTTTCACTTGATAATTCTATTACAAGGGAAATTCCTTACATTGTTAAAAGGGAAATCGGCTTAACTTGACAAAAAAGGTCGGTCCCACGGGGTCCCTTATCTCCGGATTCTACAGTATTCAGTTTTGTTCCCACCTTATTTAATTTGCGCCTTACACGTTTAAAACAGACAAGCCTACTAATCTCTTTTTGGCATTTCTTGCGTAAAATAAAATGAATCAAATCAATTAATTATTGCTTACACATAGTTTATGATTTAGAGAGAAAGTTAATATTTATTTACAACTGACTTTACAATAACGCTTGTCATAAAGACACAGTTAGAACAATACACAGTTATTAAAATAGGAAAAATGGTTTAGAAATATAACAAAAATGTTGTATACATATTAACTTTACACTAACTGTTAGATAAATTAATATTATATAAATGAGTGTGAGCTATTTTACAAGAGCCTTTGATAGTAGCAATCACTATTTCTTCTACTAATTCAAAAGAAAGTCGCATCTTTTTCCTAAAAGACTCAAACAATTCCGGAATCGTGCCACGAGCTTCCACCAGAAAACTTATTACTTATAACTTCTTGAGTTGGTATTTTTCCATAAAGTCGAGAATACATAGATTGTAATGAGATTGTTTTTTAATATAAACATTATCTCCTTGACCAGAATTTTGCTCCATACGTAATGTAGGATCCAGGATTTAACCAGTTTTAGACTTTGTTTGCCAGCAAATTATATCTACGCGTTTAGAAGCCCCATCCGTTACTTTCTCAAACACATTTTAATCCAGTGTCCTTACATGTTTAGCAATTATTGACCGAACTTCATGATGTCGACTGTTACTCAGTATGCTTCCCACTTGACATTTACCCAAAACATGAGAGATAGTTTCTTTCTCTACACAGTGTCTGCAGAGGGTGGATTCTGACAAACCTTGCTACTAACTACAACTAATACTAATACAAAAAGAACAAAAAGCACTGACAAAATGTTCACAACATGTGTTAAATTTAACAAAGAAAAGTGGAAATATTTGTCAATATTACTCCAATTAAAGCTTCTTTTCACGTTACAACAACCTCCTTTAAGACAATAATATCGCTAGGGAAAATTATTTGATTATATATGCAATAAAAGTTGCATTTCAACTAGTTTAGAAGAACTAAAAGCAGTCCAAAATATGCAAAATTGTTTGACACCACTGCAGTAAAATAAAATACTGTATGTCGCATATGTTGCTAGCATAAAACTGGTCTATAATAAAGAGCGTAGCAAAAGTATCTAGAAATAAAAAATTAAATTTTCCGCTAAAAGCCGAATCCAAAAGCCAAAAAAATACGGCTTACGGATTAAGCTTCTTTTGAATATAGGAATTTGGATTTAGATTAGGCTAACAGAATTTTTGGTTTCTGGATTCCAATTAGGATTTCGCTTAAGAACAAATTTAGCTTAATTTAGCTTTTAGATTCTGATTAAGCTTAAGCTCACCATCCCTGCTTTGGCTGCCAATAAATCTGGAAGCCCTTCAATGAGATACTTGATTTTGGCTTCCGTTTCCATATTAAGATCGATTTACGCTAATACATGCAGACGACCTGCCACATATTTGTTTCCACCTATACCTGGACGGTATATGGTTTTTGGTAATTCAGACGCGGCTTTGCTCGACATGTGAGCACGATCGAAACAAAGCACCATGGAATCCATAATTTGATCCAATATATGATTGCATTCCTCGACATCATTTTCATCCAAAGAAGCGAAATGCAAATTTTTCTCGGATGACTACCAAGTTTTAGCCGGTCCCTCTGATAATTGATGTAGGGACATAATGGCTTGGTAGGAGGTAATATTCTGTCGTAAAATTTATTTTTGTATTCGATTATCCAGAAGGCGGCTTCGCTCTTGCCACGGAAATGTCCGATTGGTTCTATTAGTTTTAGCTCGTTTATGAGCCAAATTTGAGTTCGATTCAATCCTCCCGAGCAATATTCGTAGAACGGTTCTACGATAGCTTGGATGTAATCTGAATTCATGCCTTTATGTACTGTTCCCGGGACATTGGTAGGAGCAGGAGGTGCACGACTACTTTTTCCAGTGTTCCCCGTATTTAAAGCATCATCCGAAACAATCTGTTAGGGAGCCGCAGCAACTCCCGGGTTACTAGCGTCTCCTGAGGTTTGGGCAACGACTGCCGCAGGTTTCGTCATTCTGCTTTTGAAAAATTTGAATACGGATTTAGTCACGTCGTCAATTTGTTTCAAACGAAGTACCGGCTGTCCGGACTCTGATCCTACGTACACAGGGTCAAGTTCAAAAAATAAATCTTTGACCTGTTTTACGGTATCGAATGCAAAAGTATCGTCGTCACGGAAGGCGGCGTCTACGTCTTCGTGGAACTTTTTAGCTTGCTCGTTTAGTCGAGCTAAATATGTTTCCTTCGATTCTCCCGGTAATTGTAACAAATCGGAAAAAAGACTTTCTAAAGTTGTTTCCCCGTGAACTAGGAAAGCACTAAATTCGAAATTATCAGTTGCTAAAGGAGACTCAGCTTTAACGTCAACGATGTCACTGTGAGGATTTCGAGTTTCCTTAATTTATTTACCTTTCGAAGTCCCGGCTTTATTTTTGTCTTCCAGGATAATAATATCTCAAAAATATTAGGCGGACTGAAATTAAAAACGCAAGACTTTTATTAATTTCGGTGTTTATGAATTGTATTTCCTACAAACGTATTTATTATTATGTCCTACTGTGTGTAATTAGGCAAATAAAAAGATTGCAACAAAAATCGATTGAGTGTATCAAGAAGGCTATCAATAGTGGGGCAGGTGATTACCCGTTCAGCCAAATAATTAGGCAATCCTTTGAGTAAAATTCGCAATTTATTGTCGTTGCTCACGTGTGGGTCGATTTGAATTAAAGCGTGAAGTCGGTTATTCACGTATTCGTTGGCTGATTGACCAGGGCGATAAATTATTCAAGACAATTGTTGATATGCCAAGTAGTATATAAATGTAGGTTCTGACACAAGCTACGAGCTACGAGTCACTTTTTTAAAAACACACAAAGTCATAATTAATCATTGATTAATCTCTATTTTTCATAAAAACAAGACTATTTTTAAGAATTTCAGGAATTTATAAAAACCACCACATACCCGCCTCGGATCTAACTACGACGACGACGACGACTACGAGCTACGACTACGACTACGAGCTACGACTACGACTACGAGCTACGACTATGAGTACAAGCTACGCTTATGGTTACAGCCTAATTCTATAGTTCCTATGTGCTAATGTAGTAATTCCATCATCTAAAATATATCGTTTATCATCAAAATTAGCTAAAAATAAAAAAAATTGATTTTAGTTCCGGCAAAATCCGCTAGATGTCGCATATTCTGAATAAATCGGCGACAGTCTTGGGGCACCGTGTAAGATTTTTCAATATGCAAATGCAATATATGTATGAAAAACCAACTGTCATTGAGCCCATGAATATGTTAATGCAGACAGTGATAATAAAGTGCGTACATGGACTTAAACTAACTCAACCTTATCCAATTTAACTTAACCTAAACTACCCTAACTTAACCTAAACTAGCCTAAAATAACCTAAATTAACCTAAGAAGTCCTATGCCCCGCTCTGTAAGGAGGACTAGCCTCCGTTTAATCCTAAGCAACTACAATTAAAGTTACAACTGCCATTACAATTACAACATGTAAAACTACAAATAATTTAACAACTGCTTTTACAAATTCTCCTTTTTCATTACAGGCTGAATTAACACATTTCATACCAATTTTTGTACTTGACTCTAATTCTCGATTAGAAATCATAGTAGTATGTGTTTGTTTGCACACAGAGTGTGCTAAATGTGTTTAACAGTTATCAATAATAATATGAATGCAGTTTTTAATTAACGCCTTATGACAATAAGCACATTACCCTTTCAAAGCAGTTTGTATATTTACATTATTTTGTATTTTTAATGGCTTAAAACGACCTTTTTCTTTACAAATATGCGAAGGACAGATTAACCATGATTTATTCCTAATAAAAATATTTTGTTAAGCTAATGTTTTTAAATATTGAGCTCTACAACTTTTATGAATTATATGAGTATTAAAAGTTTCTTCATCAATATGTTTGCAATCTGATAATATACTATTATTGCAAATGAAACAATTTTCAGGTAAATTACTATTTGTTGATCTTGGACTTTGAGATCGTGAGCTTTTATTAACTTTCATTCTTGAGCTTCGTGAGGCTCTTAAGACTCTTAAGGATCTTGAGCTTCGTGAGCGATAAAAACTTTGTGAGCTTCGACCAACTTCCGTTGTTGTGCTCCGTGAGGCTCTTGAGGCTCTTGAGGATCTTGAGCTGCGTGAGCCATAAAAACTTTGTGAGCTTTGATCAACTTCCATTCTTGAGCTTCGTGACTCATCCGTTTTTGAGCTTTGCCGTGTCAACGGTGATCTTGATTCAGATGTTGTATAATTTATTTTTTCTATAATGAGATCATTTGGAACTGTTGCTGGTGCCTTTTGTTTCTCTGTCGTATTATTTATTTCTTCTTTAATGGGACTATAAGGAACTGTGACTGGTGCATTTTGTTGCTCTGTCGTATAATTCATATCTTCGTAAATTGTGTCAAGGGCATCTTGAAATTCGTTATCATTTCGACGTCTTTCTTCTTGATATTCAGCTTGTTCTTGTTCAAGATTTTTGTTAGACTGTTCAAGCGTTTTAAGAGCATTCCTCAGTCTTAGAATTTCCTGCCTAAGTCTTTCTATTTCATGTAAGGCATCAGCTAACTTTTGATTTGCTTTAATAATAGTTTCATGATGACGTTGTATTTCTTCTCTAGAATTTGTGTTGTCTTGTTAAAGAATTGTAATCATGTGTTTCAAATTTAGAATTTCAAATTGATCACTAACATTGACATTAATAACCTCTCGGTACATCTTGATTTCTTCTGTAAGATTTGCATTTTCCACTACAAGATTTGCATAGGATTGTTAAAGTTCTACATCATCACTAGTAGAATTCTGGGTATTGCTTGCTTTAAGGTTAGAAATTTTTCCTCTCAAACCAAAAACAATTCATTCGAAGTTCTTTGCAGTAATTGCATTTTGTTGTTTTACTTCAAAAAATCTTGATTCTTGGTTTTTGCGATCCTGGTTTAAAGCTTGCACTAAATTATCAAATCTTGACTCTTGGTTTTTTTGTCTTGGTTTAAAGCTTGCACTAAATTATCAAATCTTAACTCTTGGTTTTTTTTGTCTTGATTTAAAGCATTAAATCTTGATTCTTGATTTTTATGATCAGTATTTAACATCGTAACTAAATTTTTGAATCTTAATTCTTGACAATGTGAAAATTGCACAAAACTTTTAAATTTTTCTTCCTTCTTATGGTGTTCTTGATTTAACACACTAACTAAGTTCTCAAATTTTGACTCTTGATTCATGATTTCTTCTGTATGATTTGCGTAAGCATTTTAAGTTTTTCCTGACTGATCACTGAAAAACAAAACTTGATTTTTCATATTAGTACAAAAAATGTCAGCTGTTGTCGATTAATTTATAATCAAAGCCTCCTGAGTTAATGTATTAACTTGTTTGGATTCTTCCTCTTTAATCATTAGTTTGTCTTTATATTTCTTCATTTCCACATTTGGATTCAAAGATTTGAATTTTTCTAGTTCTTCACAGGGTGTAACAATGGGATCTTTAATAGATTCAGTTTGTGTGGTTTATTTTGGATGTAGTTCTGGTTCCTCTAGTTAGACTTCTATATCAGTGACACTTGTCTCCAAACGTTGAATTTTCTCTTGTTTCTTAACTTTTTCAGTAGGTGTAAGATTATTCTGAGTAATATCCATTTCTGCTTTTATGATTGACCTTAGCAAATTTTGTTTTATTTTTTGCTTGTGCTTTACCATTTTAGCGTTATTGGAAGTAGTTCGTTCTCCAGAAGTGACATCTATTTGATCCTCTAAAACCAATAACATTACAGAGATTTTTGTGTTGGAATTTTAGCGAACAAAAAACTAAGACGATTTTTGTCCTTTGATCAAAAAATCACCTTCATCTTTAAAGTTTTTAGACGAGCATCAAGAACTATAATTTTTCTTTGAAACTATTTTTTTTTCAAACAATCCAGAAACATAAGTTGTTTCAAGAAGAATTGTTTCTATACATTTCAAACCTCCAGAATTAGATTGACGGCAAAAATTAACAAAAACAGTGTAACTTAACTCATCGGTTTGAATAAGTGTAACAATTAAATATGGGAGACTAAACACATAATCCTGAAGTTCTTTTCTATCCATTTTGAAGTCAAAAATCTTAGTTTCCAAAACATGATTAAGGTTTTGATTAATGCGCTCACATATATCTTGAATAATTTGGACTCATAGTCGATTTAATAAATCCATCATAAAGGATTTTATAAACTTCCTGTACAAAAGCACAATGTAAGTTAATTTTTCAGTTATTAAAATCAAATTTAATTATGTGATATTTGTTTTTCTACAAACAAACTAAAGGTAATTGTATTTGTATGAGTAACAAATATACCTATAAAATTACAATTATCTATAATTTTGCTTTAAACAAAGGTATCATATAGTTAACTGTATGTATGCCTAAAAGCGAAAGTATGTTTATATAATTTATCTATGTGGATTTAAAAATAGGAAAAACGTTTTTTACTTAACGATACCTAATTATTTGAAAACCTTAAGGTAACTGTATTTGTATGAGCAAAAAACATGCTCATAAAATTACGGTTATCTATAATTTTGTATAACTATTACTAGGTAGAATTAAAGTTATCTAAAGTAAGGCTTCAAAAGCTTATATTTTGTATAAATATTACTCGGTAGAATTTTAGTTAATAATAGTTTTGCTTTAAAAGCTTGAAGTTATCATAAATATTGCTAGTTTCAGTCCTTAAAGGAACTTGTTGAGTGTTTTTTTGTTATTAAATGAATTTTTTTTCTGTTTGTTTTTGTTAGTGTATTAGTACACACTTTTTTCGCTTTTTAATTGTTGACTTGGTCTGCAATGCATAACTGTTTTAAATATTTGAGTGTTTGGTTTATGAATTTTAGTCTCCAAAGAGCTCTTTTTTCAGTAATTTAGCGTTAAAAAAATACAAAGTTGTCCAGAACTTGTTAACTGCTCACACGTGAAGATAAATACTATACAAGAATAAAACAAAAAGGTTATTATTAGTATATAAATACATTAAACACGTTTTTAGAATCAAGCCTAGGAGTCAAATCTGAGTCTGGGCACTAATTTTCAAGCTTTTTTCACCATTTTTTGCACTTTAAACAAAGATTAAATAATGGCACATATAAAGTTACTTACTTGTTGAAGGTAGTAGCAGTAATGAAAATTTTGTAAAGTCTCAGAAAAAAGATTTTTAACTTTTGACTCTCGTTTCAAAATGTAGCGCCTTGACGGTTATTACACCTTTAAAATTTTTTAAAAATTACGTAATTATACATTAATTGTGGCGCTTGCACAGTAGTACAATAACGTTATCATTTAAAAAATATTAGTAGGATGATTACGTTTTTAAAGAAGACAAATTGCTTTTTAAAAGCACCTTTTGACGTTTGGAGATTAGAAATTGCTCTAATAACTGCAGGAAATCAACAGATAAATAATAGTTGATATTTTAATTTTATAAGCATATTGTAATCCGTTTAATTTAACACATTTTAGTTAATACTTTAGAATTTAAAAGTGAGTAGTTACATGTGGCTGTGAAAAAGTTTCCCCGTGAGCCAGTGAAGCGCCCAGAATTATTGGAAGTACAAATCTTTCCCACTACAAAAACACAATCAAAACTAATAAGTACCACAGTCTATTTATACACACTTTGTAGCCCTTGCAAAAATGTACAATATAGTGTTTAGTATGGTTGATTACCTACAAAGAATGCAACGTAGTGACGTTTTCAGCAATCGAATCCTAATTTTCTATGTACTTTGGATGGGCTTTTAATAATAATTCTATGCAATAAAATACTATTTATATGAATGGTGTAAATTTAGGCAACTTTAATTTGATCAACAACACAAGAGAGATTGAAGCCGGCTGAGCTCAATAACCTGTTAACACAACAGATAACAAACTCAGCCAACTCCAAGAATCATAACTCACACATATTTAGCGCTGTCAACGTTCGAGTCCTGTTCAAAAATCCCATGTTATTTTTTTATGAAAATTTGTTCAAAAATGTTCCAAAATGTCTCATAATACCCCAAAAATGTCTCCTAATACCCAGAAATTCCAAAATTTTCTTAGGTCAAATCCAGGGTCAAATATGTAAAAAGGTCATTCTAACATAATATACATACATATATTCCTTATACGTAGTTTACTTGCCTATTTATTAACTTATTTTGAAAATTTTAAGACGTATTCAGTAGTACATGTTCTGTTCTTTACAATGGTGAATAGTAGGATAAACAAATTCGGGTATTAGTAGGTTTTTTTTGGGTTTTTCAGTTTTTTTGGATTTTGTTACTATTTATTAACTGATTTTGTAATGTAATGTAATGTAATGGCTTTATTGTTAAACATAACAGCGACAAGCGCTGATTTCCATAAGCAGATATTCATAATACTTACTAACTAAATTACAATAATAATAATATTTATAATTAATACAACAATTATCTTAAACCAATGAACCATTTGTTTAAATTAAATTAAAAATCCTTTATGTTTTTACTAGCATGCACTGATAGAAAGATAAAATTCCATAGTTAAGCAGAGCGATATTGATACGAGTTATGGTAAAACGAAGAACATTTCTTTATTTTTAAAAAATGCGAGTGACGTGATAAACGACCATTGTCTTCTCTTTTGACTTCTTGTAAACATGCTAGTTAAAACGTTTGAGATAGAAAAACACGTGTCATAGAAGCAGTCATTTAAGCTAGTCTTTCCATTTTTGTTAGTATTGAAAAAGATTCATAAAGCTTAAAATCTATTTGTTTCCTTCTAGAATTACTTTTTTGTGGAATTGACATAATATGTTTTGAGTTCATATTGAAATGATACCCTTTGACAAACATACACTTAAGAAAGTGGTCAATAGTTTTTTGACATTTTTGTAGCAGATTATTAGCTACCGCACCCCACACAGGGAGTCCAAAGTCAATTTGTGAGAATATTAAAGATTTAAATACAATTTGTAGTAAATTATCCATGATAAACCGCTTAAACTTAACTAGTTGTGAATATTTAAACGTAATTTTACAATTAACATGATTACAATGAATTTTAAATTTAAGTTAGTTGTCAAAATAAATCCCTAAATATTTAAAACTATTCACTTTCTTTACTATGTTATTATCACACATAATAGAATTAAAATTACATTGCTGTCTGGACTTGAATTTTGTAAACTTCATAAACTCTGTTTTGACAAAGCTTATTTCCATATCATTGGAGTTGCACCAATTGTGTACATTTCTTAAGACATTTTCAAGTTCAGCCTTTAATTGTATGGATGTGTCAGCCCTACATACCGATTCAATATCGTCCGCATAAAGTGCAGAGTCCTTTAGTACATGTAATATGTCGTCAAAAAATAATTTAAACAGAACGGGTCCAGGAACACTTCCTTGGGGAACCCTACCATTCAATAGGTAAGGTTTAGAGATGAAATCACCCAGTTTTATATGAAACTTGCGGCCAGAAAGATAATTACATAATATTTTAATTAAATACCTGGGTAAATTATATCTGTCATGCAGCTTTCGAATCAGTTTTACATATTTAACTGTGTCGAAGGCTTTACGAAGGTCAATAAAAAGTACTGCACATAACTTTTTATCTTCCAGAGCTGAGTAAATTTTATGTGTCATGTCAATAAGTGCGTGTAGACATGATTTGCCTCTGCAAAAACCAAACTGTATATCAGAAAGTAACTTATTATTTTCTACAAACTGCATAATCCGAGAAGCAATGACTGCTTCAAGAAACTTTGAAGGGAATTGGAGTATTCAAATAGGTCTAAGTGAGGTAGGCAAAAGCTTATTACATTTTGGTTTGAGCAGAGGCGTTACAAAAGCTTTCTTCCAGTTATTAGGAAACTGACCTGTTTTTAGTGCATGGTAAAAAATATCTGCAAGTACAGGAGCAAATACATCAGGAAAGAGTTTAATAACTTTAGATAGAATATTTTTCATTCCTGAAGAAGAACTACATTTATTGTCTTTAATTAGTTCAGTTATTTCCTTAACTGTGACTAAACGAAAACTTAAATTATCAGTTCCAACTGTTTCAGCCATATTCATAAGTTCAGAATCTTCATTATTGTAGTTAACAACAAAGGAGTCAGCAAGGCTATCAGTTATAATTTGCTTGTCAGTAATAATGGAGTTATTTATATTGAGTTCTGAAATATTAGTGGAACTAACTGTATTCCCTAGCAAAAGTTTAAATGCATCCCAGGACTCATTAGGTGTTTCACATTGTTCAAATTTAGAGCGATAAAAACTAATTTTAGCACATCTTACAGCAGAGGTAACCATATTACGACAGGCTTTATATTCAGCCCAAGTAACAGGTGTTTTGTTTTTAATCGCCTTTTCCTTCAAATAATTTTTCCTATAAATAAGCTTCTTAATTTTACTAGTGAGCCATGCATTAGGTTTTGCCTTAATCCTTCTAGTAATAGTAGGAGCACATTTCTCTAAAACACAATGAGTCAGTATTTCTAATACATCAACATTTTCCTCAATTAAGTTAAAGCTATTTAAAATAGACCATTTTGTATTCAGTAGTTGATTATTTAGTTCATTTGTATTGGTATTATAATTACGGCTCACAATAGTTTTAGAGACTATATGTATTTTAGGTTTTTTACAGACAAAAAATGTAATATCGTGGTTCAATAAACCACAATCTATAACACTAGAATCGGAAACATACCCTACATTATTAGGATATATATGGTCTATTAATGTTTTAGTGGTAGGAGTAGTTCTCGTTGCATGATTATTAATTTAGTTAAGATTCAGTCTCTTTGTACATTGTGATAAGTATCGAGAATTATCACATTTAAAAAGCAAGTCAACATTAAAATCCCCTACAATATATATATCAAAACATCGAGTTTGGAGAAGGGAAATTAGATCTAATAACTCATACAAAAAGTTGTCATCATAAACCAAGTGACTAAGGGGCCTGTTAATATTAGTAACATCAAACGGTTTAGTGCTAGGCAGCTTAATTAGAATAGCTAAAGATTCCATTGTGTAAGTATTAGTAGGTTCAAGCTCAAACACAATGCTTTCCTTTAAATATATTACTAACCCACCCCCTGATGAGCCTCTATCTTTTCTAAGAAAATAGTAGCCAGGCACAGCTAGTTCATTATCAGTCACGTTAGTGTTCAGCCATGACTCTGTGATACATAGTATATCTACATTATATTGAAACATGATGACTGAAAGTTGATCTATTTTAAGACGCGGGCTACATATATTCAGGTGCATTACAGAAAATCATTTGCATAATCGTTGGATAAAGACTGAGTTGACGTCAGGACAAGAGTCACCAGAAACGAAAAAATAATTATTAGTACTACCTAAGTGTTGAAAAAATACTGATTCTGAATGTAAACTATTGCATATACTGTCATTACACAGATTGCATTTCCAGGTCTTTGATAATATTAGAGTTTTAAATTCTGCATTGGAAATAGGAAGCTTCAAGCAATTTGTGTTGTAATAAAGATTGTTACACACTATGCACCTGATTGCTAACTTTTTACCATCCGCACGGTTGCAAACGTAACAAATTTTATTTTTCCCTGCCTTATAGTATGTCACTATTAATTATATAATTAAGTGAATAATAATAATATACGTACATACTAAAGTTACTAAGTTATTATTAGCTATGCAGTACTACAAATAAAAAAGCATGGGGCTGGGCGGGAAATATAATTAATCCTTTCCCCCCAGATAAATTCATTAAAATCCGAAAATATTAAAAAACAAAATTTAAAATAACAAAATCGAAGCAAAATGGGTGGTCGAAGTGAGCCAACTGTTGAATAACAACAGTTTAAAAGGGAAGCGAAGAGATGCAAAGAAGTAGTAGTAGTTGGCTTACCCTACTAGCCGCAGCCTGGATTCGAACCAATGAACCCCGACTCTTCACCCATCGATTGCCACACCGAACCACGAGTGAAGCTCTAGAAGAATGACATTTGCGACAGCTTTTATATGATAGTTGCCGTAAAATAATATGTTGGTATACAAACACTACGCTGAATAGTTTGTACAATATAACGGTATATACCCTAAGTTACAGACCTATACAATATAGTACAAAGTAGATATAAATTAAAAACTTACTTCCTTCTTAGCTTACTTATTCTCCTTACCTAGGTGTCGTAGGTTGTTTTTATTTTCGCTAGGTACTCACTTCCTTCCATTTAGTATTAAATCCTGTTTAAGATTAAGGCCCGTACGGGAAAATCCGGTGACGTTTCATATGTCACTGGTTATCCCGTTGGCCAAAATTAAACATTGTTATAATAGGACGTCCGCAATGGGCCTTATTGGCCTTGGCGGTGTCTGTGTGGATCAGTATTATGATTTACATGGTGCCCAATAAAAATAATAATAATAATACTTCCTCCTCTCGCACTATCACGTAAACTACAACTTATTACAAGTCAACACAATATGACAGCACTTGTTAAATAAACTCAAAAACAGAATACAAATATTTTCAGTAATAATTGTAGTTAAGATCGACTTGAAACTTGATTTTAAAAAACTTGGAAACTTGAAACTGCTCAGAAATTTAGACTGAAGAATAAACAGCACAGCAGCAACAGCAACCCACCAACACATGATACAGATGGGCTTTCAGCCGTGACATTTGTGGCACCAAGTACCTAACAGCACTTACAGATGGGTTCAAGCCATTCAACCGTGACTTCAGGTAGTCAGGAACCACAACTCACGAAAATAAATTACAAGAGCCTAGCTCAGGAAACGTGTACACTGCACGGCAGTCAGTGACCAAGTGAATTTTGAAAATTTAAAGACGTATCTAGTAGTACATGTTCTGTTCTTTACAATGGTGAATAGTAAGATAAACAAATTCGGGTATTAGTAGGCTTTTTTCGGGTTTTTTAGTTTTTTTCCGTTTCTTGGATTCTGGTGCTATTAATCAGCGGATTTCATACGAACTAATATTATTTTTTCTTTATTTAAGACACTTACATTACACACAATATAAACACGTAGTATTAAAGATAATCATTGTAAAAAACAATTAAAATATTATATAACTCCTGGTAAGTAATCTGTAATTTCTACCGATAGAACATTTCTATCTACTTTAAAAACTTCAGATTTTTTTCGTGTTATTATTAACGCAGAGTTCTATATGTCTCCTGTTAATAGGAATATCACAAATATCCTTGAAGAAATTAGTATTCTCAAATGATGGTTCACTAATACGACATATACCCATTAAAATTCCATATCCTTCATTAAATTTTTTGAATTTTAGTTGGCATGTAACATTTTTTTTACTTGCAAGCAGTATAGTATCTGGAATACTAATTTTTGCCATTAAACTGGTTTCTAGGGTTCTATTTCTTTCATTCAAAGTATTTATTTCTGAATGAATTCTACGTTCCTAATTGTTGAATAATTCATCTTTTGCAGTAACTTCAGCTTGTTTATTACTTTCTATCAAATTAATTATTCTCATTTTTTTATCCTTGAGTTTTCTTTCCCTTTCAACTATTTCAGTATGTATTTTAAGGTTCATATTATTATCTTATTGAATAAGATTGTAAATTAGAGCTCTGTTTGTTTTTACTGCTGTACTATTAATTTTACATTTTGTATCAAAAACGTTTGTTTGGTTAGTAATATTACCTTTTATCCCTTCAATTACACCGACAAGATTTTCTATTTTTTAGTCTTTATTAGTTAAACTAATATTAAATTCCTCATTCTTAATTGCTAGGTTTTTAATTTCACCTTTTATTTTATTCCACAATTGCAAAGTATTTAAATTAAATTCATATTCTGTTTTCTTGATATATCCTTGTTTTGAGATCATTTATTATAGGAAATTTATTCCTTATATATTCATCATTTGTGTGAATGCTACGCACGCTTTTGTAAAATCCCAAGAGTCCCAAGGGGTCCTACTATAAACAATATTGTACATTACCTGTAGACATAAAAACCACAAGAATTTGTTTCAATTTCTTGCAATTTAAACGTAGAATAAACTATACCTGCTTTCAAATACTTTGATAATTCAACAGGTAGTTTATGACTAAAATAATTAAAATAATAGTGTTTGTTTTTGTTCTTATACCATAAAGTCCAATGAGTTCCTTGATTATTGTTGCTATCGAGATTTAATATTCCAATTTCTATATTTCTAGGCTTTAAAGGTAAATTAATTATTCTCTCATACATACACGACTTAATAAACCAGGCTTCAAAACGCATATTTGCCTAGAATATTTATCCATTTCTATATTTGTTAGTGCTTTTAAGGTTAAGGTTTAAAAAAAACCACTTCCAGACTTTGTGTTTGACTCCATTTCTAAACTATGTCTTTTCTGTTCAGCTTAATTTTTATCGTGTGACTTTTTATTATAACCTGCATTAATAACTTGGCTTACACCTCCTGCAGCAGCACCTACTCCACCAATAGTAGCAGTTGCTTTAGTAATCCATAGAATTAGAGCTAAAAGAGGTAAAGCACCTCCTTTTTTGATATGTTTTGACAAATCTGTGATAATTTGTTAACATAAGGGAGTTAATAATTTCAGAATAAACGTTTTTCGTGTAGTATTATTGATTTGGTTTATTTGAGTTTTAGTAAGTTTAATTGGGTAACCATCAACTTTATTAAATTGTTGTTTATTTAGATGTAATGTTACACCTTGTTTGTTTATAAACGCGTTCCCAATAGCAGTATACTGACTTTCTGTGAATGATATCATGTAAATATTATTTATTTATATAAAAAGACAAGATTAAACAAAGTAACTAATAGTTATTTATATATTCAACTTGCATTTTTCTATCACCGGTTGTAGTCATAGATAATACACGTTTTCTCAATATAATTACATAAGCATTAGTATTTGCAGGTACATTTGCACTAAATTTAAAATGAATTTTACTACTTATAGTATTTCCACTAATTTAGTCTTCTTGAAACAATGTATTGAAACAATAGATAGGATAAGCTGTTTGAAACCCAAGTGGAGCAATTTCAGGTTCTAAATCAGTAAATAGTTCTCTAAATTTTAAATATCTATCATAATTTTTACCTGAGACCTTCTGAACCTCCATCCAAATTTATACCTGGGTATCTTATATTATTAGGAGAAATAATAGCATCAAGAACATTACAGTGATCGAACACTAAAATGTTAGATTTTTGATTATTTAAACCATTAGTTTGGAATCTTACAACAAAGCCTAAAATCTTTTTAGGACCTAAAATTGTTAATAAATTACGATCTAATATCATAGTCTAGTTTACAGAAAAATTTTTAAATTGTTTCATTAGGGATTGTTACGGTATTTTAAGGTGAGATGCAAGATAACTAGATATTTCAGTAGACATTTCAGAATTAGGATCAATGTAAGGGATTTTCTATTTAAGGGAAGTAATATTAATTAACCTATCAACATAATCATCTGTACCTGCTGTTGCTTGTGTACTTGATTAAAATATAGCATTTCCTATAATTACTTGATGCATTTGAACTGAAACTCTCACTTTGATAATATTTTACCTTTAAATCCAAAAATATGTGAAAATAAAATCATAAATCTAGCTTTACCTATATTAGTTGCTGTAGTATTACTTTTAAATAATAAATCATGTCTATTAGCAAATCCCTAATTTTTATCTAATGTTGCACTATATTCATTATTATCTAGAAACCAGCATTGACCATGTCCCCTATTGATACTAAAACCGTCATTATATTTTATTAATCCTTGAATTAAACTAGTATGGCCCACATTTGAGAACTCTTCTATAGTTGTATCATCAAATTTTAAAACAAATGTATCAAATAAAAACATATACCCATTATTAACTAATGTAATTAACTCAGTTCTAGCATATCTTCAACTATCAGTTTTCGTCACTAAATCAACCTCCATAATAAAGAAACTATTTTCTAATAGAAAATAATTATCAACATTATCAAATCTTTTTGTAATTGGAACTAATCTATTTAAATAGGAGGATTCTTGTGGCAAGTAATCATTAAATCTTGTAAATTTAATAGCATCATTACTTGTAATTGGCTGTTGGAGGTTAAGGTATTTTTCAATCACTTTTCGCATACTCATTTATTAAAGAAAAAATTATAAAATATAATTGTGAAGCGAAAAACTATTTTTCAATTACCTTGCATTCCTAATGTGCCTGATTTATCAAGCCTTTTTCCTTTTGTTTCCTAAGCTACCTGCATTTTGTTTATTTGTATAGTATTTATTTAACTGCTCTAACCGTTTTTAGATGCTGAGCAAGCATCTAATGAAATTGTCATGTCCGTCTGTCCGTCTGTCCGTCTGTCTGTTGGCCAAACGCTACAGGTCAAACCGTTTACACTATTGTCTTAGAACTTTTTTAAAACAATCACAAAAGCGCGCCGGCAGGTCTGTATTGTTTTTTCACTGTGATCAAACTGACCATTGCTTAGCAATTAAATGTTGAACTAACAAAGGTCAAGAAATTTACAAGCAAGCACCATAAAAACAGGAGTAGCGATAAACATAGCTGAGCGCAAGATATATGCCCAGCTATGAAACGAAATACATAGCACTAATTCCAGCCAGGTTCACGTGAAAATTTATTTTAAACACCCCCACCCAGCTGCTATTGCATTCACATTTAGTAAGCAGCCCAGGGGTGACGCGCAAATGACGTCACGTAAAAAATTTTTCTAGACACCCCTACCTAGCTGTTATCGCATAAAAATTAGAAAAGCAGGCTAGGGGTGACGCGCAAATGACGTCACGTGAAAACTTTTTCTAGACACCCCCACCCAGCTGTTATCACATTAACATTAGGTAAGCAGGCTAGAGGTGACGCGCAAATGACGTCACGTGAAAATTTCTTCTAGACACCCCCACCCAGCTGTTATTGCATTAACATTAGGTAAGTAGGCTAGGGATGACGCGCAAATGACGTCACGTAAAAAATTTTTCTAGACACTCCCGCCTAGCTGCTTTTGCATTTACATTAGGTAAGCAGGTTAGCGGTGACGCGCAAATGACGTCAAGCAAAAATTTCTTTTAAACACCCCTACCCAGCTGCTATTGCATTCACATTTAGTAGGCAGGCTAGGGGTGACGCGCAAATGACGTCACATAAAAATTTCTTACAGACACCCCTACCTAGATGTTATCGCATCAACATTAGGTAAGCTAGCTAGAGGTGACGCGCAAATGACGTCACGTGAAAATTTATGTTAGACAGCTTTACTTAGCTGCTTTTGCATTTACATTAAGTAAGCAGGTTAGGGGTGACGCGCAAATGACGTCAGATAATTATTTCTTTCAGACACTTCCACTCAGCTTCTATTGCATTCACATCAAGTAAGCAGGCTAGGGGTGACGCACAAATGACTTAATGTAAAAATTTCTTCTAGACAATCCCACCCAGCTGTTATCGCATTCACATTAGGTAAGTAGGTTAGGGGTGACGCGCAAAGGACGTCACGTGAAAATTTCTTTAAGACAGCCCCACCCAGCTGCTACCGCATTAACATTAGGTGAGCAGGCTAGAGGTGACGCACAAATGACGTCACGTGAAAATTTATGTTAGACAGCCCCACAAAGCTGCTATTGCATAAACATTACGTAAGCAGGCTAGGGGTGACGCGCAAAGGACGTCACGTAAAAATTTCTTTGAGACAGCCCCACTCAGCTGCTATTGCATTTACATAAGGTAATTAGGTTAGAGATGACGCTCAACTGACGTCAGGCAAAAATTTCTTCTAGACACTTCCACCCGGATGGAATCGCATTCTTATTAGGTAAGCAGGTTGAGGGTGACGCGCAAATGATGTCACGTGAAAGTTTCTTCTACATGTCACGGACTGACCTATATGTGTTATACATGCCAGAGATCGTCCCTAATAACGTCCTTTAAATACTATTGTTTCTAGTATCCTAAGTCCTAACGTTTGGTGCAATTTATAAAACAAATTCAGCTATATTAAATTACATGCTACGAACATTGGTCTATGTCTTATTGATTGTAAAGGAGCTTCCATAAATCCTATAACATCTTTAAGCGTAATATAAATTATCTTGTGCCTTTGTTGTAGCTCAGCATCTACTTCCGGCCCGCCCCCGGTCGACAAATCCGGCGCGAAGCGCCGGATTTTTTCCAATTAAAGCTTATAGAGCTTCCAGAGCTTTTAGCATTTCCTAATTAATTCTGTCTATTTATACTCAATTCATTGTTTTTAGTATTGTTGTCATAGGTTACGTATTCAGTATTGTATTAATTTATTAATATTTTAAAGATACAGTAATTTTGACCTTATAACCTCTAAAAGTAATAGAATTAAGTTCTTCATCAGTCAACCATACAGTCATTTTATTATTGTATTTCTGATCTACTTGATAATATACATTTTGCCTGGCTTCTTCTATAATTTTATAACCTGATGGTACTTTTGGTGTAAATGAATAAATACATCTAGATGGTTCACTATTATTAGCACAACCGGAACTAAATTACAATGTACAAGTACTGAGTTACCTGGATTAATATTAACTGTTGCACCTGAAAAATATCTACTAGAAGTAAATAGTTTTGGTGTAAATCCTAGAGTTTTACCGGTTGAATTAGGTGTTTCAAAATCAACTACATAACCCTGAGGTATTTCCATTACACATTTAGCAATAAAAGCATCAGGCTTGATTTTTATAACCTTGTTTACTGCATCAGTTTTAAAAATTTCATTATTATTTTCATCAAAACCCATTAAATCTTTAATTAATTTACCAATAGCATCAATTTTATAGCTTCCTGTTTCTAAAGTAATATCTAGAAAAGCAGTACCTGGATCAATATTTATTTTATATCTAAAATTATTATTATGTTTATCAACATTAGGTATTAAATAGTATACAGATATCTTTTTTAAAGCAATTTGAGCTCCATCGGGGATAACTGTTGGTTCATTAGAATAAACTGTTATATTGTTCTCTTTAGTATGTAAAATTAAATCTGTTTCGCTTTTATTATTCAATATTTTCATTTCTTCTAGAATATTATTTAAAGTTTTTACAATACTTATGGTGTTGTTATTATTCATTTACTATGTTATTTATTCATGAGTATAGAATATTTATTTGTAAATTTTCACTAAAATGTGATTTCAATTTATCTAGTATTCTAGTAGCCAATTTTATATCATTTTTACTAATATTTGTATGTCTTGCTTGTATATTAGCTAGAGTTGTTTCTAATTTTTAAGTAAGAATTTCTGGATCATCTATGATAAATTTAATATTACTATTTTTCACTTGGTTCTGCGGTCGGGCTTGGTGGGCTTTGCCCTTAAGGCGCTTTAGTCCTCCGGACGATCTCCGACCCGCCCTTGAGTCCATTCCAGAACAATTTCTCCCGGAGACCTTGACCAATCGCTGTTAAAAAACTGGCGTCATCTAACGTAGTATCACTGTGTGATCTTTGTTTACCAATTAGATTGTTTTTTATACCATATGCTGAAATAATACCCCATTTTTACCTTTTGAATTCTAAGGTCTTCCATCTGCCGTAGAACATGCTTTTGTTGTAAACATATACCAAGCATATGATTCAGCATTTTTAGCATCATAATTACCAAGACGTTTTCTTGTTAATAACTCTCATAAACCAATAGTCATTGGTCTTTTTTTCAGATATTCGTATAAAATCATCACCTTTATCTTGTAGTTTTGCATTTCCAATATAATAGCTATCTGTAATATGATCGCCTGTAATTTGTAGTTTTATAGATAAAGCATCGTTTGCTAGGTTACCTGTATATATATAAAAGCTAAAGGACCTCCTTTATATCTTTCATAAATAAGTTCTGGTATATTCCTAATAGCTCATTGTTCCTCTCTTTCTTCCGGTGCGGATTTATTAGCTAAAGCTAGATTTTCTAACAATTGATCATCACTAGCTTTAAATTCTTTAAATTTAGTGTATTGATGATGTGCAATAGTTTTTAAATTAGTATGTTTAGAATTGACATCTTTTTGAAAAAGAGCTAATTCCTTTAAGCTAATATTGCTTTGTTTTCTACTGTATCAGTAATATTTTGTGTTGCTTTCATTAAAGGTGCATATTTTTTCTCTTGTTCTAGTGTAAAAGCATTATCTCCTGTTTTCTCAGCTACATATTGTGCTCTTAGTTTTCTTTTATTCTTATTATCTTTAATTATGAGTCTTATTTGACGTTTAATTTGTTCTGCCTCACTCATTTATATATGTTTATTTTATACATTATTTCTTTCCTCTAGGTTCCCTGGGTCTGCCAAAGGCGGCCTGAAGGGCCTTTAGGCGCCCCCGAAGGGGCTTGACTCAGCTCCGCCCTTAAGGGCCTCTGGCCCGCAACGTGGACGAAGCCCGCTACGCCTGTTTAGCTACATGTCTTTTAACACGAGGTTTTATTAATTTAGGTTTTAAAAGCTTGACTTTATTAGGTTTTCTATATTCAGAGTTTTTTATTTGATCTGGTGTTAAATCAATCTAACTATTAAAATAACCGGAATATCCTTTCCATTTTACTAAAGCTTTTATATTATTAGGATCTTTTGTTTTCTTTGTTTCTTTAATATATTCATATTCAAAATCTTCTTCTTTGTTATATTGTGTTACTTCATTCAAATAATACGTTCCTTTTATTTCCTTATTATGATAGTCTACTAGTTTATAAGTTATTAGGTCAGTAGGTAAAACTTTCTTGATATATAGTATTTCTTCAGCAAATTGTGGTTTATAACCTGTATCAAATTTAGTTCCAAATAAATCTGTTCTTACTCTTTGACCAGGGCGCAGCGGGCTTTGTCCTTTAGACCCTTTGGGTCGCCCTTCCAAGACCTTTGGTCGCTATGGCTTAAAATTATTATTTGTACTTTTATTATTATCTAACTCTCTTAATCTAGATTTTGAGCCATAAAGATTTGAATATACTTTAAATTCATTTTCTGGTTCACTTGCTTTAATAAGTGTCATTTTTATACCACTATGCTTTGAATTATTTTAATTTGTGATAAGATCTTGCAAGACATCAATCAATCTAGTTGTTTTTTGTATATTCATATATTAATACATCTTTTGTTGAATTGTTCTTGCAAATCGTTCTACAAATCGTTGCTTTTGTCTCATTTTCAGTTGTATACCAGCTGATATTATATTTTTTAAACAAATTAGTTGTCTTGTTACCACTGTATTCAGTTTCTTTATCAGAATGTAGTTTTTTAGGATTTCTACAATATTTTAATGCAACTTCAAAACTATCAACTACTTCATCTGCATGTTTTGTTTTTTAAAGTATAGCCTATTAGTATTTAAAAAATGTATTAATAATTAAATTGATATATCTATATCCATCACTATCTTTAACCTATTTCTTAGGCATAAAAACCAAATCAGCTTGCCATATTGAGTCTATTCTTCGTATATAGTATCGTCTACGTTTAAATTATGTTTTTTTACCCAAATGCTTAGTATATGTATCCTGTGTAGCTAGATATTCTTTAACAATTTTAGGTTTTATTCCTGTTTTTCTAGCTAACTTATTTATTTCTACGAATCCAGTCAATGGGTTTTTGTATATAGAATCTAGTATTTTATATGATTTATTATTGTTATCTTTATCTAGCGGGTTGTGCCCTTGAGGCGCCACCAAGTGGCTTGAGTCCTTCGGACGTTCTTTAAACTGTCAAGACTTTAATCTAAGTCCTAGATATAATTTTGGTTTAATTACACTTTTGGTTACAACACGTTTTACTTTTTCACTAAATGTAGGATTTTTAATTTCATCTATATCTTTCAGTAATTTTCTATCTGCTTTATGACTATTATATTTATCTTTGTAAATATTGTACGCTAAATCGTGATGCATTGCTGCTTCATCAATTCTATCTACTGGTTTATCCCTTTTTGCTATTCGTTCTTGAAATTAAGTTTCTAGTCCTAAATCAATACTACCTAGATAATGTACTACCCCTACATATTTTCCAATTGTATCAACAATATCACCACCCACCTTCGGTTCAAGGGTCTGCGACCCGCCATCCTTTATAGAATCTTTGGCTTTTATAAATTGACATTTTGTAGTATTACAGTTAGCACATTTTGCTTTCATTATATTTTTGTTATTTTAATAACAGTATACTGGATTTCCTTATTAGGTGTTTTCACCTTGCACCTCACACAGAATATACTATCAGGCATTTATTAACATATATTTTTTATGAATATAAAGGTTTTTGTGTTAGCGTTAGCGTTGTGTTAGCGTTAGCGTTGTTTTAGCGTTAGCGTTGTGTTAGCGTTAGCGTTGTGTTAGCGTTAGCGTTGTGAAATGATGTAAAGCGTTGCATAAAAACAGGTAAAAAAGCGTGAAGTAGGTGTGATATTATTTTTTTTACAATAAAAAAAATACATAATGTTTTATGATAGAACATCGTATTTCATTATAGCAATATGACAATTTTGGAAACAATGAAATAGAATAAAATAGAATGAAATAAGAATACAATTACTGTTTTTATAAGCCTTGTATTAGGTGTTTATGCAGTTAGTCGACCAACGGCCTCTGAAGGTTTTGCCCGTCTTGATTGTCTTGAGTGTCATTAATATTAATTTCATGATATTGGTACATTTTACTTGGTTTCAGACCATTATACGTAAAATATCCATTACCGTTATTTCGTTATGGCTGCACAAGCATCTTAATACAACGAGCTGGTAAATAAATGTCTTTAATAATGAGCTTTGTGCTCTAGATGGCGTCACCTGCTTTGATAGCTTTGACCGTTTTAGGATCAATATATATACGCAGTTTAACTTAATCTACTATATATGTTTCAGAATGTACTATCTTACAATTCAAAATAAGATATTTCTCACCAAATTGTCGATAGTTAAATTTTAAATAGCCCCATTTTTGTTTATTTAAAGCGCTACAATTTTCCATTTCTATTTTATAAGAAATAAATTTATAAGTAAAATTTAAAATAAGGGGAAAGTATGTTTGGATATTTTTATGGACTGATTGTGTGTAAGAGTATCTACAAGTATCTACTGGGTGTATAAAACTTGTCTAGGTTATGTCTATATCTTTTTTTACAAGCATTTGAAGTAACATCAATTATTATAAAAGAATAATCTTTTTTTCAACGTTTTTGACAAAATAACATAAATTCTTTCAAATCCATATCTACAGCAATTCTATCGCTATGTAAGTTTTGTATATCCTTATTAGATAACCTAAATAAAATTAAAAAGTTAGAATTTATTCCAATAGACCTTCGATCTCATTCGAAATATGACTGACTTAGATAAAATACACAGATATTATTATGTCTTCCTCTTGTCAAATAACTTTTCATTATATCCTGATTTTTACAATTCATTACATCATCAAAAATTATAAGATTTTTCAATTTAGAATCAATTTTACTAGTGTCTGGTATAACATCTTCCTTGCTATAAACTGCTATATGTTTTACTTGCTTGACCTTTCTTTCCTTTAATCAGTTTTCTACTTTCTCGATTAGTTGCAGCTCACATAGACCATGTTTTTGTATTATATTTTGATTTTTAAGTAGATCAACCACATGTTGTTTTGATAGATGATTTTCAAATGCTTTTATTAGTATTTGATATGTATCCTGTTGAAGACTATCCCGCACTAAAATAAGATTATTTTAGTCTAGTACACCTTTTTCTAATAGGAACTTAATAACTAGACAGCTCTTTACACAATTACTTTTACCAATTACCAAAGACCTAAGTATATTAGGAAATAGATTATTATAGTTAAATTTTGGATTCCTATTCCAAACAAATATTGTTTCATTATTCATTTATTAAAATCTTTATTTTTCATTAATAGCATATCAATACGTAATTCAAGCCTTAAAATTGATTTTCCAAGATTTTTAATTTTTCAACTTGTGAAGCATTAACATTTTCAATATTTGTTAATTTAGTACTTATATCTTCTAAAACAATAGTACATCTACTGTAAAGACACAAACGTGTAATACATGAACCTATAAATTATAAAACAAAAAAGAAGGAATGAATAACGGACTAAAAAAGGAATAAATACACGAATAAAAGAATAATGGCACAAACCTATTAAAGCTTTTAAATTAACAAACAGAGTACAGAGTAGTAACAGCTAGATTACTGCGGATGTGTGAAACTTACTTCATAGGTTTAGAATGTATATTAGATGTTCTATGCCTTGTAATTTGATCATTGCGCACTTTACGTCCACATTTGCATGTAGTTTTTTGTTTGGTTTTTGTGTTGTAACACATTTTACATTCAGATCTCAGACCTGTTTTAGATGCTAAATATTTTCTAAATTTGATTAATTCTTTTTCGATATTGCAGGTTTTGCATTTATACGTCATTGCATCATCGCATATAATGTCGGCCATTTTAATACAATTTTATTATAAAGTTAATTGATCTTAAAATATGTGTTTATGAACTATTGTTGGTTAAAATTTAGTATATTGTTTTGCTTACTTTTACTTAATGAATGGGGTGCTTCAAATTCAATTTACTTAGAAATAAAATTCTTATAAAATGACGAGTCTAAAATGTGAAACTTGCGACTAGCAAATAATAAAGAAAAATTGGAGTCACCATCCTAAATCTAAAGCACATATAAATTTAATAGAACAAGGTGCTGCTAAACTTGGATGTGAGATATGCAATGTTAAAGTGGTGGATATGGATAAACATATACTAACTAAAGTCCATTTAAAAAATACAAAAGGGGCAAAAACGCCTATTAAAAAAGAAAAAACAAAATATGGTACTGATTGTAATAAGTTTTATCCTATAAAATCAAAAAATAAGCATCTAAGATCTAAAAAACATTTAGGTGTATAACCGATAACAAATAAAAGATTAAAGTATGATATTCTATTTGAAAATTATGAATTTAAACTGTATCAATCTGAAAAAGCTTTGGAAGGTGCGTTTCTAACTTTGAACTTAGAATTCAAAAATGATACAAAAATGATAGGAATAGATGATACAGATGTATTATATAAAATTTATAATATTCTTAAAGAAAATCTAACAAAACAACAAATAAAATTGTAATTGGTTTTGAATGGCACTTTTAGAAAATTTATACCTTCAACAGGTCAAAACACATAAAGTTATGATCTTTTCTTCTAATAATCAAACAATATTAAAAAAGGAAGATATTAATTTGATTATTGGTGAATGTTTTATCAAACTACGAAATAATATTGAAGAGCAAGACAAAAATGAAGTTTATTACCACCTTAATAAAATCACTAAAATTGATTTTAAACTAAAAGAATATAAACCTTTGAAAGAGTCATCTTAAATTGAATTACCAAAAGGGGTAACTAACAAAAAAGCATGTATAAATATCAGAAATGAAGACCAAAAGTGTTTTAAATATTGCATGATATACCATAAACATCAAAACAAAATTATAAAAAATCCTCAAAGAGTTTTAAATTATATTAAATCTGATTGGGATACTGACTTTTACTTTAGTAGTATAGAATTTCCTGTAACTCTTGATGGAATAAACAAATTCCAAATGCAAAAAAATGTATCAATCAATGTTCATATATTACAAAGTGGAGCAGTTGATATTTATGATACTTGTTCACATGAAACTTGGAATGAAAACCATGTGAATCTACTTTTAATAACGGGCGAAGACCGCTTAGCGGACAAGAGACCCTTGGACGCCATCAAACCTTCAGAGCCGATTCAAGCCAATTCGGGCCAAAGGTCCACTAACAAAAAAAGAAATAGTCATTATGTATATATTAAAGATTGACTGAGACTAGTTAGACAACAGCTAACATCTCACAAAGATCACAATTTTATTTGTGATCGATGTTTTTATCACACCAATAATAAGAAAGCAATAAAATTACACTACTTGGCATGTGATAATTATTTTAGAGACTGTAAGGCTGCTCCTAGATTACCTAAAAAAGATGGAAAAGCTAATATTTTAAAATGTAGGCATTTATACAAAACAGTAAAGTTGCCAATAGTATATTATGCTGACATGGAGTCTGTACTTAAACCTCTAAGTTGTACAAATAAAAACGTTAAACATGAAACATGTGCCTATGCTTTTACTAGTATTAGTCAGGATAATATTCATACTAATTTTAAAAAATATACTAGATGTTGTGGGAAGTATACAATTAATAATTTTATGGAAGCGTTCGTAACTGAGGGTCTGAAATTAGATAAAAATTTAAAGGATAGATCAGAAAAATTTAAAAAACCTAAATTATCTAATGATGAAGAAGCAATATTTCGTAATAGCATAGTTTGTCATTTTTGTAAACATAGTTTTATTGATGATAAATTAAATTATAAAGTTAGAAATCACTGCTATCTAACAGAAAAATTCAGAGAAGCTGCTAATAATTCATGTAATTTCAGTGTTAGAACTTCGTTATATATACTAGTTTTCTTCAATAATGGTATGAATTATGATTTTAAATTCTTTGTAAGACAACTACATAAAATGACAAATAAAACATACAATGAATTAAATATTGTACCTCAAACAGAAGAAAAATATTATTCAATAGCTGCTAAAATACCAGAAACAAATATAACATTTACATTTAAAGATTTATTCAAATTTTTACTATCTTCATTAGACATGTTAGCATCAAATTTGAAGAAAAGTGATATCAAGAATTTTAAAAATGTACCAGAATATTTTAAAGATGAACCAGTTGAAATTCAAGAATTATTAACACAAAAACGAGTGTTTCCTTATTCATTTTTAGACTCTTTCAGTAAACTTCAATACAAAAGTTATCCTAGTTTTAAAGATTTCCATGATGATTTGAAAGAAATTGATATTTCAGAAGAAGATTTTGAAAGAGGTAAAAAGCTATGGAATCATTTTTCTACGCAGTATTCTACTAATAAGTATGGTGGTTTTTATACATTTAAAGATTATATGGAAATTTATTTAACATGTGATGTTCTAATATTAGCTGATTTTTTTGAATCATTTAGAGACTTATCATTAAAAACTTATGAATAAGATCCTGCAAATTATACTAAAACCCCTAGCATTTCTTCGGGTGCTATGTTAAAAATGACTGAGGTTGAAATAGAACTTTGAACGGATCCAGATATGCTTTTAATGTATCAAAAAGAAATAAGAGGTGGATTATCAGGTATAATGAATAGGGATGTAAAAGCTAATAATAAATATATGCGTAATTATAATCCTACTTAAGAATTATCATATCTAGCTCCTGTTGATGCAAATAATTTGTATGGTGATGCTTTGTCATTTAAATTACCTCTAAATGGGTTTGAATGGTGTAATAAAGAAGAAATTAGTAGTTCATATAAAAAAATACCAACATTAGATATTGATAGTGATATTGGATATACACTTAAAGTGGATTTAGAATATCCTAAAAAATTGCATGATTCACATAATGATTATCCATGCTTTCGAATGCATAAAACAGTTTAAGGTAAAGAATTATCTAAATATCAATGTGAATTACACGATAATAATTTGAAGAGAAAACATAAAGGTTCTAAGAAGTTAATAGCAAGTTTAGAAGCTAAGAAGAGATTAGTATGCGATTATAGAACTTTGCAACAAGCATAAGAGCATGGATTAGTACTATCTAAAATTCATTGTGTGATAAAATATAATCAAAGCGCTTGGTTAAAACCATATATTGATAGAAATACAAAATTAAGGCAAGAAGCAAAGTCTGAATTTGAAAAGGATTTCTTTAAACTCATGAATAATTTAGTATTTGGTAAAACAATTGAAAATATTCTAAAACGACAAGATATAAAATTTTGCACTACTAGAGAAAAAGATTTAAAATATGTTAATAAAACTAACTTTAATCGTGAAACAATATTTAGTAAAGATTTAGTAGCGATACATATAAATAAAATGAGTATAATATTTCATAAACCTATATTTACAGGATTCTGTGTTTTAGAAATGTCAAAATACAAGATGTATAAATATGTTAATGAAAACCTAAAACCTAAATGGTGGAATAATGTAAAAATCATTCAAACTGATACTGATGGTTTAATGTTGCACATAAAAACTAATAATTTCTATGAAAATATAAAGAATGATAAAGAACTTTGGTATAATACTAGTGATTTAGGAGTTAAAAATATATTTACCTTACCTATTATAAATATAAAAAATTAGGTTGTTTTAAAATACAAACAAATGAGAATATTGTAACAGAATTTGTAGGATTAAGATCTCAAATGTTTTCATATTCTATTAAATGTAGTGATAAATTAGTAACTAAGAAAAGAGCTAAGGGTATACCTAAACATATTGTTGATAAATATAAAATTGATAATTATAAAAAACCTTTATATAGTGAAATAAGATATGTTGTAACTTTTAATCAAATAGGATCAAATAAATAAGATATGTTTTCTATTAATCAATCAAAAATTAGTCAAGCTAATTTTGATGATAAGCGATATATTTTAGATGATGGGATTACTACATCAGCACATGGGAACTATAGAATTAGGCTGTAACCATAGGCGTAGCTTGTACTAATAATCGTAGCTCGTAGTCGTAGTCGCAGTCGACGTTGGATGCGAGGCGGGTATGTAGTGGTTTTTTTAAATTCCTAAAATTCTTAAAAATAGTCTTGTTTTTATGAAAATTAGAGATTAATCAATGATTAATTATGATTTTGTGTGTTTTTAAAAAAGTGACTGGTAGCTCGTAGCTTGTGCCAGAACCTACATTTATATACTACTATGCCATGAACAGCAACTACGTTTTGATTCAAAATTTACTCTCGATAGGTTCTCCTTCGTATGGGAACCTACAGACAATTTATATATTATTTTATTTCGAAGTTATTTTCCTACGTACGTTGTTGTAGGGCGCAATGTAACATCAACATAAATATTTTGATGGTAAGGCAGTTACCTACTGTTTTAGCCAAGTCACAAGGCAAACCTTCCTTTATAATTTGAATTTTGGATTCAGTACTCAAATTAAGATCAAGTACGGCAATGATTTGCAATCGTTGTAATACGTATTCGCGAGCATTCATGGAGTTTTGAAATCGTGCAGTATATAAGACACGATCAGCCATGAATTACATAAATGTTAATTATATAATGCTGTATGATTAGTCAGGGTTTTGTTTTGTGTGGGTACCTACTGTCAATATACACCTACAGTCATAAAATAGCGTTGTTAAAGTTTTAAACGAATGCAGTTTTACGTATAATTATCTATCATAAAGTAATTCAACTATATTATCCTAACGAATGTTGAAATTCAAACTAATAATTTAGTCGTCGTTTTTTTAATTCCCAGCGGTTTGTACCTACAATCTAGTATGACCTTAGGTTATGCCACTAATAGAATTAATTTACCTACGAACTGTATTTAATTATTCTATGTACCTAATATTTTCTATTCAAAGAATTTCCAAAGGCTCGGATATATTTCGAAAATGATGAATAATGAGCACGACTGTGCCCTGATTCGAGATTTATTCGAGCAACCGGAAATTCTTTTCTTTTGTTCCGCTTATTTTATTCACCATTAATATTTTGACAAAGGAAAGAAATTCTCGAAATGCGAGACGAAATTCGATAAAATTTTGAAGAGACGAAATTCTTATCTTAAATGCTAAGGTTAACAAACGCACACAAAAGAAAAGCCTACGGATTTATCTCTACTGGCAATTCAGAAGTTTAGACACTGTTAGATTTACTTCCTTAATGGAAAAAATATTTAAATTTGTAAAAACGCGTTAAATGGATTTTGACATGACGATGCGGTACGATTTAGACTAAGGTCATGCGTTTCAACCAAATTAAATATGTATGAACGAAGAATTTTGAAGTTGAAATGGCGTGGCGATGGCAATGTATGTATTCCCTAACGATGCAATGGCAGTAGGAAAACCTACGTTTAATGCTTTCCTACTTGCACACAATATATAACAAAATTTAATATACGAAATATTACCAAAATATGTAAATTTTATATGATAACGATAAGGTGACAAGCTAAGCAGTGAGTGTAAGGCGATTTGTGCGCGCAACTTCTACTGAATATGATGCAATATATGAATCAAAGCACGTACGAAAGCAGCAACAATTCTGCGTTCTATAAAATATGTAATAATATAGATATTATGTGTATAAGTACCTCGATCAAGTTAAGCACTTTAGGCTTAATCGATTTTCATCACGGTTTTATGATGAAAATGACGGCTACGGGCAATAAGCACACGAACGGGCTGCACGGTATTTTCTTACGGTCGAAGTTCAGGTATTTCCCCTACGTTCGGAATTTAATTGTGGTGGCGAAACGATACGTTGGTCCAGGTGACTTCTTGGTCAGATTAAAAATTCAGTTTAGTTAGCTACGATCGGATTTTCAAAGGAGGAAGTGGCTGTCGAACCAACTTCACTAGTCAACGAGTAAAATACTTCTGCGAAAACAAAATGGACAAATTCAATTAGTTTTGATTTACAAATATTTATAATATATATTTTCAATACAGTTACTTTTACCACTTTCGATTTTTGGCTTCGAAATGATGACCTTACACATTCGTTTATGCAGGCTCAAAATTTAAATTATTGACCTTTATATTATATAGATATACGACGACGACGTGGGGCGTGACTTTATTTCGGGTAGAGTTAACTAACAGCTGAGAGGTGCACCAATCAAAAACCAACAAAACGAAAATATACGATGATATGAATACGATAAAATAAAAATGATTAATTAACGAAAATATTATTATATTGTTTCGACCTCGAAATAATTAATTCAAACTCTTTTTGTTCGTTACTAATCGAGCAAATTGAATAGCAAGGTTCTACGAAAACCTCTGTAGGCGTGAGCGTACCTGAAATGCCTGTAATAAATAATCCTACGGGCTCGTGGCTTCCTAAGCAAAGACTTGCAAATATGCTTAGGTCTTTTTACTTTCTTATAGATACGCGGTTGAAGTAAAAAATCGCAAATTTTATTTACAATTATGAAAGCAAGTAAAATAAATAAATATACCGGTAAGAATTGCGCGTAATGCAATTTATAAAAACATACAAATATGTAAGAGTCTAGAATTCCATTTAATATATCTTCAACTAAATGGCGCGTCTCGGGACGCATTAAGAAAATATAGGAACTTACAAGTTTTCAGGACGGCAAACTTTACACTATTGTTGGCTTGAAATTTTTCGAGTTTAAATATTCGTAGATTCAAATTTTCACTTACAATTTTGAAATATGGAGACTACGTTTGATTCAATACTTTATATTTCGAATACTCTACTTTTAGAAATAAAAACTTTATGAAAAATTAACCTTTTAAAATGAAATTGTACGACGAACACGCTGACTACTTTTCCTATGGTTAAGATGCTGTGGAGTGCCGGTGCCAGAATGACGCGTCTCCTCACAGAATAAAACGGACGAAAAGCGAAAGTGAGAGCTGTGCTATAACAGCCACTACCATAACCTATATATCTAATTCACGTTTTTCACGATTCCAATTTCTGTGCACTAGCACTATCAGCATAAAAAGCAGAGATGGTAAGCCAAAAAATTAAGATTCGGATTCAAATTAAGCTTTCAACATTTTTAAATATTCAGATTCCGATTGAGATTAAGATAAGCTGAATTTATAAATTAAGATTCCGATTCCGCTAAGCTGAAAAAAAACGAAATAATTCGGATTTCGATTAAGCTTAGCTAAAATATCCGGCGCTTCGCGCCAGATTTTGTCTGAAACTGAAACCCACCCGAAGAACTTTTTTGCACGGATCGTCCATAAATTACGTCATACAAATTTTACTATTTCAGGCACCCTCACTGTCATAACTTTAGAAACTAGGTTGACACATATCTTCGACATAGGATTTTACTAGTATGCCTGCAGAGATCGTCCTTAAATGACGTCATACAAATTTTACCATTTAAGGGACCCCCACTGTCATTAGTTGATTGTTTATTAGGATCGTCCGTAAATGACGTCAAAAAAATATCACTCCTTTATTAGGATCGTCTGTAAATGATGTCAAAAAATATCACTCTTTTATAAGGATCGTCTGCAAATGATGTCAAAAAAATATCACTTGTTTATAAGGATGATCCTGTAATGACGTTACTTTAATTATGTATCAGGTAAACGTACTGTAGATAATAGAAGCCAGCATTTGAATAGACGCAAGCCTCTGATAGTGACCGTGGGTTTCGCCATAAGCGGTAATGTTAATTTTTACAGCTCAAACTTTTTATTTTTACTAAAAGCTGGGCGCTTCTATACAGAGCTTTACGGCATATCTTTGAGTCTTCAATACCTAACCTAACCTATTGACCAGACAAGAGAATTTTTACAAACCTAGCTGTACAACTCGAACCTCGTCCACCAGATGCATCAAATTTAGTGTTTTATTCACTCGTACATGTGCCTTTCTTCCTAAGCTCACTCGCATTGACACTAGGCGTATCCAGCTAACTAAACCCTGCACCAGCGTCTCTCATACTGACGCAATTCCTAACAAGATCTTTCAAGTCGCTTAAACCCTGCTTTATGGTATCAGCAAACTTCGTACCAAGCACACTCGTACCGGTGTATTAACTTAAACCTGTGCTGTTAATAAACGCACACTTGTACAAGTCCCACTCAAATGCCGTTCATTTTTCCTGGCACATTTTGACCCTTAGCCTGATTTCACGGATACTAACTGCAAGGATTTTATGCTAGCCTTCCTATGTAAACAATGTTTTCCAATGATTAAAACAATTCGCTGTAAGCTCAGCATCTACTTTAGGCCCACGGTGGACAACTCCGGCCCGAAGCGCCGGATTTTCACTAAAGGTTTAAATTCAAGAATAAATTCTTCCAAAAACTACTAAAAGTACCCGTCCTACAAACACGCATCACCACAACGCTCCGTAGAACAGTCATGTCAAACAGGCCGCACAAACGCCGCACGTTTCATAGAGTTGCTTCATGTACGCTTTGGAAAAATAAATCAAGATGTAAAATATTTTGCTACATGTATATTTCAGTTAAAAGAAAGTATGTATGTGGTAATTTAAGTAGGCACTTTTAAAATTAAATTTTTCGTATAATTTTATTACAGTGAAATCCTCCTATAAGGGACCCTTATTTAAGGGAAAACCGCCTAAAGGGACAAATTTAAAATATTTGGTTGGCTGGCTATGCTAACAATGCTAAAATTATCCGGATATAAGGGACCCGATGTAAGGGATAGTCGGGTTTAAGGGACCAATTTTACCACTTATTTGGTATTTTTGACCATTTATAAGAGATATTACAAACACAAGTAGCAAAATTTGTAAATTAAAATGTAAAAACCGAACTGCACAACTGAAGCACTACTTGACTGTTGGACTGTACTCATTTCCTATCTCACCTCATCACCTACATCGTTGGAAATGGAGGCCTATGTGATTGAGAAACTCACATTTTCATATTTTTCAGCAATAGATGACAATTAACTTACGGAAGAGGAAATGACTAAGGAAGAAATTGTAAGTAATATCACCCAACAAGATGAATTAGATGATGAATCTGACAAAGATAAGAAGAATCGCTAGCGTCATTTCCAAGTATTTCTAAAGCTTCTTATATGATACAAAAACTCCACCAATTTTTTATAGCTCAGATGAATGTTGAAGAATCTGTGTTTTCGAATCTTCATAGTAATAATTTGTGTGCGTCAAAACTAACATAAAACAAAGCAAACATCATTAAATGACTTTCTTAAAGAATCTTGATATTTAACTATTATTTAATCCCACTGTAAATATATTAATTTTGACATTGCTTTTACTGCAAAGAAAATATTTTTTTCACTTGATAATTCTCTTACAAGGGAAATCCCTTACATTGTTACACGGGAAATCGGCTAAACTTGACAAAAAAGGTCGGTCCCACGGGGTCTTTTATCTCCAGATTCTACAGTATTTAGTTTTGTTCCCACCTAATTTAATTTGCGCCTTACACGTTTAAAACAGACAAGCCTACTAATCTATTTTTGGCATTTCTTGCGTAAAATAAAATGAATTAAATCAATTAATTATTGCTTAAACATAGTTTATGTTTTAGAGAGAAAGTTAATATTTATTTACAACTGACTTTACAATAACGCTTGCCATAAAGACACAGTTAGAACAATACACAGTTATTAAAATAGCAAAAATAGTTTAGAAATATAACAAAAATGTTGTATACATATTAACTTTACACTAACTGTTAGATAAATTAATATTATATAAATGATTGTGAGCTATTTGACAAGAGCCTCTGATAGTAGCAATCACTATTTCTTCTACTAATTCAAAAGAAAGTCGCATCTTTTTCCTAAAAGACTCAAACAATTCCGGAATCGTGCCACGAGCTTCCACCAGAAAACCTATTACTTATAACTTCTTGAGTTGGTATTTTTCCATAAAGTCGAGAATACATAGATTGTAATGAGATTGTTTTTTAATATAAACATTATCTCCTTGACCAGAATTTTGCTCCATACGTAATGTAGGATCCAGGATTTAACCAGTTTTAGACTTTGTTTGCCAGCAAATTATATCTACGCGTTTAGAAGCCCCATCCGTTACTTTCTCAAACACATTTTAATCCAGTGTCCTTACATGTTTAGCAATTATTGACCGAACTTCATGGTGTCGACTGTTACTCAGTATGCTTCCCACTTGACATTTACCCAAAACATGAGAGATAGTTTCTTTCTCTACACAGTGTATGCAGAGAGTAGATTCTAACAAACCTTGCTACTAACTACAACTAATACAAAAAGAACAAAACGCACTGACAAAATGTTCACAACATGTGTTAAATTTAACAAAGCAAAGTGGAAATTGTTGTCAATATTACTCCAATTAAAGCTTTTATTCACGTTACAACAACCTCCTTTAAGACAAAAATATCGCTGGGGAAAATTATTTGATTATATATGCAATAAAAATTGCATTCCAACTAGTTTTGAAAAACTAAAAGCAGTCCAAAATACGCAAAATTGTTTGACACCACTGCAGTAAAATACAATACTGTATGTCGCATATGTTGCTAGCATAAAACTGGTCTATATTAAAGAGCGTAGCAAAAGTGGCTAGAAATAAAAAATTGAATTTTCCGCTTAAAGCCGAATCCAGAAGCCAAAAAAATACAGCATACGGATTAAGCTTCTTGTGAACATAGGGATTTGGATTTAGATTAGGCTAACAGAATTTTTGCTTTTCGGATTCAAATTAGGATTTAGCTTAAGAACAAATTTAGCTTAATTCAGCTTTTAGATTTGGATTGAGCCTAAGCTTACCATCCCTGGCATAAAGTGACTGTATTATGCCACAAAAGTTGAACTATGCTTTATGTGGTAGAATTCGAAACTATCTATTTCCACCTAGTTTTAGTTATATATATTTCTAACTTCAAAATGGCACATTAAAATTACCTTAACTATATTTAGTTACTGCTTTTTAGGAGCGCAAGTGCCGCGTTCATACAACAACTACTTGCTACGTCGTCACGCAAGTGTGATGCCGTACTTTTATTAAAATTACCTTAATTATTTTTAGCTGTTTTCTAGTCTCAACGCAAGTGTCAATTCCGAACTTGCAGCTACTGGCAGTGTCTCAGCTTACGTTCACTTTTCGCCTATCTAAATTAAATCTATGTTTTCCAAACTAACTATTGAAGTATATTATTTTATTTTGCGGGTCGAATGGCGGGTCACGGGGTCAGTCCCGCGTTACCCCGCACCTTTGAAAAAGGATAAAATAAAACGTAGTAAATTATTATCTACTTTTGGAAAATAACAATTAATAGATGCAGGGAAGGCTGACCAAAGTGCTGCGGTCCCTAAATGCTAGTCCTTGCTGGCTATATGAGAGGTAACGGCAATATTGGGGAAGACTTTATAAATTGCGGACTAACTAATGGGCTGGTGTATGGTGAGCACAGTAATTTAACGGATGCAACTTAAATCGAAGAAATGAAATGACGCGCTTACAGATAAATATATATTTAAGTTATTATGTAGTAAATAGAAAATACCAAATGCTATAATTAACAGAATGTAAGTACATGAATATATAATGTGAATATACGAATTAATATACATTTACTTTATTCAATGGAAACGGAAAAAGGGATTAATGTCCCGAAACAAAATATGATTCCTAACCAAAATGGTACTGTTACTTTACTTTTAAGTAAAACAAAAAAGAGAAGTTAAATGTTTATGAATTGGTTTCTTCCAAATATTTTATAATATATAAATTGTAAATGATACGATACAGTGAGATGCTTACTCGATCAGAATTCGTACAGTCCGAGAGATGGGGTTCAAAATTGTGAAACCTAATAAACAGAGATAATTATATATTGACCTACGACCATTTATAACTATGTAATACTTAATCTCTACTTTAAACTTTGTAAACAAAATAACTACTTTCAAAATAATATTTCTACGATCGAAAACGAAAGAAGAATACGAGCCAGAAGTATTCAGTCAAGATTTTAACGTAACGGAAAAAAAAATCCTACGAGCGAGATAGTTTAGCTGTTGCTGTAAATTTAATTCAAAGCCGACTCTCAGAGATCTTGAAATCTCTCTCTGAGGAAGCCTCTGAAGGACGCTTCCTCTCTCGTCCCTACATTCACTACGGGGGTTGGGGTTTATTTTCCTCCTGATCGAATTCTGACGAACAAGTATCGCATCTACGGATCCTTTTCGAGTTTGCTGCTCTGAAAGGATTTCTTGAGACTGTCAAATATTCTTCTTTCATCAGATACGAAATAATGTAAGATTTTAAGCTCTATAAACATCACGTTCACAATAATAGAGAATATCAGAGTCAGAGCTGAGGAGGTGAGGGTGAGAATGAATTTGTCAGCAACAATAAAAATATCTCGGTACAAGAAGGCGCAAGGCAGGCACTGCATGCACGTTGAAATGAAATACCATAGAAACAAAAACCCACTACACAATGTCCTAGCAGCAGCCCTGAAAATGCTGTATTTAGGGGTCGAACGCAAATGACGCAACCCATGTTGAGGGTGGGTGACTTGACGTCCCATGTTAAAGATAACAATTTACGCAATGCTTAAGAGGTTGACAAGGTGGATGTTTGGGTTCAAAAATTTGGTAAATTTAAGTGAGGTCATTTGTGTCAGGCCCCCTACAGCGCGAGTTTTGTTTTATTTTGAAACGAACAAACTCAAAGCTGATTGGTGCATTTTATAATTCATATTCACACAATTTTACAGGAAATAATTTTTTCAACTAGGGGCCAAATGAGAATGGCAGCTGGCAAGAATTGAGCTACGATTTGTTTTCTTTTTGTTTACACTGAAAACGAAACAAGGCCTTTCATATTCAGCTGCCCTTCTTGCTGGCAGCTACAGCACACTTATTTTTAAAACAAAAGAGAAGTTAAGTCAAGGCCAGGCCAGACATGAATCTAGTTCAAATTTTCACGATTTTTAGCAGAACTGCCATGCTATTGATAATTTTCATGACTGCAATTGCCTCAGTGCAGTTTTTACATTTAGTTTAAAAGTGGGTCTTTGACAAGACAGACGTATGGGCATGCATGAGCACCGCCCACCATAAATCATCTTTTGTTTTACAGGTATTGCATTTAATGTTTATTTTACAATTTAATTAAGATTATTTTGACGATTGTGGCGTAGTAGTAAAGTTTGACGTGAATTTTGGACGAACTTATTAAGGAGCACTGGAGCACTTATCAAGAAATTTTCAGTGAAGCTGTCGGGGAGTTAGTATTAGCAATGGGAATGTTGGAGTGTCGGTGTCGGGTAAAATTGCGGGCGGTTTAATTTTATATTCTGTTCTTTCCCCATTCCCCGGTTTCTTCCAGCGCAACGTGCAACCCTTAAACCTCTATTGCTGTTCTACAATATTGATGACTTGTCTGACTGAAAGTCCTGAGTCAAATTTCGAGTGGGGTTTCCGGCTCTGCTCTGGTCCCGGCCCCGGCAGTACGGGTTCTAGAGACGGAGATTTTAAGTGTTTTGAATGGAAATTCAGCATCAGCAAAGTCAGGCTTGATGTAAGAAAATATCTATAGGTATCCTTTGTAGCATAGCCATGCCTGATAGCCATGATAATATGTTTTGGTTTATTTATATAACTATTGAATTACTTGTGGTCGTGGCGGTAGAATTGTATGTAGTTTTTGATCAGATGATTTGAATGACGATGATGTCGCCGTTTTTTATTCGTGGTATTTAATTTATTGTTCCCTAGTGGCTTTCTTGCCTTGACTTGCTTGCTCTACCCATTTTCTGGAAGTTATGGACACACAGTTCCTCCAATTGTAGTCCATGGTAGTCACACACTTTTCTATTGTTATCGTACGGATTCGTATTTCATAGAGGTCCATGCAGAGCATATATCTATAGATCTATAGGGTGATATATTTATGAACTTGAACAATTTAGCATTCAATAGGACACAACAGACAACATGCATGTCTAAATATCTGTAGAGGGAGGTTGGTTCATTATTACTAATATTATGATTATCAGTCTGGCACTTTGAGTCAATTTTAAACGTGTGACGGTCAAATTTGAACGACCAGTATTTTTGCAAAACGATCATTTTCGATCGTGAGGCGATCAAAACTGAACGTTTAACGTTCAATTTTGATGGTTTGGTGACTTACATGCTAATCTCATGCATACAAATTTAACTTTTCCCCTCATTATCGTTTACTACGACAGTTCTGACGGAAGAGGGTACAGTTGTAAAATGTGCTAAATTTTACGCTCTTTCTGCTTAGAAAGTTATTTTACTTGTCAGGATTGAAATTTGGCTGTCAGGTTTATTTTAATGACTTTTAGGGCTCAAGCGATCAAAATTGAACGTTAAACGTTCAATTTTGAACGCCTCACGAACAAAAATGATCTTTTTGCAAAAATACTGGTCGTTCAAATTTAACCGTCGCACGTTCAAAATTGACTCAAAGTGCCAGACTGATTATGCGTGCAGCGCGTACTCTACCCAAGTATTTTAAACACATTTTATGAATATAAATATATAGGTACTTCACGTGTGACACGGTGACGGTAGTCGTATTCGGGTTCGGTTTTGGCGCACACAGTCAGCAGAGCAGTGCCGGAGCCGGGGCGGCCTGCGCGTGGGTATATTGATTCCAGTGATATGCTTTTAAAAATGCTGGACAATGTGTAGAATGCTGGGTTTTGAGTTTAGCAGTGTTGGTGATGGTGCTGGTGCCCATAGTGGTGGTTAAATGCTGAATTGTATGATCAATATTCCGAAATTCCCAACGGATTTTTTTGTATCGTTTATATACTGTTGATATACCATATATATTAAATTCAATTAAAAAAGGATTCCGCGGGACCGTCCAAATCTGTCCCTTATAACCGAATTTCTTTTTAACCATCAAAGGGATATCCCTTTTAGGCAGTTATTATTTTTTTTTAAACAAATTTCTTTCTTTCTAAAAGAGTAAGTTATTTACAATGTTGTCCGTGGTCAGTTAGTTAGAATAAAAACAGTCAGTTAATTTAGTTTGTTTAGATTTATTTTGATTTTGATGTTGACGCACACATATACTTAAATTATAATATATTTTATATTTTTATCTTGTTTTTTATCCATTTTCCTTTAAATTTCCCTTTTTAAGCGACAAGAAACCAAAAATTGAAAAAATTAAAATTGGTTAAGAACTGCAAAAGCTACATTTTTGAAAATTTTTAGAATTTAAAATTGTAAAACTGTATAGCTTTACTTAGGGCAAACGACGCCAAATGAAACCAAGTTACTTTGGAACTGCACTATTTAGAAGTAGCCTGATTTGTGAAAGTAGGCATTATTAAATTCTGTATAAGTCATTTCTTTACTTGTAGATCATTACTAACACTGATTATATATAACAAAACTGAGCTAATGTATAAAGTAACCGGACTTAAATTTTCTTAAAACATTTCAAAATGGCCATTCTGTGAAAAACGAATTTTCACTCAGGTAGATATGACTGGTGGTTGTGAATCTGCGATCCAGGCTTTAAAATTTGCATGAAAATATTTGCCATTACCGCCAATAATCGCCATTGACATAAGTTCAATATGTTTTTAATGAATTTAGCGTCATTCTTCTACAGGACTAAAATTCCTAGAAGATTAAAGTATGGTTGTTGATAAGATTTCAGAGGCAGCAAGGTCTAGTAATTATGGTTATGTTGGCCGGATCGCTTATATAAGGACTTGTGTTCTGTCTTCTTTGATGGATAACCTATTATTTTGACTAGCAGTATGCAACCATACAAGCTGCTAGCTTGTTTCAGGCCACACAGTTTCAAATCCATAATGTACTAGGATACGAACGCAACAATCTGAAGCTCCCTTTAAGATGTTTCTGTGAGCTTTATGCTTGCAATTTGGCTAGGTAACGGTTTCTGTCCTAATTTGGTAATACGTCGCTAAGCCTGGCTGTGTCTCAGCATAGACATTTGTCAATTAATATATAAAACGAACAGCAAACGTACCCGCGTGATACTACATTTCTAGGTCTATGCGCATATTGGACAAAAGGCTATTTAAAGTGTGAGGCAATGCGATGTTAAGCATACATAGGCGAATTTTTAATTTTTGCTTCCCTTAACATTGAAGCGTTATATGTGAGATTTCAATTATGTGTTGTTGGGGAAGCATGCAGAATCCTAGCAGACATTTGAAATCAACTACTTAACTCAAGTAACTTCTGCCAATGTTATTTAAATAGTGGACTTTATAAATTGAAAACTTTAACTGTATACTCATAAAAATATTGAAAATATAATTAAATCATAAAATAGACACGTCGTTAACATATAGTAAATACTTTAACTACTAAATAATTAACCACAATATTTTTACTATACACAGCGCAAATTACATGTTGCATTGTTATCCGTGGTCATGAGTACAATAAACTACATACACTAACGATATTTGGTATACAACAAAATGCACTGAATTTTGTGTTTTAACACTTAAAAAAAGAACGTATCAAGACTGTCAACTGTTCAACTGTCAATGGAATCAGAGTCAGAAATCGTTAGGTGGGTTAGGTAAGCGATTTCAAAAGTCTGCTAGGATTCTACAAGCTGCCTCAACAACGCAATTGTTAAACTCACATACAACGCTTCAATAGTACAAGATAAAAAAAGGGAAAATTTGCCTATGTATGATTAACATCGCGTTGTCTTACACAACAAATAGCCTTTTGTGTGTATTAGTACTGCGTTTCTATCTACTTGAATCTTTTAATGAGTCTGTAATTTTATTGTTAAAGTATTGTAGTTGTAATACCACCAGGTATAGTAGGTATAGTAGTTAGGTATGTATTAGGTCACTCTGATAACAATCATTACATACCAAGTTAAACCAATTATACCATTGCAAAAAAATAGCAAACAAAACATTATTGTAAAACTTGTTAGTATTTTGTTTGTTTTTTACGTTTTTATTTTAAATAAATTAGAAGAAATGTGTTAAATTATACACCACTTTGTTTTTAAGCAACAATAATGATTGATTAATGGCCATTTCATACTTCGCTATTAAAACTACATTTAAATATATTTCACTGTAAAGATGTAAACAAATATAAAGTATCTGAAAATTGTGTTTTTTAAATCTACAGACAATAATAAACTTTACTATTTACAATATTATTACTTCGGCAGTACACATTCCCAATACTTCATTGCTTTCGCTGTGTGTATTAGCTTCTACAAGAACAACCAAACTATGTTTTTTTTAAGTATAAGACTAGTTTCAAGATTCGTTATCCTTGAAAATGCACGGATTGACAAAAAAAGAACAAAGAAATGATAGCGCGTCTAAAGTGTCGTCTCCTAACATTGATCTAAATTTTGTGCATATTTGCACTGCCTGAGAAAAAGCTCGTTCACTCTCAACAGACGCCGGTTTCAAAGTAATAAGAGCATCGTACATTTTTAATATATAGCCTGTCCTTTTAAATACCTTTTTGTGATGTGTCATTTCAGCTGATAATTTTTAGCTTGTCTTTTGAGTCAGGTGGATTTGGGTGGTCAGTTCTATCTTTAGCTTTTGCAAATAATTCCTGAAGTTCCTGCGCGAATGACTTTGGACTCACGACTGTTTCTTATGAAACTGAAACTGCTTCAACAGGTTCATCGAATGTATTGTACAACACACGAATTAGTTTTAACAAGTGAGTTATGATGTGTTTTTTGGTTGGAATATCAAAAAGACTAAAATACGTGCTATAATTGTCTGCTATAAGCTCAAAATCATTGTCACCAGGTTCTAACTCTAAATACCTTGGAAAATCGTATTGTTTATCATCAGGTTTTTGTGGTGCTAGTATTACAGGAACTATATTAGTAAAAGTACTGGTAGCCAAATACTTCATAACTCTATAATTATCATTAAATCGTGCTTTCATTCTGATATATAATCTCTTTGCAAATTTATTAGTGAGGGGATTGTTGTGTTTTTAGCACTCCGTTTAAACCCACTTCACAGCCAGATATCCTAGATGTAGATTGCAGTCCCTAGCTGACAATGATGTAATCGTAGCTTCTACAGGTTTCAAAGTTTTTACAATGCATCTTATAATGTATTTTTCCTGTCTTGTGATTATCATTTCTGACTTAATATCCAAAGGAGTTTTATCGGCACATTCATCGATCTCTAGATACCTCTCCAACATGTAATAAAGACTTGACCATCTTGTTTTTGAATCCACCTTTAGATTTTTGGATTCTGTGGATTTAAGATTAAATTTTTGTTTGACATAAATTTGAAGTTTTTCATTGTTCCAAAGTGATTTTTTAAAAAATCTCCCTAGTTTTCTAATCTTGCCAATGGTCTCTTTAACTGTTAAATCCTGAAATAACGCTGGTTCTTCTGTTTTGACAAAATTAAATCCTGCTAGACATTCAGTCTCGTCAGTATTTAGATTTTCATCATGCAAAGAGTCTAACGCGTTTTGTTGGACTGGATCCACTACACTGACGCGCTGATTTTTGTAAAGCACATCAACCACTGCTAGATGGATTCCGTAGATAAGACATAGCTGATGCTGTGCCCCAGGCTCATCGCGTCTCAGCTTAACCATCGTGGCTGCTCCGTCTGTTGGTAATCCGACTATATCATCATTATAGTCAATACTGAAATCTTCTAACCTTTCAAGCAGTAACTCCATTAATCTACCTGCAGTTGCACTTCCTGTTATTTTAATGAGCCCTAAGCTCCAGAACAACTTTTTTGTTGCAAATAAATTCACGTTCATATAGCGTTTGTTGCCAACTGAAGTCCACTTATCTATCACAATACAAAACTTTGAGCCATGTTTTTTCAGATCCTTAATACTCTGTAAAGTTTAAAACAAGTACACATACATTGTACGTACAAGAAAAATCTCATGAACTAGTGGTTTTCTTCGCTTTGTTGTCGCTATAAAAACTACTCTACAACCTGCATGCTTTACTACAAGGTATAAGGTATAATTGTAATTTAGTCTAAAAATAGATTGAGACAGTTATAAAATTGTACCATGATAACTGCTTCCTTAACACGTAAGAAGTAATTTATTACGTATGACTTAACGGTCTTATCTGAAGTCGGCATGCTTTTGCTTCTATTAGGCATGAACATTAGTGCAATTATGCAAGCCTGTATGTCCTCGTGCTCAAACAACTTAAATGACAAACCTCGTTTGGCTGTGAGCCGGGCAAGTATTCCCATAATGGATTGTTCAGTGGCTAAGATATACAATCCTGCACCAAATCTTGAACTCATCAAAGCTTTTGAAGCAACATCTAGGTCTAAAATAAAGTCTAAGTATCACGTATTGTTTCAAATCTCACAAAATATAGGTCGATATTCACTTTTTGGCTTCTTTGCCTCCAAGCATGAATACCTAGTATTAGAATTTATAAATTTATTTATTAATTTAATCATAAAATGATTAAACGTAGACAGGCACCATCTTATTAATCGTAAGTTTTATTAGTAAGGGGAATTTTAAACTTGTCCCTAACAAATTTTATTGAATAAAAAGTAGAACAAATCTTCTAAAAACCGTTTTTTAATCTATTGCTCTTTTATATAGAATAATAAATACCAATCCTGTAAGTCTTGTTTAAGAAGGTGATTCACAAACAGGAGCTCATAATAATATTGTGCGTGATTTTAAGAAGGGTATGATACGACTCTGATTGTAGTACTAAATGTAGTAACTTTACTACTTCTAATTGTTTTAAAGGCAGCGTGAATAACAATTATTCTAACCTCAAATAGAGGGGATTACCAAAAATAAAGCTAAATACTAATGAAAATATACAATATGTAAGGTGAACAGACATCACTTTTACCTAATAATTTTTTCTTATAAAATGAACTTCGTAATTAAAAACTGCAAAATTTGTGAAGAATAAAAACAACTAAACAAATTTACAAATAACCGTAAATCTGAAATGGGTCGCTTTATTAATTTAATTTACATGTAGTTTCTAGAATGTTCGTCCGATTTTCAAAACAATTGCAGTTTTGTGATTTCCAGGACATTGTCTTAAAACAAAAATTAGAACATTTATAATTTTAAAATTTTTTATTTTTTTCCGAAATTTGTTTTTGAAAATTAATTTTTTTGAAGGCAGTGAAAATACCTCAATTTTATTAAAAACATGAACATTTTTTAAACTTTATTCAAATTTTTAGATAATGTTGCAGAGATCACAGAACTACAAATTTTTTGAAAATCCGATCAAAATTGTAGGAGCTACAGGGTTGCAAAGTTGCAAACAATCAATTTTTTTGAACTTTGGCGCTTAATTAAGAGCGAACGGCGCAAAATGCAGTCGAGTTACTTTGGATCTGTAGTAACCAAGTGCAGCCAAATCTAGTATGGGTATTGTTTTTAAAATCGAGAGAGTATATGCGGCGGCATTCCCTTGTTAGTTTTACCTTCCTTGCTGAAACAAATTTTTAAAATGGGAATAAATACTTTTTTATTGGGCTCTGTTCCAATTAGGGGTTGTAGGATATTTTCCCACCAGGACATTATTTTTCCATACATTGTTCTCCTAAGGAGTACCGTGGACATTTTTCTACCAGTATCGAAATCACTTCTGTCAAGGAAACAAGTGTATTATCCATGTTTTGACGAGTTTTTCTTTCCACCTAATTTATGCATTCGAGGTTATTCCAGAAAATATGCATTCATAGCTTATTATAACTAACTGAAGAACTAAAATGCGACTTTTTTGCGGTTTTATGAAATAATAGTTAATGGTTTAGCAATTTATTGAATAAGTATCTGTTAAAGAAATACTACTATACTTGCGTCGTACTTCAGATTAAGAATTTTGCACACTCATGAGAACGTTTACGAGTACCTACATGTATATATTTTGTAAATCGACACACTTGTTTCTTTTAGAGGAGCCATTTTGATACTAGGAGAAAAATGACCTCGGTTACAAATTGGGAGGAAATTGCCCATGAGTCAATTGCCCGGGTAGAAAATGTCCGTTCACCTTAATGAGGATCAATTAAATTTTAAAATTTTGAATTTTAGTGTTGTGATTGGTGCATAGACAAAAAGTGTAAATCAGTCATAAAAAGGTGCCAAACATAACTTTTTTAAAATATTGTCGAAAGAAACATGACAAAATGACAAAGCGCGTCGAATGGTACTATAAAAAGTGTAAGTAGTTAAAAACTGAAGGCCCCAAGTCAGTTACAAGGTTTCTATCTAACCACAATTTGCAAATTTTAATAAGAAGATAATCACACCAATCGCTGAGCATGATTAAGCCAAAAACAAAATTTTGAACTGAAATAAAAATAAACAGCATTAACGCGAATTTCATAGTAATAAGGGTTTGTAAGTCGAAGGTTATAGCATTTAGTAGGACATTCATCGAGCAAGTGTTTACACTGACACCGAGCTTCTATGTGAAACATGGGAATGGAGGGCGGTGTCGAGAACATGCATAGTCCCCGGCCGGTTGTAGGACATTGGCTACCCGAACATTTGCTACCCGGACAATTGATACCCGGACATTTGCTACCCAGACAATTGATACCCGGACATTTTCTACCCGGAAAATTGATACCCGGACATTTGCTACCCGGACAATTGATACCCGGACATTTGCTACCCGGACAATTGATACCCGGACATTTTCTACCCAAAACACAACCTAGGACATTTGCTACCCATGGCTAAAGTAGAAATAAAATGCATGGACAATATTTATAAGTGTACCGTGATAACATGGCGTCGTTAAAACAAGTTTATTAATGTTATTATTGTTAATGATAGAAGATGGAATAATTGTGGATGTCGTTAAAAAATGAAATTTAAAATTGTATATTGTCTTTACAATTAATTTGTCTATTTAATATACCGTGCATATTAAGACGATTAAGAGACAAAATTAAGACATTGGTCAGGGTTCGGAAAATGCCACCTTTTTATAGAAAATACCATGACACTGGCATATACTGGTAAATACCGGTATATACCGGTATAAATTGCCAAATACTGGTAAATACTTATGTACGCTTAAACTTTGAAACACAACTGCTAATTCAATTATAGTTAAAAACCAGTAGCATGTAATTTATTATATAGTGCAGTAAAAATATCTGTAATGCTGAATTACGGCATAATGGCAAAATCAAGTTGACCATTTTGCTGCTTTCAATACCATATACAATAGGCCTAAAATCTTTTTTTTAAAATTTTGAAAGCAACTATTTAAACACTATGAATTTAAATATGATACATCTGAAACACATTTGAAAATTTTCGTAAAAACTTGATTTTTTCATAACATTTTTAATTCTTGATTTCGACACTCTTTGTCTTTTCATGAATTTTTCAATTCCTATTTAGTGCACAAAATCATATTGTTTTATGTAGAAAAACTTAATCGTTTATAGTGTTTAGTCACTTTATAATTGCATCTACTTAGCATGCCTAGACAAAACAATTTAAAAAATGTCTAGTAAAACTACAATTGTTTTACATACTGCACTATGAAATATAGTAGCATAAAAAAATAGTTTCTTTTGGTATTTTTGTTAGAAATTTAGTTTTCCTTTAATTTATTCCTCATCAGTGATTGTATAAAGCCAGTATAATGCCAAGAAGAAATTCAAAAGTTTTTTTAATTTACCACTTTATACCAGTATATGCCAGTATGTGCCAATGTGCCACTAAAACAGTATTTACCACCCCTGGTATTTACCGGTATTTACCATGGTATTTGCCACAGTGGTATTTACCACTTCCGAAACCTGACATTGGTGTGAAAATGTAAAAACCAGACAACATAACAAGCCATTGTAGACAAGCTACAATAATTACAGATAAAAACGGTAGCAATAAAATTATAACGTATTCCTAAATATAATAAAATAAATAAAACTCCTGATGAGTCTAAATGTAAGTTTTTTTTGTGACGTAATTATGGTGAAAAGACAGCTTCTGGTTTAAAATCAAATAATTATACATATAACGTTTAAATATTATTTTTGAACGACCATCTACAATTATACCGACTTCTATCATTAGAGTAATAGCATTAATAAAATATGTTAACGATACCGCATGTTATCATAGTACACTTTTTGTAGGTTTTCTAAAGTTATATTTTATTTTCAGTATTTAAAAAACAAAGTATCATGGTACACTCATAAATATTGTCCATGCATTTTATATCTACTTTAGCCATGGGTAGCAAATGTTCTAGGTTTGAGCGTGGGTAGCAAATGTTCTAGGTTTGAGCGTGGGTAACAAATGTTCTAGGTTTGAGCGTGGGTAGCAAATGTTCTAGGTTTGAGCGTGGGTAGCAAATTTCCTAGGTTATGGGTAGCAAATGTCCTAGGTTATGGGTAGCAAATGTCCTAGGTTATGGGTAGCCAATGTCCTAGGTTATGGGTAGCAAATGTCCTAGGTTATGGGTAGCAAATGTCCTAGGTTATGGGTAACAAATTTCCTAGGTTGGGTTTTGGGTAGCAAATGTCCGGGTAGCCATTGTCCGTTTACCTCCCGGCCAAGCCTAGAAAACTTAACCCAGCCAAGACTGCGGGTAAAACGTTTAGACTGTAATAACATCTTGACCCAGGCAAGCCTGTGTTAAAAACTAAACCCGGGCAAGTCTGCTGCCAAAATTTAACACAGGTAAGCATTTAGCCAAAAAGTAAACCTGGTTCGTTGACCATAATGTAATCCGGGCAAGCTTTTGCCCGAACCAATACAGGTAATTTGGCCGCATCCAATGCAACGTAGGATTTACCCCGTCTTGCTAATATTCGGGTTAATCCGTAGTTATTCTAATACGGATATATACCGAATACTGCAGGGGCCTAGAGAATCAGACTTTCCCACTGTTGAGGAGGGCATTTTGATCAGTTATGACCAACGCGATGCTTTAATGACGATTGTATTATATTTTTTCCTCCTGGTATCAAAATCAATTAAGGGTTGCAGAGGTTTCAGAAAAATGTCTTTTTATGATTGTATGGAGAGGTAGACGTCAATTAGTCAAATTAGTACCCACCCATCAAAAAATAGTCTTTAATATTAGTGGCAACCAATAGGGTTGCTAACTGCTAGTGTCTTTTAAACTTTGCAAAATATTAGTAACCCAGCTGCCTGCTACTTCTGTTGTAATGCGTTAACTAAGATATAGGATGAAAATGAATCCATTGTGTTATACCCAGGAACGCTCGCCATGATGATGCAGTCCAAACATACCACTTTAAAAAGTTCAATAAAGTTGAAATATTTGTATTTAAAATTATAACAAGAGATTAATTAAAAAAAATTAAAATAGGATTTAATAGGGCATTTTAAATCCCTAAAACAAATTATTTATTTATTTGCGCTCGTCAAAGTTATACTCAATAATACTTCATCTATATTTTAACAATACCGTATAAACCTTGACTTATGACATTAAATTTTTTAAGCACACTTTTTAAATTCTGGGTTACATGGAAAAGGTAACCCCCTATACTTACGCGTACCTTCGTATACGTAATATATAGACGACCCCCACATGGGACTTACTGGACTGATAGTCAAAGGCTTTTGAGGACTGTGGACTGACTGACTGATTCAAAATGTTTAAAAATGACTTTTTGGGACTGGTACTGACAAAGACAGAGTTGAAAAATGTAATACAAAGACAACCGCAAATAGAATAGAATTAACGTAGTCGTAGTTCAACGCCGTCTCATGAATATCTGCTACTTTCGAATTTTTCTGTTGTTGCCTCACCGCAACTATTGAGTCTAGGGTTTTGTAAGTACCTCATTACACGCTTAGAAAAGATCTTGACACGAATGTAGTTAGGCCGTGGCAACAGGTTATGCTGTTAACTTTGACAGCATTAGTAGTAAAAAATGAAATTTTTGAAGGTGAGGAAAACTGTTAACCACATACAACAAGGCTGCTGTTGCAAAACCCAACACCAAACTTGTTAAATCTACACTAAACCTGTTGAAGCATTTATATCACTTTATGTATGCTAAATTATTATTATTATTATTATTACTATGGGGTTTTATTCATTGCCAATTTAGGATCACATACACAACAATAACACAAGTTTGCATCGCTACCATCGAAAATAGTAATCACAGTTAATTTGATAGAATAATTCAAATTTAAATGAATTTATATCTTTATCCTACTTATTTGCTATAACTTAACATTTGGCTTAACACGTTTAATTTGTTATTATGAAAAAGGAAGAAGCTCACGCGTCATATATCAAGCGCAGTGATTTAAAGATTTTACAAATTAGGTATAATAATCAGTTTTAAAGGAAAAAAACTTATAATTTATCTTTTTACTAATACCTTAAACTATATCATGTCCTATTATTAAGTAACTTAACTAACGAAGGAATTGTTGATTTTTTGTACCTTTCTTTATTGCACGTTACAGTAACATATTTAAGATTATTTCTACTTGGTCTTGTATTCTTTCTAACATAAGGTTTTAACCAATCCTTATATCTATCAGATTTAATTAGCTTGCTACCAAATTTAATTAACAAACTTTTGAACCTGTCCTTAATTAACTGAATGTTCAATTTATTCGCAACTTTCTTATAATATTTTTCACTCACATATCTGTTCACAATTATTCCTAGACATCTTTTTTCTACAGTGGTAATCTTATTCATTAGGTATTTTGGTAGCCCTTGACTTAAAACAGATGAGGCATATTCTAATTTACAACGTAGGTATGTTTTGTACACAGTAGTTAATTGTTGTTAGTTCATTCCACAGTTTTTTAATTTCCTTAAAATATAGAGTTTCTTTGAATTAGTTTTAACTAAATGATGCACATGATCACTCTATGTGCACGAGTTATTTATATGTATACCAAAAAGTTTAGTACTAGTCACAATTGGCAGGGCAACACCATTAATTTTTAATTCTATGGAACTAAATTTTTTTCTTAGATGGGTCCACTATTAACACTGATCATTTCGTGTGGTTTAACTTCATTTTTAATTCCTCCACCCACTGACAAATATCATTAAGATAAGTTTGAATTTGAGGTAGTTGATTATACTTAATTTTTTCAGCCAATGTCATGTCATCCACAAAGCCATTTGGTAAATTTTTTTGCAGCTCAAGTTTGCTCTGATATTTGTCACTAAAATTATTTAAAATTCTATTTATTAATATTACAAATAATAATAGGGCCAATTTAGTTCCTTAAGGGGTACCATTACAAATGTCATGGAAGTCTGACATTAAATTATTCCCCCTGACACATTGACACCTTCGGTACAAAAAATCCTCTAGCCATCTTACGTAATAACTGTCTACTTCTAACAATTTTAGCTCATTAATTAAGATATTATAATCTACCAAATCAAACGCTTTAGAGAGATCCAATAAGACTAGTGCAACATATGTATTTGGCTCATCTAGGGATTTATACACAAAATCATACAGATTGACTAAGTAATGTACCGTAGATGCCCCTTTAATAGAACCGTATTGATTTAAACCTATTTTGTTAATTATTTCTACATAAAGTTTATCAAAAACAAATTCTTCCATTATCTTACTAAATATGTCAGTTTGCGACAATGGTCTCAGATTATCAATAGTTACTGAATTAACATTTTTTGGAATTGGGGTTATAAACCCTTTTTTCCATAATTTAGGAATAACAAAATATTAAAATAAAAAAATTATATATGTGAGTTAGTAGTTCAGCTACACAAAAACCAAACTCTTTTATACTTTTTGATGGGATGCCAGTAGGTATATTAGATTTTGATTCCTTAATTAAATCAATTTTTTTACGACGTTTAGTTCATTTACTTTAAGTGGTTCTCCTTTGGGCTTACTATTATTAAAAAAATCACTTTTTACTAAGGGGCTATATTCTGTATTAATTTTTGAAAAGTGCAAATTAATATTATTAAGTGTTGCTATCATACTCATATCATAGTTATTTAGCTTTATTTGGGATACAATAGATTGTTTTTCTTAGGTACCACAAACCTTAGCTACAAGACTGTAAAAATCCTTACAATTTCCCATTTCTAGTTTTTTTAACAATTTACAATTAGACATTGCCTTTGTGTCAGTAATTAACTTATTATACAAATTTTTTTCATTAAGGTAATTTTAATTACAACGTTTTAATTTAAATAATTGTTTGGAGAAGTTCCTCATCTCTTTAGTTACCCAAGTCTGTTCACATATCTTTACATTCTTTGTTTTTAATGGAAAAGCTTCAACAAAAGAAGTTTGAACAAGCTTATTAAATATTTCACACATCATATTAATATCTTCACAAGCATAAAATTCCCCCAAGTTACACAATTAGTAATCCATAGTTATTGTGTTGAGTCAGTCCAGTAATTAAGGAGCCAGGTTTGTAAGTCTAAATGGTGGGGGTTCCATTCCAGTTATTTGTGGTATTTTTAGTGTTATTTTTTAATAAATAAAATCGTTTAACAGGATTAGTGTTGCGTGATCCAACACCGTTCTAGTATACTCAGTCTAACAGTATACACTGCAAATCACTAACCATAATCCTGTTGACCGCGGTTAACAGGATTCACTGTGGATGTCGGAGTAACAAGAAAGTAGTTACAATTTAACAGTAAAATAGTCAATTCACTCCTATTTTTCTAAGCGTGTATCAACATAAAAAATTGCGAACAAATAGATCAAAATTTGGGTAAAACCTAAATACTATATTTTAAATTTTTGAGTAGGATCTACGTTCCCTATAATACGCGATCATGTTATGATCGCGTGCTAATTTTGAAGAAATTTTAATTTCGATTTGTGGCCTAAATAAAAATAATAACGTAACTGATTATATTATATTTTTATATCAGTTACCGATTTATCTATTTAATGAGGTGAAGAAAATATCATGAATTTTATAATTATTAGAACTAATTTTTCAATGCTATCTTAAAAAATATTAAATATTTTTAATTACTCCCCTCGGGGTAAATTTTTTATTTTTTGCTCCGTACTGTTAACATATGTATTCCCTAAACATTTGTTTTTAAAAATATCTGTATTTATTTTCGTGCTCAAAAGGCCAAATTTTGAACTTAAAGTTAACTGCATACCCTTTCTTGCGTATGCAATTAAAGCTGCAAAGCAGTGTGCTTTGCATTTTGCTCGTTAAATTCAAATTTTTGGTGGAACAGAAAAAGCAAAATTCGGTTGCAAAGTTTGCACTTTGCACTATGCCTTTGCAATTCGCACTTTGCAATTTTCACGTTTTGGTGAAACACAAACTTTGCATTTGCTATTTTTAAATTGCAAATTTAAATCACCATACGCACTTTTAGATATAGCGTAATATTGAATACAGATACGGCTTCGCCCAAAGCAAAAATAAGATTAAAATGTAAATCAAACATTAGTATTTAAATATTTTAATTGCCACTTACACTAGAGATCTAAAAACTAAATTCAAATAACCTATGTATCCGTTTGTCATCTCTTTATTTAAATTATTGTTAAAAACTTAATTAGACTTGTTTAAATAACTAATAATAATTATACGAAATGTTGGAGAGAACAATACACGAAAAGTTGTATCATGAAGTGGAGCATTTGCCTTCCTCCAAAACTTGAAAACTTGGATTTGATGGTCTTCAACACCCAGAGATGATTAGGTAGTAAGTCCAGAAATATGCAATTTGGTTATGGATGTACGATAGGTTAATATGACTATATGATAGTGTGAGAATGGGGACTAGAATATGCAGAGAGAAAAGTAATGGTAATGGTAATGGTATAGTTGTAATAAGTAGTACAGCTGTAGTAATGAGAAAAGTTAGCTCTGTAGATTTAGTGTAAGATAAGGTTCTCGTTTTCTTGAATTCTCGATTGACAGGATTTCAACATTTTTATCAATAGAGATACGAGATTTTCTCGAAGAGCAGAGAAATTTCTCAAAACTGAGACGGTTTTATTGAATAAATAAATTTTAAATAACAAATAATTTTCTCGATAAATGTTCAACACAATATGTAAACAAGAGTATCTATCAGTAACTATCAAGAAATTTTCAATAAAACGAAGACTACATAACGAATTACATTAAATATTACTAGCACACCATAGACATGTGAAATTTGTACCTATACTTTTGTATTTGTTACTAGTAATTTAATTTCTGTTTTGAACCTATTTAAAGCATCCTGAGCTTGAAGTAATTTCTTATTTACATGAATTTTATTTTTGTAGCATTTTTTAAGTTTTTGTTTATATGCAATAATTTCTTTATCCTTTTTTAATATAATACTGTCTATTTTAAATTTATTACGATTACTTTTTGTTTGTTTCATAAATCTAGCTATATCAAAATGTTTGCATTTATCAAAATGTTTTTCTTTGAGTAAGTTATTTGACTTTCTAACTGTCTAAAGACACTATCATTTTCTTCGTTTTTCTTTATTTGTATTTTATCTTTTAGATTGTTATATTTGTTCGTGTTGACTTATAAATGTTTTATTGTATCGTCTTGCATTTGCAAAGTAATGTTTGAAGCTTTATTCTTACTACCCTGCATTCGTAAATCTTTTTCTAAATCTGTAATCTTTATTTGTAAAAGGTTGCTTAATGTTTTAAATAATTGTTAAAACTTCTATTTATATTTTTCTGTGTTTGCAATTTTTGTGATACTTGCTTTTCTAAATTTTGTTTTATATTTTTCTGTATTTGCAAGTTGTAATTATTTTGTAATATTTGCTGTTCTAAAGTTTTGTTGTTATTTTTCTGTATTTGCAAGTTGTGTTTATTTTAAAATATTTACTCTTCTAACATTTTTTTTATATTTTCTTGTATTTGCAAGTTTTTTTATTTTTAATACTTGCTTTTCTAACTTTTTATTTATATTTTCTTTTATTTGCAAGTTTTTTTTATTTTGTAATACTTGCTGTTATTAATTTGCATACTTTTTATCACTTTTTTGTTGAATTTTTTGTATTAAAATTTTATATTTATTATTATACTCATTATTAGGATTTATGTAGTTAGAGTGATCTGATGTCTGATCTGAGTTAAGTGATGCTGCATTATTTTATCTTCTAACGCAATAATTCTACCATCGTAATTTTAAGATAAATTATACAGTCACTGTTTTAGTAGCCTAATTTCATCTTGTAACGCAATAATTTTACCATTAAAATTCTAAGCATCAATTTTTTTAATTAAATTAGGCTAGGTCTCTTTTAGTAGCCTAATTTTATTACTATGTCGCTGGGTTATAGCAAAAAGGTTATCAAGACACCCAGAAATTTCAATTGTACGATAGTCTAAAACATCAATAAAATTAACAATACCATCAACGTTTTTCACATATTTTATAGGAACGAAATTATGACCCAAACTATCTCCTTGTCTCACACTTATATCTTTGTCTACCACTTTTATATCTTTTTCTACTACAGCCTTTTCCACTACTCTAATCTTATCTAGATCTAGAAATTCCTCTACTTCGATGAACTTATCTAGTTCTAAAGATTCTTTAACTACTTTAATCTTATCCAGATCTAAAGATTCTTCTACTTTCATAAACGTATCTAGTTCTAAAGATTCTTTCACTTCTTTAACCTAATCTAGTTCTGAATATTTTTTTATTATTCCAACCTCAACTCGTTCTAGAGATTTTTTTATGTAAGTTATAGCTACATATTTACTTGTTTCTGCACCTGCTTCTATATCTTTTACATCTTTTATTAATAACGAGTTTTTGGGAAAAACTTTCATTCCAAGTCCATTTTTTTTCAAAAATAAGATTATTTGTGTTATTTTTTCTATTCGACTAGATACGTTACTGTGTTGAATAGCAAAAGTCAAAGTTCAACCAAAGAAATTTTAAAAAAAGTCTATCAAATTATTTTTAGCAAAATGGGATGAGTCCACGTCAAATATAAATTTCTAATAAAAATTTGGTTTTTGAGTGTTTTCGTAGTTTGTAGAAGATAATTGCCGTGCGTTAATGATTTTATTCACGGACTTTTAACCCCATGTTAAGTTATTGATTTTTTGGCAAAACAGGATAAGTCCACAAATTAAATTTTTTCAGAATTGTCTAAAAAATTTAAAATTCAGCCTAGAATTATAAAACTAGGTGTAACTATGCTTTGTTAGACGCAGTACCTATAGAAAAAAATTTAGTTACTAAACCCCAACCTGTTGCGCTTTATTTGATTTTTGTTGTTCCTGTAAAGTTTGCTTTAATCTTTTTTTTTCGTTTTGCCAAAAAACTCTTTATAAACAGGTGATTAATGTTTTGCTAATGCATCTGAAATAATTCGTTGCTTTTAAGATGCTGAGCAAGCATCTATTGTGATGGTCATGTCCGTCCGTCTGTCTGTCTGCCTGTCTGTCTGTCTGTTGGCCGTACACTACAGGTCACAGCTTTCAAGCTATGACCTTCATTTGTTTTTAAAACGATCACAAATGCGCGCGCGCAGGTCTGTATTGTATTTTCATTTTGATCAGACCAAAAATTTTTTCACAATTAACAGTTAACTAGACCCATGTCAAAACTCAGAAAAGTGATCTTTCCAAAAAAGCGAATCATGCGTGTAAACAAATAGAGAATTCATGTACATACCCCTTAATTTTTGAGCTCTGCGCGGCGAATACAAGTATATTTTATAGTACAGCCCCAGCCCTAGCCAACCTCAGCTACAGTATTCAATGGCAATGACATGTAGTCTGATTGCCTGATGCAGGGGTGACGCGCAAATTACGTCAAGTGAAAATTTCTTTTAGACACCCTCACCTAGCTGCTATCGCATTTACATTATGTTAGCAGGCTAGGGGTGACGCGCCAATCACGTCACGTAAAAATTTCTTTGAAACACCCCCACCCAGCTGTTGTCTCATTCACATTAGATAAGCAGGGTAGAGGTAACGCGCAAATGACGTCAGGCAAAAATTTCTTTTAAACAGCCCCACCCAGCTGGTGTCGCATTCACATTAGGTAAGCAGGGTAGAGGTAACGCGCAAATGACGTCAGGCGAAAATTTCTTTTAAACAGCCCCACCCAGCTGCTGTCGCATTCACATTAGGTAAGCAGGTTAGGGGTGACGCGCAAATGACGTCACGTGAAAATTTCTTTTAGACACCCCCACCCAGCTGCTGTCGCATTCACATTAGGTAAGCGGGTTAGGGGTGACGCGCAAATGACGTCACGTGAAAATTTCTTTCAGACACCCCCACCCAGCTGCTATCGCATTAACATTAGGTAAGCAGGCTAGGGGTGACGCACAAATGACGTCACGTGAAAATTTCTTTTAGACACCCCTACCCAGCTGCTGTTGCATTTACATTAAGTGCGCAGGTGAGGGGTGACGCGCAAATAACGTCAGGCTAAAATTTCTTTTAGACACCTCTATCCAGCTGCTGTTGCATTCACATTAAGTAAGCAGGTTAGATGTGACGCGCAAATGACGTCAGGCAAAAATTTCTTTTAGACACCCTTACCCAGCTGCTGTTGCATTTACATTAGGTAAGCAGGCTAGGGGTGACGCGCAAATGACGTCACGTGAAAATTTCGTTCAGACAGCCCCAGTCAGTTGCTTTCGCATTCACATAGGGTAAGCAGGTTAAGGGTGAAGCGCAAATGATGTCACGTGAAAATTTCTTTTACATGTCACGAACTGACCTATATGTGTTATAGATATTCAGAGATCGTCCATGATAACGTCCTTCAAATACTATAGTTTCTAATATCCCAAGTCTCAACTTTAAATTTGTTTCTATCCTATTTTAACTACATGTCACGTACTTACCTATATGCGTAACAGATATTTAGGGATTGTCCATAATGACGGTATTTGTGAATGGTGCAATTTATAAAAAAATTTCAGCTATATTAAACTACATGCTACGAACATTAGTATGTCTTATTGATTGTAGGGGAGCTTTCACAAATCTTGTATTATCTTTTAGCGTAACATAAATTGTCTTGCGCCTTTGTTGAAGCTCAGCATCTACTTTGGGCCAGCCCACGGTCAACATATCCGGCGCCAAGCGCCGGATTTTTTTGTTAGAAGCATGTGTTACACTGGCACTCACATATACACTCATTGGATCAAATTGTCAAACATCATCGCCACAAAATATATTTCTAAACAAATCTTGGTATCTTACTTTATCACGAATAAAAACAAAATAAACGATTTGCAAGGAATTAGTTATATTAGGTCCTGCGTTGATATTTATCCTCATATTATGAGTTTTTAAATGTTCCTGCAACTCATTAATTGTTTTTATAGAATTCATTGTATACACATTATCTATATATTCACCTTATATTTCTGCTTGTATAGATTCTAACATATAAGAGTTATTATATATATATAAAAACAACTTTATTAAAAATAAATTGACAACAAGGATAGCCCAATGAACTCAGTATACGATTCAAAAATTTATCTTAATCTAGATTATGCTTTTTAAAAAGTAATATATAAACTAATTATAAGTCCTAAACATTAGGAACAGTTAAGAACAAATGATGTTGACAAATTTGAACTGATTTTTTTAGAACTGTTGTCACAATGTCTTCAATCAGAAAAGACGATATTGTTTAAGATCTTATAAAATCCAGAAAAAATTTAGTAATGGTTTCCTGAGCACCAACGTAGAGTCCTATCACCTCAATTTTATCTAATGCCAGTTTCTGCTTAAAGTAAGGAATGCAAGGTTCATAGATTTCTTTTTTTTCCCTGTTAACCGCCTCAGCTTGCTGAATATTATTTTGTTCCATACCAACAGTATGGTCTAGAATTAAGCCTCTCTTAGAAGTCTGGTTGTAAGCTATAATATCTACCCGTCTTGAACCATTTCCTGTGCATCCGACTTCTTGTAAAACCTTTCACCCAATTTTACACATCGCATCTGCAAGAAGACGTCTTGCGTCTACTTTTATAGTGTGATGATAAAGCATTCTATCATGCCCAGGCATCTCGTCTCTTTCTATCATAACATAAATTAATTGTTGATTTATAATGTAATTATAAAACCCTTTCAAATAAAGTTAAAGAAAAGGTGCAGACTACATTTTTTGATAAGTATTATAAGCATAAAAATTAGCAAACGTTGTATTCCAACACCTCATGTTTAAGTTGAATTTTAAAAAATTCAAAGTTGATAGATGTTTGAGTAAAATAATATAATTACAGTTAATAAGAACTGAAATAAAAATGCTTGTTTTTATTAAATGTAATCACTATAATTTTTAAAGGATTTGAAAGTACATATGTAATAAAAAGGTTTTTGAAAGCAACGTATGATAATGAGTTAAAATTAATTAATAAGTATAAAGATAACTTTAAACAAAATGAGTTTAAAGTGAGTAAACGTGCAAAATGTGTGAGCTAAGAAATAAGTGAATTATTAAAATTAAAAATCACTGTTAGTTACAATAATGACTAATTGTAATTGACAGTAATTTTCTAAAGAATTAAAAATAATAAAAACATGTGAACACAATTATTTAGGCTGAATAATACGAAAATGAAACTAATAATATGTACAGTTAATAAGAACTGATATGGAAATGTTTGTCCTTATTAAATGTAAAAACAATAATTTCAAGGAATTAAAAACTAAATAGGAAGTTATAAGTTTTAAAAAACAATGTAGAATCAAAATGAGTGTAATTTTAATATAAATTATATAGATAATTTAAAAAACAAATAAGTTCAAAGTGAGTTGACGTGTATAAATGTGTGAACTAGGAAATAAGTGAATTATTAAAATTAAAAATTACTGTTAGTCACAATTATGACTAATTGTAACTGACAGTAATTTTGTTAAAAATTAAAAATAATAGAAATATGTAAAATTAAAGTTATTGAATTATTGGATATATAAATGACTTAAAAAAAATTTTAAAATCGTTGAGGTTTAAAATTACATAGATGGTGGGTAGCAAAGCGGGTATTTGCTTTCTTGTGGTATAATTTTTAGTCCAGATTAGGATGTTTTTTAGTTTTTAACCACACAAGCTGTTTTATCTTTCTCTGAAAACTCTTTTTGACCCACACAAGCTGTTTTATGTTCTTATATAAACGTTTTTAGTTAAAATTAGGATCTTTTTCAGTTTTAAGCTGTTTTATGTTCTAATCGAAACGTTTAATTGAACAAGCTCTTTTATGTTTTTATATAAACTTTGTAGGTAACGAGTAGGATTTTTTTCAATTTTTAGCAGTTTTAAGTTCTTATCTAAACTTTTAACCACACAAGTTCTTTTGAGTTCTTATATAAACTTGTTACTATATTCTGCTCGCGTTTGTTCATTTTACTGATTTGTAGGTAAATTTATCTGTTTAGTGTTTTGAACAAAGCCCTCACAAGCGCTAAAACAGAATACTTTTGGTATTTTTGAGTTGCAAAAATTTAAATTTCTATGTGGCAACGGTTAAAAATAATAAAAACAAATTTTAATCAATTAATTGGTATACCAACTGTGTAAAGCATTTAATTCAATACATAAACATTAATACAGTTACAACTTTTAGTTGTACATACCTAGTAGAAAGGAGTAAAATCCTTTAATGAAAGAAACAAAATTTGTTCCAAAAATCGAAGCTTTCTTAGCAAACTGTAAAAAATAATAAAAGCAAGTTTTAAATCAATTAGTTGTTATGAATACTTTGTAAAACATTCAATTCTATACAGAAACATGAACATCTGTGAATATTCAAAAAAGTGTGTACCTATTTTTATGTTGATATTTCTAAGTGTGTAGGTATTTTTTTGTAAAAAAAATAACTTTCCCTCTGCCATCTTGTAGATAACTGTTTCAAAAACCAAATTGATACTCGTAAATAGGGCCTAAAAGGTACAGTAGTTTCTGCACTGCAGATTTAGCTGTAAAGCATTATAAAAATAATATTAACTATATGAAAACAAGTAAATACGAAACAAATTTCGAATAAATGAAATATTTAAAAAAAAATATTACCGACTTCATACAATGCACATTTTTGTAATCTACATGTTGCTTATTTTATAATAAAATTTTGAATGTTAAATTATAATCCTAAGCTTATGTTGGTACTTAACTTTCAAGAGATAGATATTATGGACGATTATTATGTACTTTCAAAACATATTCTTGGAAATTTAAAAAAATTTAATTTAACTTCACCAGCTGTTGCACGCCTTTCAATTTTGAATTCACAATAAGCTTGCTATGCTGAGCTAAATTCATAAATTCAGTTATATATTCATTCATTTTAATATTTTTAAAATGTGGCACAACAAGATCAATGAATTTAATAAGTAGCATAAAACTAACTATATAATAAAAAAATTAATTCCCCATTCACCTTTTTATAGAGCTATACTAACATGTAATAGCTTGTTTGATAGGTCATCGTTAAGGCTATTTTTACAGTCATAATATACCCAGATATCGTGTTGTATAGGCGGGTAAAACCAGGTAACAGAATTTTTTTAAACCTATTTTTTTTAATTAGAAAGTATGTAATAAATATTTTTTTAAATTTTAGAACATAAAAATCGAACATGAAAGATTCTTAATTGAAATTATATTAGTTTGTTTTAATTTATTTTAGATAATGCATTAGCACATGAAAATTATAGAATTTGATAGATCAAAATCAATAAAATACATCACTTATAAAATCAAAATCGTAGTAGTAGTTAGGTTTTCAAAAACGGTAGAGTAAAATCAATATGAACATCTGAAATGTTGAAAAATGTGTTAAGACTGCTGATTGTCTTATTAAAATAGCCTCAAATTATTTAAATAGACTACTTTTTGAAAAACGAGGTCTTAGGTGGTCTTAGGTGTGTTAGAAACCTCATACTACAAATTTGGTAAATTCTATCCTGCAAAAGTAAGCAATCGTGCACTTTTAGACAATATTTTGATAGCATCAAGCTTCTCAGGGGTTCAGGTTTACGAAGCAAACTTGTTAAATCTCGTAACAGAATATCATGAATGTCCTCTAACTGCTTTCCGCCATGTCACAGACTAATAAATTAAAGTTAATCGGTATGTGCTAGTGAATTACTTCGGCCTAATGCAACAAAGAATTCAGGGCCAATGGTAACGTTGGAAGTAGTAGGTTCAAGAGTGAGGGTCAGATCAGGCAGGTCAGTAGCATAAATCTGTTCTAAGGCAAAAATAATTTAAGTCTTCGTGAAATTAGGTTTTGCTTGCTTGGGTTCTTGTGGTCTAATTTTGCAATTTCTAGTACTGTGGGCTAGACGTATACAGTAAGTGCAAAAAACTTTTGTAATCCTTTTTTTCTTTAGAACACAAGTTATCCTATACAGGGCTCGTCCAGCTGAATTTAAAGCTTTATTGTTGTTTTCCTAGTTAGGTTGTTCAACACAATGTTAACAAAACCATTACGTGCTTGGGAATTCTCGAGATATTGCAACAGTGTCACAAGGCAGTGCTCACCTTTTTCGTCTAATTTAACTTCAATTGTACCAACATTATAATAATAATATTAATTTATTCATTTGGTCGATTTGGCCTCAGCTCATGCAACATTCATTATTTACAGATTGGTTATTCAAGATAAATTATTCCTTGGTTTAAAATTTGCTAGTAAAATTATGCGTAAATAAAAAACAGATTGCGTAATGAATTTTTCCTGGTGTTTTTGTACCTATACAGATAGAGCATAAAACATTGAAAGCATTAGATTAGGCAATTTTTAACCTTTTATTGTACTGAGTGCGAAAAACAAAAACTACAAAAAGAGTTTGCAATAATACTATTTTAGCTATTTTCAGTGATGAGATAGGTCATTAAAAATAGTGTATAAATATGATAATATTTGTCGGTTAGTTAGTTACCTACATTATACGCCGACTACTAATTCCGAATAAGTTTGTGTTTTTTGTGTATTTGCTCATTTCCTAATACGCTTAATTTTTAGTTTTTAGTGTTGTAATCAAGTTCCTGGTACGCAATTCTATTAATTCAATAAATTTTATTTATCGACTAGTTTGTAAAGTAGGTATTAAATATAAGTAGGTACTATAAAGCCGGTGCCCGTAAAATATGTGTTATTTGTAGTAAAGCTAATGCTACAAGGCTGGCAATACGATGTTAAAAGTGCAGGTTACTTTACCACAATACTAATTGTTTAAGAATATTTTCTAGCACTTTGGATATTTAAACACTCATCTGCTTTAAAACAAATGGCTATTTACGTTATGAAATACTTAATTTTCGCCCCACCTTGATCCATTTATTCAATTTCTAGGTGGAAATGATGATTCTCTCTTTTAAACTAGTAATAATTCTATTAAACGTATAAACTTATCATTTCAAATTTTGAAGTTGCCTAAGGAGCTATCGCTGAAGCATTTTTAAATATGTAGTCTAAGGCTTAAAAAAAATGAGCTAGCAGTGATTAAGTACTATCATAACGTGAATATTATGTGTTTCTGAGACATGGCTAAATGCAAATACGTCGGATCAGGAAGTTCTTATTGATGAGTGCGTGCCCTTTAGAAAGGATAGAGGTTCACATGGTGGTGAACTTGTGACGTTCGTTTAAAATTGTGTTAATGCTGACCTTGTATCTAATTTAGACACAACGGGCTGTAAATCCATTATATTAAAAGTTATGCTTCCTCTGAAACTACCTATCTATGTAGTCAATGTGTATAGGCCTCCTGCTCATCCTAAAAGTGATGAACCTCTGATTAGGGACTTAAATAAGATATCGCAGCTTGCTTCAACAACGTCTTCTAAGCTTAATATTCCTGTTGATTTTCATAACAATTTGTTCAACTCAAGCCCTGAATTGTCTTTTTTACAATTTTGTACAAACTCACTAAACTAACATTAGGTGATAAAGGCCCCTACTAGAATTAGTAAGTCAAGCAGCACATTAATTGACAATGTCTACACAAATTCAGTTTGTTTAGTGAGAAATAGTAAAATCTTGAGAGAGAGAGAGAGGACTGTCTGACCATTAAATTGCGTATGTGATACACAAAAAAGAGAAGGTAAATACAGTTTTTATTAATTTTAAGACTAGAAATTATAAAAGGCTAAATGTTAAGGATTTTTAAAGTGAGCTTAATAATACAAAACGGGAAATAATCAAATGCTTAGACTCTATAAATGACAAAGATTGCGCATTTGAATCCTATACCCACTGCATTCTAGAACGTAAACAGCCTGTAGTCAAATTAAAAGTTAAAATTAATCACCTAAATGGATAACTTTAGATATGAAAAACACGGATACATACCTAATCGCAGTAAATGTGATAACGATTGAAATGCATATAAGAAATGCAGAAACCAGGTTACTCAGTATGTACGTTATGCTAAACTTAAGTATGTTCGTAATGAATTTTAGGCATGTTAAAATTCTTAAGAGTCCTAAGATAAATTTAAATAGTTAATTGGAGATAGTATTAGGTCTACGCTTATCAGTGAACTTAAAAATAATAATGTTGCTGTTGATTCTAACCCTGAAATATGCTATGCTCTTGCTAATGCTTTTGTTATGAGCCATGTTAATTAAGATAGTGAAGTTACTGCACTTATTGTGAGCCTCAGTGGAGATAAAAATTTCTAGCGTGTCACGGCTGACAAGGCAATCTTTTTGTTCAAGTCAGCAAAAGGTAGTATAACTGCTGGCTTGACTTATATTCCTTCGAAAATTCTAAAACTATTTTCTATTCAGTTCGCGCCTACGATGGCGTCTTTTTTCAATGATTCTTTTGTCAAGGGTGAGTTTCCTAGTTCCTTGAAGCTATTATTACCCCTATTTTTAAACCAAATGCTAGCGAACTAAATCCATCAGCATACAGGCCTTTTTCTATTTTACAATTTTTTTAAAAGTATTTGAGGCGATTATTGCTGACAGAATAATAAACTTTGTGGGAGGTAATAAACTTCTTTCAAAGTTCAAATTAAGATTAGGATTTAGAAAAAAACAAATACACTTTGCATGCTTTTATTTACTTTTCACAGCAAATCTACTCTTCTATTAAAAACAACTAATTTACTGCTGCTATCTTCGTTGATTCAAAGAAACCGTTTGACTCAGTAAAATATCCTAAGTTAATCCAAAAGCTCAAAGACAAATACAGGTTACCCATCTACCTCTTTAAAATACTATGTGATTACTGCACTGGTAGGTATATTCGTATTAGGTTAGGTAATTATATCTCTGATAAATATGAACTCACTACGGGTGTCTTACAGGGAAGTGTTTTAAGGCCAATCCTGTTTATCTTTTTTTTAAACGTATGTGATGTTTAAACGTAACCCTCTATTCATGCTGATGACATAGGTCAAACCTGTGACAGTGACTTATCGGAAGGCCTTAAGTATAAATTATAGTCCATAGCTCAAAATATAAATATGTGGTGTGAGAAAAACGATATGGAATTAAATTCTGTAAAAACTCTTTTTGTGGATTTTTTCAACCCCAGAACAAAGAGGCAGTGTAGTTTTGACTCTTTTAACTGCGCGACTAAAAATCTTTTAAATACCTAGGCATTTACTTCGACAGTAAGCTAACTTTTAAAATGCATTGGAAATATGTACTACAGAAAATAACGTATAAATGTTCTACGTTACTTAAGTATAAACGCATAATACGACTAAATATTTTGTCTATTATTTTTAAATCTCTTTTCCACTCTGATATTAAATATAGGCCTGCTATTTATGCAGGCGCATCAACCTTTCTTTTGGAGAAATGCCAGGCTGTGATCGATTATTTCTTAAAATTCTTATATTTTATTAGTTACCATGTTAATGTGCTTTCAAATAGACAGTTTGGTTTTCCTAAAACCAAAAGGAAAAACGTAATTGAAATAAACTCCTTGTATGAGTCACTGGGTATACTTATTGTTGATGAACGTGTTAAATATGTCATGGCTTTCTCAACCTGTAATTCAATTAAGCAACAAAAAAGGCTAGACAGTATTATTTAAGTTATTGGTTCACGTGAAATATTGCTTCGAAATAATAGTACGCTGTTAGTTCTACGTTGAACATCGTTCTATTGTAAATGCTATCAGTTCCGAGCAGTATTACTGTAGAAAACTATTCCTGTTAAAATTCATAATAATAATAATCATAAAGACTTCCAATTTGATATATTTAAATAGTTGATTAATATGCGTAAAGATATTTATGTTTAATCGTATTTAGTTAATTAACCTTGCCTAGTTGAATATTTTCATTTGTGTAAAATTTCTTATTCTCTATTTAAATTGACATGATGTCTATATATTTCGTAAATTATATATTTGTAGTGTGGAAGTGTAATGTTTAGAACTGTTTTTAGTTTTAATTTTTTAAAAATTATAATTTTTAATTGCGTTTAATATTAGGAAGTACACTACTTAGTTCAAAAGTCAGTGTTCAGTTTGTCCGTGGTCCGCAGTACTGCCGCACAGTAGCCATCAGTTAGAACACTTATACTTAATTCAATGTGACAACACTGACACCGACACCTGAAACCGTGTCCGCCACTGCCGCCACAGTCCAGAGGTCGGCTTTTGTGCTATTTGAGCATGGATGAGCCCAGAGAGAAAAAAATAAGACTGCCTGTGCCTGTTATGTTTTCGATTTTACTGACCGAAGCTTCAATCAGTGCAATCAGTCCCACCGGTCACCGGCTTCGTGTCTTACACTGGATTGTGGGCTATTCTGCACTGAAAATAAGTAAATAATATTACTTACTAATGCCACATTGGTCATTACTTCCCGATTTGACCATCACGGTATACGGAAATTTTCCTCCTCGACATTTTCCTCCCGGACATTTTCCTCCTGGACTTTTTCCTCCCACAAACAGACAAACGGAATTTTCCTCCCAGCATGGAAATTTATGTGACCACAATAAAGAATTTGTTCTTTTCACCTAATGCATGAATTTGTAAAAATTTTCAAAAGTATGCAAAATTCATATTTTTAAGTACTTAAATCCATCGTTTCCCCATTTTGTATGAAATTATAAGCATCTAAATATTTATTAATCAAGTTGAAAGAACGTAATATGAACATCATTGCACAAATAATAATAATGCCAACTGATCAGATGAATGCAAACAATGTTAAATATAACACCAGTCTAGTATCTGCAATAATTAATACTGAAAAAATTCTTTTTTAAAAATAAATAAGAAAAAGGGGGTGCTACGTAGTATTAAATTAAAATAAATCAAACTGTTTGTGAACTTTGCATACTTTTGAGAATTTTTACAATTAAAGTGAGTTGATCAGTTGACATCATTTGTGCAATGCTGTTCGTATTACAGTCGTGACGTTTGATCAATAAATATTTACATATTCATAATTTCATACAAAATGTAAAAATAACGATCGATTTTAGAACTACAAATATAAATTTGACATACTTTTAAGAATTTATACAAATTCAAGAATTATCTAAAGAGAGAATATAGTCCACAACAATTCCTCCCACAGGTTTCTTCCAGATCTTACAGACAGCATTCGCCATCTGACAGAAAAGGAAGAAGAACCATGGAAGGAGTTAATCAAGACAAAAGTCAATTAGAGATCTTTCAATCCTACACCTATCAGCCAAAAGATAAATCTAATAAAATGCGGCTCTGCAACAAAGATGCATCTCGAGGAGAAAGCGAGGAAGCAGGAGGACTTAGTGTGCTTAGGGAGTTCCTAAATTGGCTCTGTTGAGAACACAGCTCCGCGATCGATTCCTGAGCGAGAGAGAGGAGAAAACACTCATATTTCTCCAAGAATATATTTATCTTCTTTAATTTCCTAAAGCAATTGAAGAAAACTGGGTGGAGGAGAAGGGAAAGTATAGAAACTGCAAAAGGAATAAGATGATTCTAAGAGGATTGTCCCCAGAGTATCTGTTGGTGTCACCAAAAACCTAATAGAAATAAAAAAAGTGAATGTAGTGAAAATTCATATATCTTTATATTCCTGTTCCTCGTGTTTTCCATATTTGCTGTTTCCCTCTACGAGTTCACGTTAAGTCTAATTTAAAATTAATTCGAGGTCAATGGACCATTAGTTAGAATTGTTAAGTCTAAATTATATACATTGTATTTGAATTGTGACTTTACTTGGATCTGGACCTGAAAACTTATACGCAACGCTCCGGCGATGCGCGTAAGAAAAATTAATATAAACCATTATTATTAAAATATAAGTGTGGACAAAAACCTAATAAAAAATCAAGATATAAATTAAATTTTGGATTCATAATTCTGTTGCTCCTGGCCTTAAGCCGTAAGGAGAAAATCGTATCATTTCAGTTTGATTTATAATTTTATTTGCTTTCTGATTTAATATAAAGGTATACCTAAACTTACCTCTTCTCTTCGATCGTTGTGGCTACTCATTTAAGTAGCAAAATCAATTTTGATTTCCATCTTTTTGGCTTCTCGAATCTATCAATATTAAAATTAAATGATTAATTCAGCATAAAATAAAAATATAATTGGCATTGCATTCTAGTCGTCAGGCATAGTTCCAAAGTACTCTCTGCATGTAACATATGTACTGGGCCCTGATTGGAAAATAAAATAAAAATCAAAAAAATCAGTTTAAAATTAAAGGAAGTGCGAGGAACTGAACCCAGGACCATAGCTAACTTTTGCGGGCTTGAGCTCCTCCTTGGCGTCGATGGTGTGAACTGTCCTCTGGCAGTATCGCTCTACAGCAGGCTTGTGCACCATCGACCCAACTCCCTAACTACGAGAATCACATAAAATAAACCTAAATAAAATAAAAATCTAAACTCAAATTAAAATATAACTGAAATGGGACCTAACATATTAGGCATCAAAATTCAGGACATGTGGCTGTTCTGGAGCGAGGGACTTGACACTGCGGCTGTCTGTGATCTGAGGCTCTGCGTTAATTAGACACGCGCACCGGTCTCCACCCTTCGTCTCTAGAATAGATGTGGCTGCTGAAGCTGGTATCTCCACCACCACGCCGACGTGTCCTCCTGATGGTAAAAATAAACAAAATTAATCTAAAACTAAAATTGTAAACTTACTAAATTTGACTTGCAAAATTCAGGACTGAGCAAATTGCTGAAACAGGAAGGTCAGGAACGGCAAGTGCTTGTCATTTAAAATGCTTAGCAATCCAAGCACTCGTTTCCGTCCTTTGACTTTCCTTTCTGGCGAGGCTGAGGTTGATGGCGGCCAGGCCCGCAACCTTCAACCTGCTGTGTCCTCCTGTAAAATTAAATAAAAATAAACAACCTTAAAATCAATCAAAAAATTAACGTAATCCAAAATACAAATTCTGGACAAAGGCGTTGCGTTGTGCGGGAGGGCTGGGAATTGATGGTCCTTCCTATTTGGAACGCTCAGCAAGTCAAGGACCAATTCGTGTTTCCTGTTCGTCCTAACTAACAGCGTTGGAGTTGAGGGCAGCCAGGCCCTCAACCTTTACGCCGCCTTGTCCTCCTAAAATCAGCATGAAAATAAATTGAACTTAATTTAACTTCCCATTAAAATTGGCGAAATCTTATTAGCATAATTTCCAAGGCTGACCGCTTTTCCATGGAGCCTTGGTGGGGTCGTTGGCGGTCGCGTTGTTCTGTTTGCTCCCCACCGTCGATAGATACTTACCGCCCCACGGATTTGTGGGAGCTCGTGATAGTGAAGCCGGAAAATGGCTTCTGTTTTGCCACTTCCCGACCTCTGCCACCGAGCTACTTGCCTTGCAAATAAATAGCTATAAATAAAATAAATATAACTTACTATCGTAGCTTTATCCGAGATACTTAGCAGTCTTCATCAGCCGAGCATCTTCCTCTCCCTACATGGGTCTCCAGTTCTTCTGGAGTCGTGTACACCCCCGTTATGAACTATATCTACCATCCGACATTATCTAATTTACAATAAAAAATATGTGTGTAAAAATAGGAAATCATAAATCTAAAATAAATCAGGAGAAAAATGCTAATCTTAGGAGGTAAGGTAAACTCAGAGATGGCCTCCTACCAGCTCTTCAAAGCGAGGGAGACTACCATTTCTGTTTTATATCTGGAAAGAAGTACTTGTTTATTGTGGTTATATGAATTTTGATGCTTGAAGGAAAATGTCCTCCGTATGTGTTTGGGAGGAAGAAGTCGGGGAGGAAGATGTCCTACAACGGACCATCACTGATCAAAGAAAAACAAATATCGTCAGTGAAGAGCCTAAATGACCCGTATCCAAAACGTTCTAAAAGCAAAATGAACCAAATCCATGTATTTCCACACTTAGGCCCATGTCAATGCAAATACAAAATGCACTAAGTGCAGGTTTGGACAGGAAATTTGTGCATTAATTTTAGGCGTAAGCCAGGAACTAAATAAATTTGGGTCATTTTGTAACTAGAACGTTTTAAGTATAGCTCAGTTGGTAAACGGATTTTTCCTACCCGGACTTTTCCTTCCCACGACCAAACCTAGGGCTTTTCCTACCCAAGACTGACTTATGTAGGAATAACATACAAACGCAACTATTCATGAGTGTACCGTAGTAACACCAGTGTAAGACACGAAGCTGGTGACCAGTAGGACCGATCGCACTGACCGAAGCTCCGGTCAGTAAAATCGAAAACATAGCAGGCACGCGCGGGCTCTTTTTTTTTCTCGAAGCTCATTGATGCTCAAAAATCAGAAAAAGCTCAAAACGCCAATAGACTCCTGAAATTTAATATCCGTAGTGGGTTATTTGAGCTTAAAAGTGTAAGAGTGATCGATATGTCGTTTTGGACTCATACTGTCATAAAAAAATATCAGAGGTACTTAAATCAAAACGTATGTAAAAGTATGATGAAATATATTGTATACAATAATAATCATATATGAATCACACTGATCACACACCGACATCGACACCGTAGCTGGCACTATTCTGACACGGGATATAAGATAAAAGTAATAGTCAGTGGTACGAGTGAGTGATGATTACTAGTAAAAATTGTAATAGTAATATTAGTTTAATATCAGTTAATTAATTAATTAATAAACTGATACCTATACCTTGCGCTGTGGTGTGGCAGACTGTGGCGGCAGTGGCGGGGACGGTGTCAGGTGTCAGTGGCGTCACAGTGAAGTAAGTATAAGTGTTCTGGCTGATGGCTACTGTGCGGCAGTACTACGGACCACGGACGAACTGAACACCGACCTTTGAACTATTTACTGTACTTCCTAATATTAAACTAAGTTAAATGTCATCATTAAAACTGAATGCAATTACAGCATAGAAATGACACAAAACGTCCTATTGGTTATTAACACGATGTAATGTAAAACATATTATTACGAATATTTTTTATCATGTTAGTTTCGTAAACTGAACAATTTCATCAAATATGCGATATACACTACATTTTATTTTGTATTTGTTTATTAATGTTCAGAAGCCAGATTCGTTATAATGTTTGTTTAGACTTTAGTCAATGATTATTTCATTCAATTATATTATTTAATTATACTGTATATTTAAATATTCCTTACTGTAACAGTCGTGAACGAATGGACAGATGATAGTTGATATAGCCATATTAACGATTTTTAATGTTTTCGTTTTTATTTTGTATATACTGTTTTTTGCTCTTCAAATTTACGAAGAAACAGAATTATTTTGAGAGTTTTTCAATGCAATGTATTAGTTACGTCATTAGTGTGTGGCCCCACATGGGTATTTGATGTAGGCTGTCTGCATTTTAAGCTGAGGTTCACAAATTAAAAGTCAGTCACTTCAATGTGTCAGGTATTTTTATGATAAATCACATTTTCGGTTTCGAAAAGGTTTTTGTAAATATTGTAAACTGTCTCCTTTTACTGTTGCCCTATGTGAATCTCGGACCAGACACAACAACGCTTAGCTTTGATTTTGGTGTTGCATCCTTCAGTCCATGAGTTTAGACACCACTTGGACAAGGATGACTACCAGAATCTATTTATGTTAAAGTTTAGTGTAATACCTTGATAGTTGATACAAGTGATCGGTCGCTATTTATCCTGCCTAATGTAATAAAGGTGAAAAGACATTTATTTTTAATCATTGTCAGTGTGCTGCTCGGAATTCTAATTCCTATCAGCCTTATATGTTATATAGAATAGCAAATTTACCACACTACTAATTAAGCAAACTTTGAATAGAATTAGGTTAATAAGTTTAGCCTTACTTCGAATGTTGTAGTTGTGTGTCATGATTTGTCGTTTTATGATTATTTTGCATAATTTTTATTAGCACCGAGTACGATAGCTTCAATGTGTAATCACTTATTTTTGCCAAGTGGTTACGTTAATCATATATAAATAATATGTTACATTTTTCTAAAATAAGTAGTAATTATAATTATATGTATGTAGGTATTGCACTATAAATAGTAAAAAGATGCAGTAGGCTGTAGATAAAACAGCGTCATACAATCAGCAAATAACCAAAAAACTGTTGTTCTAATGCTTTCATAAAGGCGGAGTATCGGTAGAGATGTTGTATTTAGGTCGTCGTCCAACAGTCGAAATAAAGCTGCAAATGGGCTGGAAGCGTGCAATTATTTAGTTTCAGGCCTACGCAGGGACAGCAGACAAAAACTTATATCAGGCTGACAGTCGTGTCAGTGTGTCGGGACAGCGCAGTCCGCAGCTGCAAAGTGCAAAGTACTGCTACTTCCGTATTTTGAATACACCGCCATCATAGTGCATACATCGCCAGCATACAGCGCACGCACTGCCTGCTAAGTACATACACCGTCAGCATAGTGCATACAGGAAAGTGCAAGGCAACGCCGCCGAAATTAAGGCCAATCTACCCAATTGTTGTCAGGTAAAGGTGCAACTCAATCGACCAAAAATTCTGCAATCCACCAGACAGCCGATGATATTATGCAACCTATCCGACGCCTGAATTTTACAACTGACCGGACACCCGAATTTGCCCGACTGCAACCTAGACGACGAAAATAGCTGCAACACATCCGACCGTCGACGGGTTTCCACAATCAACCCAACACACGTCAGTACAATTCACCCGACGGTTGTCGGCTCAGTATGCAACTTATCAGACGATTTGTTTTAATTTTTCCTAAGAAATGTGTTATTTTAGTGTGTTAGAACCATTTTAAAATTTTTAACTGTTTATATATTAAAAATAACGGTAAATTATAGGTGTTTGTACTTTTTCCAACTAAAATCGCTTACACTCAAACCATACACAACTACCGAGCACAGTATGACAGTCACAACATAAAGAGTATTACAGACAGAAACAAAAAAGAAACTACTGATAATAGAAACTGTAGGACGAAATATAGAGAAAAATCAAAATCTTATTTATAAAATTGTCTAAATGACATTTTATTTACCGCATGGATTAAAAATTTCACTTCATTTTGACAGATCATTCATCAAACTCAAGCTCAAACGGAGCCGCGCGTATTTCCAGGAACCAACACCACATACTTACACGGGCTTTGTATACCAAAAAAAGCGTTAAGTGATAGAGACAATAATATTAATTTTTATTCTAACTCGAATTAAAATTAAAATTCAAAAACTTGTTTTCATTTTCAAAGCTAAGATATAAAACAATAGCAAAAATTCCTATAATTCTAAGCGTTTGCTTTATGGAAAAGAAAGACACGTGTGGAGTGGTCGTCCATGTCTATACATCTGTACGATTGTCAGGGAGTGACATAAATAAAAAAAAGTAGTCTTTGATAAATGCCTATTACAATCGTACGTGTATGTGTATGAACAATGCAATATATTTTAAAATATGCAAAATAATATTTTGATATTTCAAAAAATGAAAAATAATAGTTTGTGTATGTTTTATTAACAAGCAAATAAAATATTTAACACCTTTCAAAAAAATGCAAATAACATTTACACTTTTTCAAATAATTTTAGAGGAACATTTTTTATGTTTCCAAATTATGTAAATACAACATTTTGCATTACTAAGAAAAAATATCAATAAAATCAAAATGGTGTTTTTTGTATATGGAAACAAATTTCTGTCCTACCCCAATTCCTCTTTCTGGCCCTGATAAACAGGTTATATACCTAGAATACATTTGAATAAAAATTAATGTTTGATTAGGATAATATGTCACTACATTATAAAATGTAATGAGGTGTAATGTTTGCCTGAATTAAAATTCCAAATACCTAGAACGTGAAAATTCAATTGAAGTAGAAACTTAAGTGTCGTGAAGTGACTAATATCTTTAATTTCAGTATGTTGAGCGCATATTTATTTTTTTTAAATTCAATTAAAGTATTAAGTCATATGACTATATACTATACATATTTGTCTTCATTAAAATGATTTTTTTACACTTCATTGGCCTCCATTATGTGCCTATACCTCACTATAGCATGGTGTTGTGAGTGACTGTCAGATGTCGGCGGCTCCATATGACTAGTATTGTTGACTGGTTTTGGCATTGGTTTCACATGCGAATTGTCACAAAAAAAGAGACGAGTTTGTTTGCCTTTTGTATCGTGTTTAAATTACACGCTTACCTACATAATTCTTTGAACTGACAGTGTTATATGGCAAAAGTCTAGGACCAAAATGTGACTACTTAATCAAGTTTGCATATTACTGTTTTGGTGCATTAGGGCAGACTACATTGTAATTTGTCATACAAAGACATATTGCCATAGAACTTTTTCCTGGTGGAAATAAAGTATGTTTGGTAGGCAAAATTTAAATATATATGTATAAATATACCTGTACTAGCACCAGTACCAGTATTGGCAGAGACGTCAACCTATAATTACAAAGTAATTATTTTATTACAGTAGGATAATTACAGAATGATGTTTTCCTTTTGCTGTACTGAAAGGCATCCTAGTCAAAATGTGTAATACATAAACAATGTAATTTATAACAAAAAAGAGTTGCGGTTTTTTTAATTCTCACTATACCGCACTAATAACAAAATGATATTACAAAATGCTATATAGCATATACAGCAGATAAAATTAAAACATTAAAGAGAGGAAAAGTAAAAAAAACAGATTTTAAAAAATAATTGTGATTAACTAGCAGTCACCATGCAAATAATAGCAACAGTCTACACTATAGTAATAGTCCGTGTAATCATAACGGACAGGGTCAAGTTAGTACACAGGGTGGTCAGCTTAGGAACAGTTCAGTACATAGTCGGAATAAAAGTATGAATAATTATTAGAATCACTTTAGGTTCATCAATAATAATAACAATAAAAACAACAACAAAAATAATCATCTCGGGGTGAAAAGTCCTAAAACATTCAAAGAAGGTAGTGGGAGGAGTGAGCATTTTAAGAGTAGTCATAGTAATAATGATGTTGAAGCTGGGGGTACATTTAGGGATTTAAAAATTCCAAATGGTTTAAACACATTAAAATAACACTTTTCTTGGAAATAATATAAACGAATCGTCGGGTGAGTTGCATATTCCGACGAAAACCGTCGGGAAAAATGTGAAACGAGTGATGATTACTAGGAATAATAGTAATAGTAATATAAGTTTAATTTTAGTTAATTAATATAATGATACCTATACCCTGTGTTGTGCTGTGGCGAACTGTGGTGGCATTGGCGGGGACGGTGTTAGGTGTCGGTGTCAGTAGTGTCACAGTGAATTAAGTATAAGTGTTCTGGCTGATGGCTACTGTGCGGCAGTACAGTAGTGATGTATGTGTGTACTGTAACTTCATATATAAATGAAGTTAGGTAGATTTATTATAGGCTTGAGAATAAAATTTGTAATGTGAACTATAAAACTTCTCTAAATTTAATTACAAGAAAATTAAAATAACTGTTTTTGGTGAAACTGAGCCCGAGGAGGATCAAAATTGCAATAACTAAATGTCGATAAATGTAAGTCACGACTGAACTCTACACCTAACCACGGAGACGGGGCACCAGATGAAGAGTCGACGTTTTCTGAATGTTGTATTCCGAAAGACTTCGGCTGTCTTTAAATTGCTTTTTGGCGAAGATCAACCGCTGCTGATCAAGGGGGATCCCTTATTTATCCTGGATCTTGGCCTTCACGTTGTCGATGGTATCAGAGGGCTCTACTTTTAAGGTTATAGTTTTTCCAGTGATATATAATGAAATATATTGAATACGATATTGATGATATTTGCATAACACACCCACATCGATATCTTATAGGTTACATTAGTTACAGTACACAGCATTTAAAATTTGAATAATGTGTTTCTGTTTCTTTTTGCGATTTTGCATCATGAAGATAGCATAAATCATTAAGATAAAAATGAATATATTTAATACAAAAGACAAAAATTATTTAAAGTAGAACACATTTTACATTACGGTGATAGTAATACATTCTACTGATTCCAACTTTTTAATATTAAATTAAGTAGCGTAGCTCATAGTTTAAGTAGCTTGTTATTTCAATACATTTAAATATTAGAAGCCCACTTTTTAATCATTTACAAATTAATTAGCAACTACAGTTATGTGATTGTTTATTTTTGTTGTTGCTGCATGCTTTAACATATTTATTATTTGCATATTTAACTAGTTAAATAAAATTTGCATCTCAAAGTGTAATGCCTAAGTACAATAAATGTGTAGTAATTAAACAATTTAATGGTAATGGTTTGGTAGCCAAGCAATCACTGTATTTCAAGAATTATACTTTAAATTTAATGTTGTATTAGGTGTGAGCATAGTGCACGTGTTAAACAAATAGTACTGCTACTACTGTATTGTAAATACACTGCCTGCATAGTGCATACACTGCCAACATATAGACCAAACACCGTCTGCAACTGCAAAAAACATTTTCCGCCAGCACAGTGCATACACCGCCTGTTAAATTCTGTCTGTATAAAAATAAAAATAATTATACAAATTAAAAAATATTCAACTTCCTTTAAAACTTTTAAGCTCTAATGTTTAATAACCTTATCCCCTTGTCGTAAGCCAAACAGAGTACAGACAGACAGCAGCACATCCAAATAAACAATTTAATGTCTAGACTGCGCAGTCCTGACACTTTGACACGACTTTCAGCTCGACATCGTTTTTGCCTGCTGTCCCTGCTAAGGCCTAACACAAAATACCTGGCATGTATTTTCTTCATTTGCAGTTTCATAGGATAACGACGTAAATGCACCCTGCGTTCATGCCATCATCACAACGACTCATTTTTAATGCTTTGCTGATTGTATAACGCTTTACTATCTGCAGTTTACTGCATCTTTTTACACTTGCTAGTGCAGTATCTACACCACTATTTATTATTACTACCCACTAAAGAAAATTCAGTAAATGAGCTAAACTTGTACATTAATGATTTAATACCCGAAAGAATAGACAAAAATTAGTGATTTCACATCAAAACATTCATCTCTAAACTGATCATCCTGAAACTTTCAGTTCCAACACCTGGCGTCCTAATTCTTCTCTATACATTTTTTGTCGAACTAACTATTGCAGCTTGTGGAATATGTTATTTAGTCTGGACTTACATAATTGATGTTATTTACGCCTCCAAATTCTATGTTTTGCTCAGTTCTCATTTTTATCCAATTTGTGCGGCTAAAATTGTGCAAAATAAAAAAACCAATATACAGAAAACGAACGCGATAGCAGCTACCTAATATTTTAGAAATTTTCTTTTCTGGATTTGTTTACAATTAAGTGTTTTCTTGGAGCACTAAGTTGTCTATTTTTCAGCATTTTTTTATTTTTGGTCTATTCAGATATATATTTATTTTTGCAAAACTCTGTTTTGGTTTTTATTAAAAATCAACAGCGAGTGCTACTGTGACTTTTACTACCTAATACAAAGTGGTTGTGCGGATCCTAGTTGAAATAGACATCATCATTGACACATTTACAATTTGTAATGTGTCTTTTTTTGTTTTGTATATAATTTTATTTTTTCCTAAAATTCACAAAGAGAGAATTTATTTTAGAAGTTTTTTAATGCAATTTCTTAATGACATTATTAGTGTTCGGCCCTAAATGGGTCTAATGCTAAAGTTCACAAATTAAATGTGGGTCGCTTTAAAATGTCAGGTAATTTCATAATCAGCCAAATTTTGGACTTTGACAAGATTTTTGCGGGGATTTCAAATTTTCTTCTATTACTATTGTCGTATGTGACTGTGGGACCAGACACCAATAATGCTATTAATGTTAAGTGTATGTTGCATTAAAATAAACAGCAAATGCTCAACATAGTTATTTAAACGAAGCTTCATATGTTCACGCAGGAGGTAAGATGAGACCCAAAACTTGCTAAAGTTGGGTATCTTAATTGGTGCCTGGATCTCAATTTTAGACAACTAAGTTTTTTCAGTTTCCAAAAATGTAGGCACAGTACAGTTAAACTTTTGGTCTACACAATAAAAGTTGTGGAATAAAGGAAGTCTGGGGGATTTCAAAAAGAAAAAAATATTACGAACAATAATATGACAAGGTAATACTAAATTACCTTTTCCTGCTAATGAGCACATAGTTAATAACCTACAGCATGGTGTCCGTACTGCCAATGCTTAAACTGCATCTTAGGATGCAATACTGTGTTTGCATTTTACAACAAACAGCATTTTTGGGTAGAAAATATCTAAGGGAAGAAAATATCCTGCGACATTGGTCCCTACTATTTTTAGAGCTTGAACTCGAACCGCCAAGGCAACTTAAAAATTTAGCTACACTGCACTTTTCAGCGACGCAAAGTGGACTCAGTGGATTTCAGCTTTAAGTTCTGTGTTCCATCCTCCACTTTATGAGTCTGAACACCACTTAGACAGGGATGACTACCGGAATCTTATTAAAGTTAGGTTACGCGTAATGCCTCAACAGTATTTCCACTGGTTTTTAAAACATTGTTGTTTTTAAATGCCTTTTTAACGTGTTTGATTAACTTGAAGTAAAAGAATTTATAACTAGTAAAAAAAAAGAAATTATAGTAAACTACTTTGTATTTACCGAACGCAAAAATGTATTGTTTTCTTTCATTTTCAAAATGGTGTGTCAAACTGAGCATTTGAAAAACGGCATAATTATTGACTGACAATTACACGCTTAAGAAGAAGGATGCTAATAACAGTTACTTATATGGGATATAATGAAAAAATTTGAAAATATAATTCAGGTTGTGTTCAATTAATTTACTTACTAAACAATATGCCTGCATAAATATCTCTAAAAAATGTTCATCATAATGGTGTAAGGCGCTGCCGGTTTTGAAAACTATAATGCTTGCGACCTAATCAGTAAGCAAAAATAATATACTGTTAGAAGATATTATCGACTAATTTTCCTCCGTCTTAGGGGATTAAACGTTATGTTTTTTAACGAGATGTCTGACGACGTACAGTATACAACAAAATTTCTATCCAAGAAGGGTGTATTGCAAAATGTCTGTCGACCTACTGTTGTTTGCTTTTCAATATCGTCGACGCAATGTCGTACAGCTAAATGTCGTTTTGACCCAGTGGCATAAAATCCTCACCTCTGTTAAAAATATAAAAATCAAATCTCAGACAAGTGCATCATCCGATGCTATGCTATTGTTTTGAATAGTTTGTGTCTGTGGGATAGGACAGGATGTTGACATAAAGACTGATAAGAGTCCATCCTTCATGTCATGCAGAGTAATATCAGCAGATCGCATCATCTCAGATTTTTCACCTATTTTTCTTTCTTTTTCACTTCCATGTAATAAACCACTATCGCAAAATATTCTGCCTTTACATGCACTAAACTTCACTCATGCTTTATAAAGGACGCAGTACATACTTACTCGTTAATAATTTAGTACCGTAAAGCTTCTACTAGAAGCCCCCGGCGTCTATTAAAAACAGACGTCCCTACCCCTGGCGTGTATTGGAGACCCGGCGTTTAATAGAGACCCGGTTTCTATTAAAAATTGATGTTTTGAATCGACAAAAATACAAAGCGACGATTAATGTGCTTAGCAAAGTTTTATTATTTCTAGGAATTATATCGTTTTTATTGTGCCAAATTATTGCTAATTTTATCACATGTCTGTAGAATAAAGTGCGATTTTTTAAAGGATGGTGGGTACCTACCTAATTCCCATACAGACTTAACTTCTTGAGTGAATCGCACACTTCACGTTTCAGGCAAAAGCGGATTTTTAAATTTTGAAGGTATATCTAATGTAAAAATATCGCAGTAATATCTAGCTCATGATGATTTTTACCCCCGGCGTCTATTGAAGACCCGCCGTCTATTAAAGACCCGGCGCCAATTGGAGACCCGGCGTCTATTACAGACCCGACGCCTATTGGAGACCCAGCATCTATTTTAATAAATAGCTGCCACCCCTGGCGTCTATTAGAGACCTGGCGTCTATTGGAGACCCGGCTTTTATTTGGAGCCTAACGGTACCCATATCAATTTTACGAACCAAAATCAAAGCATAACCGACGCCTGACAGAAAGATAGACGTGTGTGTAAGCAGGATTAGAAAAAAAAATGTTTAATCGGTGTGTGCCCCAAAAATAAAAGTATTTGGTTTAATAACATCGTGTACCTGTGCTAGTTTATTGCTGTGCATACACTCAATTGTAAATAATGGGCTGGTTTGAGGATTCGTTTGCTTTCATAGAAAAATCATAGCTACACGATTATATAACTGTTTTTATTTGCAGTTATGTACAATGACTGAAAACAATCAGTGTAAATACCAAACAATACAAAAACAGAAAAATATACTGACGTGGTACGTTGTAGTTAGAATTTAAAACCCAGACAATAAATAATTAAACAATTTTACCGCCGCGGGTTTATGTCAACAGCAAAGCAAACGAAACAACACGAGTAAAAAATAATTTCCCTGAAAGATGTCTCATAAATTATGTCATCAAAATTATCATTTTTTTAGTAACCACGTCACTGCTAAAAGCTTGAGAATTGCGTAGAAAGCTACTTTTACCATGGAATTTAATCAAAACGTCAATAGACCCACCCATCTTACCGAAAGCATCATTTGTAAACAAACCCTAAGCAAATCCATAGCCTATTCAATGCCTTAATTTAATGTTAATTGCAATCTGTAGTATACTGTTTGGATCAATGAAGGCATATTATGCCGAGTATAGGTGCCGTATGCGTTGTACACGTATTTTTATTAATCAAAAAAAACATTTTTTGCTGTTATTACACGTCAGTTTGTAACGACTTGTTTTGCATGTAATACAATTATTGGTATAAAATAATAAACATTCTGACATGGCAGTATTTTTTGGTACTTGAAAAAAGTACAGTTTTCTCTATTCAAGTATGTACCTACCTTGTTTGGCTACGATTATGCTTACGAACGAATGCATGCATGGCATATTTATTATAAAAAAGAAATAAAAAGTAAGCAATTTTTATTTAAATATAAATTAAAGGAAACACGTAGTGGCCTAATCAGTGACATGGCACATGAGGAAATAAACAGAATGGTGAAAGGCGTAAATGGTAAAAAGGCACTCAAAAATTCAAATTAGGAGATTTTTTTGATTTCCATTTGAATTATTTTCAATAATTTATTCATGACTCTTTCTACCCATGTGATCAAATTAATAAAACCTTGGGCTTGTCTTCTGAAGGAAATTTAGAGTTTGAATAGGTTTTAGTATGACATGCGACTTGCGCATTTTAATAATTTATTTCACTAATATAGTTAAACTTTACTTTGATTAGGCTATCGATTCTGTGTGTTTTCTCTTGCTTATTGTAAGCAATAATTAATTACCTTGTTAGATTTGAATTTAAAATTTCATATCCAGTGCAGTTACTTCAACTCAGTGGGGTGCAGCTTTAAGTTCTGTGTTCTATCCTCCACTCCATGAGTTAAGACACCACTTAGATGGGAATGACTACCGAAATCTAATTAGATTAAGGTTTAACGTTATACGTTAATAGTTTTTCCACTTGTAGTTTACTATATATTTGTTTTTAATTGCAACGTGTTACATCGACTAGTAGTAAAGAATTAGTAACCAATAGAAAAAAAGAAACTTTTATGTAAAAACATAGTTACTTCTTTTGTTTGTTTTTTTCACAACGAAACTCAGGCGCAGCACTGGCAGTTACAACTTGAACCAGGCATTGGGCCGGAAGATTTCAGCTGAACAAAGTGGCTGGATATTCATTCCATTTATTTTATATGGGGCTAAGGTTAGCTCACTTTTCCCGGTTGTTTTCTTGGAGTGGGTCCCAAAACTTGCTTAAGTTGAGTATTTTTATTGGTGTCTGGTCCCTAGTTTGAGAAAACTAAGTTTATTCAGTTTTTAATGATGTAGCCACAGTACAGTTAAACCTTGCGTCCACACAATAATAATGTTTACGTGTTTTATGTCAAGATATTATACATCTCTTTCCTGTCTGGTAATAGGTAATTACATTATACCTTACAGCATCTGTGTTCGTACTTTTATTGCTCAAACTGCACCTAAAATGCAATCATGTATTTGCATTTAACTAGAAAAAACATCTATGGGTAGAAAATGTCTTTTAACAGTAGTCCGTAATAGTTTTTGGAACTCGGAGCGCAAGGGCAACTTCAAATCGTTCTACACACCACTTTCAAGTGAAGCGGAGTGGAGGTAGGTTTTGATTTTGGTGTTCCATCCTCTAGTCCATGAGAGTGGACACCACTTGGAAGAGGATGACTCCCGGAATCAAATTATGTTCAAATTAAGTGTAATACCTAATTTGTTGTTCTACATGTTTTTAACTACATTAGTTTTTTCGATCAAGTTATATAGATTTACCTTTACTAATATGAAGGAAGTAAATAATAAAGCAGCATTATAATACAGCATAATATTTTAGGTACTTTGAGCGTTTTACAGCGTATAACTAAGTATATACACATAATTGTAATAAAATGGTACTTTTAAAACACTACGGTATAGTATGGTTTGGTGTATAGTATTATTGGTATGACCTATGGAAACAAGTAAAGCCACAAGAAATTTTATATACTTTGACACTGATATATTTAATTACCTATTTAGTATGTCCTCCATGTATTTTCTGTACTCCATCTTGTCTTTGTTTAATAGTAAATAAATAATCACAAACACTAATAATTTTTAAATTAATGTTTAGCCACAAACATTATTATTTGCTTTTTGTATGACGCAACAGTTTTAATCATTAATTGTAACTAGAAACACGAAAACATAATAATAATAAAAAATAAAATGTCCTTTGGTGTTTGTGTTTATTATTTATTATTTTTGCATTTATTGATTTATTTTAATTTCATGGTGTTACGCCAAGTAGTATTAGTATTAGTCATATTAGTATTAGTCTTCAACATTTTTTGTAGGTAGGTAGAATTTTTTTCCTGTAGCTAGGGGGTTGGCTCAGATTGGGGGAGATTGTGGTAAAAGCTCAATGAGGTGGAAAACATTTTCCCTCAAAGACCAAGACTATGACCGGAGGAGGTAAAATAGATAAAAAGAACGGTGTTGAACGATTTTCCTCCTCCCGGCTCAGGCTGGCTCAAATTGAGGTGGTTTTTTCAAGAAAAAGAGACCCTCGGTCATTTTTTTTAAGAGCTCGTTAGGGACCGATTGGCTTGCACTGAGTAACACGGCAGCTTTTAACGAGTTTATTTAATTATTATTACTACCTATCTACCTATCTACATAATTTCCTGGAATTTTCACACTTTTCAAATACTTGACCAATTTCGACGTGCTGTATACCATTCGAAAGGTCATGACTAGTGCACTCCAAATAGCAGAATGCCTTTCAGTTTATCGATAAACATGTTGCACTTTTTTTCAAATCTTTTTTTAAAAACCCATAAAATTTATTGTATGGGCCAGAAGCTTAAAACAAAGCACCCGTTTTTTTAGTTTTTTGAGCTTCTAAATCATATATCGTTATGCGCGAACATTGGTCAATTTTGGCAAAAACATATTTCCATTTTTTAAAAAGTAATCCTGATCTGAGCTTGCACTGCAAGCTTATTAGATTTGCCTAGTCATTTCTGTTTTTTATGGTATACTCTCATTTAGAAACCGGTTGAAATTTTGATTTTAAGATTGGCAGGAAATTTTTAAAACATTTACTTTGTATAAGGATGGTAAATAAATTGTTTCAGCTGCGGGCTTCTCCCCTTGTTTAAACTAAGTAAGTATCATTATTGATAATTCTGAATAAGTTATTATAAATAATGGTGACGATTGTCCACAATTAATTATGGTAATACACGTATACTACCACTAACAATAAAACTGAAAAGATAGTCTAAAAACATTGTAAGACAAGTCTTAAAAGTATTGCGTGCAGCATGGAACAAAGTCGCAAATATCTATTTTTAGTCTTAGTCTTATAAGCAATTTGCTGCAGTAATAAATTAGGAAAGATTATTTTACTAGCAAGTTTTATTTACAGCTTATGTAAATTAACTCCAGGTTATAATACAATACAAAAGTTGTTGCATATCTTTGTGAGATGTGTAGTTTCTTTTTTTGTACATGGGTAGAAAAAGTCCTAGGTTTGGTCGTGGGTAGGAAAAGTCCGGCAAAACACTTAGACCCTACCTTAGCCGACCTAATTTAATGCCAACCTTGCCTTTAGCCTACATTTTTTTGTTTTTTCTGAGCCTGTTTTAGCCTTTTTTTACTTTCTTTTTAAATTATAAAAAATTTTAATATCAAGTGATATTAATGAGGAAACCAGCGCCCAGCGCATTCGCTAAACCTCTAAATATTTAACCAACAAGCAAGCTGTTTTCTGCACAATTTTAATTTTAAAAGTATTTATAATATGTATTTATTTTATAAGTAAGAAGTACTTTTAATTTTTGGCCTTATGGAGCCGTTTGTTTCCTATAAACGTTCTTAAAAAAAAACAAGCTAAAAATCAGCCTGCCTTCAAGTAACCTTTGGAGCAGGCGCCTTGCCTAGCCTAGCCTTTTTTTTGTTGAAAAAGTCGAGCCTTATTAGCCTTAGGCCTTTTAAGGGCCTTTTTATAGGCAAGGCGGCGATCATTGCGAGCATAAATTAACATCCCACACTGAGAGATAGATTAACTGCTTTAAAGTACTGCTTAACTTATGGCTAAGTAGGTACCTAGGCATACGGAAGGTATATTAAGTTGGTTCCACAGAACATCTTATTGCCTATGATCGAGTAGTCAGTCAGTCCAAGCTACTAATAATAAACTATCTCACATCGTCTCGTAGCTCCGTGTTTCTTTTTCGTCTTGATATATTAAAGAGATGATGGTTAGATAATAAAAGTAGAGCATAGAATCAGATTGAACAACAGCAAATTTTGAGTAGAAAATGTTATATAACAATTTTCATTGATTCAGAATTTTATGTCCCATCCCAAATCTAAAAATCTGCCTTGTACTCAGACTAATAGACAGCTTATTTGGTCATAGTCACGAATTTGGAATTTATATTCTTTTTTATGTTAGACATACACACGCAAAGCCGTGGTAAAAATATTTTTCCCACTGGGCTTTGCTTATGTATGTCTAACATAAAAAAATATAAATTCCAAATTCGTGGTTATGACTAAATAAGCTGTATATTATTAGTCTGAGTACTAAAATAATAAATATTTTTCGTCTGAAAGAAGAATTATTGACGGCCTCTAGGAAACTTCAGCGAAGCAGATCGAGAAGGATCCGTATGGCACGTGACTCGTACGTCAGAATTTGAGTGATAGGGAACAGACCCCCAGCCTCCCACAAAATAAATGTAGGGAACAAAAGAGAAAGCGTCCTTTTGAGCTTTCCTCAAGACTGAGATTTCCCATTTCCAGTCAGTCAAAGTTTAATTGGCAGTAGCAGCAGTCGAAATTATATTGATCGTAGAAATTTTCTGTTTCCCTTCGTAAAATCTTTCGAAAAAGATTTCGTTGACTTACTATTTTATTGAAAGTAGTTATTTTTAATTTACAAGTTTTCTAATAATAAAACAGCTCGTAGAATTAAAATTAGTCGTAGGTTATAACCGTAAAGATTCTCCGTTTATTGAGTGTTTGTATCCAGCTCTCATCCCAGCATCTAGAAAGTTTGAATTCTGACTCGAGTATGTCCATCCGGTATCGTATCATTTAAATCATTTTTTGTTATAAATTATTTTGGACGAAATCAAATCAATTCATTATAAACATTTAGCTTTTCGTTTCTTTTATTTTCCCAAAGTATATTATTTGTATTATTCAGTTAGGTACAATTTTGTTTCGGGATAACATTCTCATTTTCTTTTTCCATAAAATAAATTCATAATCGTATACGTAAATTATCAATATTTACTTTTGTATCTACGTGCTTACAATTTATTGCATCCGTGTATTTACTTGTACTTAATTATATTAATTCGTATTACATCATTTTATATATATAAGTTCATGAAATAATTTGTTCGAATTTTCATTCATCAGTGCATTTAGTCAAAGTGCTCACTAACTCACCCCCCATTCAAGTAGTTATATTTTTATTACAGGGTCTTAATTATTTCATATTCCTCATTCTCAACGACCTCTTATTTTGCCAAAAGGTTATTTATTGTTTAATGAACGTAGGGTTTTTAACTCTTCGGCATCCAACCCTGCATTAAATAGTGAATAGTCCTAGAAAGTAGAAAATATTTTAGAACCCCTGTTTTCTACTTTCTTAAAGGTGCGGGGTAGCGTGAAACTGACTCCGTGACCCGCGATTGACCCGTGAAAATAATTTTGAATAGTTTAATAGGTACTGCAGAAACCATACTATAAGAATTAGACATAAATTTGAGTGTGTAAACTAGGCACAACACGTAATCCCAGGTTGCAAACTGACACGTGCGTTGGGAGTACAATACGGCTAAATATATTTAAGTTAATTTTAATAAAAGTACGGCATAACACTTGCGTGACGACGTAGCAAGTAGTTGGTGCATGAACTTGCGCTCCTAGTAAGCAGTAACTAAATATAGTTAAGTTAATTTTAGTTTGCAATTTAAAAGTAACAATCAATATATAATTAAAACTAGACACCAAATATAGTTTCGAATTCTACCACGAAAAGCATAGTTCAACTTTTGTGGCATAATACGGTCACTTCATACGTGTAGTGCTATCGCATAGGGAAGCAAGTAGTTAAAATTGTAAAGTGTATAGGTAGGTAATGGTAGTGGCAATTATATTACCGCTTTTACTTTCACTTTTTCGTCCGTTGCATTTTGCGTGGCTGTAAACGTTCTGGAGCCAGCACCACACCGCATCTTAAATACTGAAAAGCAGTCAGCACGTTCGCTGAACAATTTCAATTAAAAAGTGAAATTTTCTCAAAGTTCAAAATCTTTGAACGTAGGTATGTCGAATCATAAAGTTTTTATACGAACGTAGACCAGTGATTTCAAAAATTAAATCAAATTAAGAACTAAAATCGTCGGTTCGCCGAAATTTGATTTCAGCATCAACGGTAAAGTTATAGCAGTTGTAAACTTGTAAGTTTTCATATTACATTATTGCGTCCCAAAACACAGCACTTGGCTGCTGATATATTGAACGGGGCTTTGGACTTCTACATTTTTGTAGGATTCTATATGTTACATTACCCACAAGTCTTGCCAGCATATCTAGTAATATTGTTGTCGTTCGTAATAGTAATTAAGATTTGTGATTTTTCCCTACAGCCACGAATATACAAGAAAGTAGTTAAACCTAAGCATATCTGTAAATCGTTACTTAGGAAGCCACGCGCCCGTAGAATTATTGATTATAGTCATTTTCGTTATAATCACGCCCACGCTTACAGAGGTTTCCGTAGGACTCTGCCCTTCAACTTACTTGATTAAATCGAACCAAAATACAGTAATTTAAAAATTTTGAGGTTGTTACTAGTGTTTGCAATTAATTAATCGAATTGTTATTTCGTTCTTTTTACAAAAATTTTCGTTTCGTTTCGTTGTCAAATTCGTTGAATCGGTAAACCTCTCAGCTATCAGTTAAATCTGACTGAAATAAAGTTTACATCGTACGTCGTCGCCGTATATATAATTTACTAAGGTCATAATTATAATTGAGACGCCGGATGGAAAACCGAGAAGCAATAAATTTAAAATGCCATAGTTACCATTTTTTAGCAAAAAAACTTTGAGCTACTCATTTTTAATTTGAATTTTTTACAATCAGAACAATTTTGCCAGTAATAAACGAGTTACTCAATAACTAAACTCATTTTTGTTTACTACTGCAGACCGTACGCAGTCATCCCAGTTATCAACTGGGAGAAAATAAAATAGCGACATCACATTAGATTCTGCTGGTACCTGCTATTCTTTTCTCTTCTATTCTACTTTTATTTTCTATTGGAAAATAAGAAGGCAAAAGGAACATCAGGAGTAGTAAATATTGGTAATAAATCTTTTATAAATATCATTATAAAATATAAGTATCTATCTTATTTTAAATATTAGGGTAAATATTGAATAATGGCAATAGGTTTAGTGTCAAATATAACGGCGCTCTGAAAATAATATCGATCACAACTATAGGCAAAGATGAAAATGGTCAATAAAGTGTCTAGCTGTATGAGTCCGGCATTAGAAACTTTGAGTCCGAGTGGTTAGAGAAAAAGTCCAAGACTTATTCCTGGACCTTTTCTATTTTCTTTTATTAAAATATTTTTGACGATTCTTCGGAGGAGGATGATGGTCGTGATGATGGACTGGAGAGAGCAACAAGAGGAGAGGCTGGGACGGCTTTTCTAGCTTTTAACCTTTCACGTGCACTTTCCTATCAGGTCGATGGACGTGGTTGCTGCTGTTGTTGACCATGACCTGGAGTTTGTTCTCCTTGACTTGATTTTAAAATCTGATTTTCAGAACAGCTAGAAAGTAAGCGGTTTCAGCGTCTTTCTAAGTGGCGCCTGAAGGAGAAGGAGAGGAAGACCCTTTCATCTGTTGCTGAAGAAATTTGCTGTGGGCGACGAATTATTGGGAAGCGGACGGTTAAGCAAAGTTGAATTCAAAGTTCAATAGGATACAACTTCTCTAGACAGCAGTCTCTTTCGGCTCTTTTTATCGCTAAAATTCTGATGCACGCATATCGGGGACAGGATAGCCAGGAGTTTATTTTCTTCCGCTTATTTTAGAACAGAGAAGCCTACCTTGGACCTTATCAAAGATTGACACTCCCACTGGATGATGTACTATTGTGAATAGAAGCCACTGTTGGGTCAAAGGAGACACTTTGGAATAGTCTTGGTGTCCATTCCTTGCTCAAATTTGCGTCTCCACTCAAATGCTTCCTCATGTTTCTGAAGGCAATATCATCCTTTACAATGTCGGGTCGCTTAAAATGGGCCGATATTTCTCTTCTGGCTGGGCGTGGAGGTAGTCACTGGCAGGGGCAGGGCCGGAGGGACTCAGCGGGATTCCAAAGAGTGGTTGTGGATCAATGATTTCAATAATAGCATTTGCCTGCTTGGACGTGGTTGTTGCTGCTGTTGTTGTTGACCACCTTGACCCTGATTTTCCGAAGAGCAGAGCTAGAGTTTCTTTCCCTATCCCGATTCAAAACAAAACCGGGTGATTTCAAATTTAAAGTTTGAGGTCTCAGTGGTCCACTTTAAATGAGTTTCTAGGAGGCGCCAGAGGGTAAGGAGGAGGAGTGTGGTAGTCTTCCCGGTCTCCTACAGGCTACCATTCTCTCACAATAATCTCATGCGTGAGGTTGGGGCATTTTGTTTTTTTGTTTCAGGGTTGCAGCTTTTGCCTAGGATGTTCTGTAGCTTACAATCTTAAATTACGTTTTAGAAGTCGCGCATCTTATTTTGAAACTGGAATTTCCTAAACATCTGGTTATTGCAGCAAAGTATTCAGCACTGATTGGAGTCCAAAAAAACTCCAAATACAACGTATGCATAGCTTGAACATTGAGGAAATACATTTCAAGGTAAGACGTTTTTACTAAATTTTTTAAGTCAATTTATTTGCAATTATTAAGATGCCAGTAGTAGGTGTCTATCATACACTCTTGGAAAAATAGGATTGAATTGACTACTTTACTGTTTAATTGTAACTACTTTCTTGTTACTCCGACATCCACAGTGAATCCTGTTCACCGCGGTCAACAGGATTATGGTTAGTGATTTGCAGTAAACGTGTTGGACCGAGTATACTACAACAATGTTGGATCATGCAACACTAATCCTGTTGCCCGATTTTATTAATTAAAAAATAACACCAAAAATACCACCCATAACTGGATTCAAACCCCTACCCTTGAGGTTCACGAACCTGGCTCCCTAACCCACTGGACTGCTAGAACACATTAACTATGGATTACTAATTTAGCATACATATACAGTGATATAAATGCTTCAACATGTTTAGTGTAGATTTAACAAGTTAGGTGTTGGGTTTTGCAACAACAGTCTTGTTTTATGTGGTTACCAGTTTCCCCCCCCCCTCAAAAATTTCAAAATTCACTACTTAACTTGTCAAAGTTAACAACTTAACCTGTTGCACCGGCCTAACTACATACGTGTCAAGATCTTTTCTAAGCGTGTGGAAATGTAGATGACGATGAAGCTTAGAATAGTTTATATATTGTGGTTTACATAGTTATATTACCACACAGCAGTGTTTCACGTAGTTAAGTCGTAATCGTGTTTGAATTAACACCTAAATCTGTTAGCTCGACCTAACTAAAAGTTAGTTAAAATCTTTTCTAATAGCCTCACTGCACAGCAATTTAGTTAGGTAAACTACGGAGGTAGCATAGTTAGGTCAAGCTTTCCGCACAGTACCCTCTTGTAGGTAACCACAACAAAGAGTTACACCGCACAGCCTTACTTAAATTACAAAGAACGAACGTGATCGGTTAATCCAACTGCACTGCTGTGCGGTGAGGCGATAATCGTCCGTCGCTGGCGAAATGTGCTTGCATTGGATTTTCTTTGCAATGCAGAGTGCCTATTATAGGTCTTCTCTAGAAATCCGTAGAGCTGTTAGTATTTAATGTTTCACTTCCACTGAATTCAAAATTGTATGGACGGGACCTTTTTATGCACATCTTTTAATGTGTAGAGGGTTTTGTGGTCGGGTAACTTATCAGTCGGGTAACTTATCGGTCGGGTAAAATTACGGTCGGGTAACTTCTTTTTGTACGGTCGGCAATACAACGGTCGGGTAACTTCACTCCTATCATATTCCCCAGTCTCACCCACCCCATTGTCGTTCAGATTTTGACTAAATTTCTGATAATTTTGAATGGGATTTGGCCGCATTATTACTTGATTTGGTGGTTGCCTGAGTTGTGGCTGACGTAAGGGCAAAGGCAAAGGCTGCTTTTGTTGGTAGTTATACGGATATGAGCCTAAATAAAAGCAGGACCCGGGGCGGTACTACTAACGACGTTGGCACTGGGGATGGTTCAGGTAAATTAGCATACGTTCGATCGTCAGGCGGGTAGAGGACTCATTGAATTATTTCGTAGGACTATTGGCACTAATAATCCAGCATTGATAATCTCAATTTCACTTTTATGGAGCTGCTGTTGTTGCTGCGGTAGCTGCTGCTTTGCGCGTTTTCTTGATTTTCCTGGAAGACGGATCGCAACAGGATCTTTCAAATCTTTCTGCTCCAAAGTTTCTTGCTGGTCGCTGGTACACAATGAGAGCTACCCATTTGGGCGAGGGTGAGGCTTGTCAGCTTGTCCGCTTGTGGTCGAAATCAGGACTCTTGAAGACTTGGTGACACTCTTACAAGTTCTGGCCGCAGGAGGGACTGTAACTGCGAGAAGAGATGATTGGATTTTGGCTTCGGACTTTGATAATGCGGAATTCTCTGATTTCTAGAATAACCCAATGATGAGAATGAACCTTGAATGTAGACGTTACTCCCGCCAACCCCGTCCTCCCCACCACCTTCCCATCCGAGAAGAAGCTCTCGTTAAATAAACTTTCCCTCCTCGCCACAGCCCGAGCTTTCACAGCTTTCCTCAAAGCCGCTCGGGAACTTCGACTAATACCCCCCAATGAGTGACCACCCCCCTCCATGGAAATGGTTAGAGAGCCACTGCTCCAGTAATTCGGGAGGATATTATTAGTAATAATATCATCCTAGTGATAATATATATACATGTCACTACGGGGGAAGTGGCCGTTATAGTGGTAGTGGTGAGAGATTGTAGTTGTGGTACCCGAAAGTATTGACTGGGACAGCCTGGGCCATGACAAGAATTGAGGCACGTTGTGAGATATGGGACTGAAACGACAGATAACCTTGCTAAGCATATGGGCATTTAATTTAATTGTAATGTAAAGTCATGGGGATGAATTGAAACGACAGATAGCCTTGTTAAGCTTATGGGCATTTAAATACATTTTAATGTAATGTCATGTGTATGAATGGGAGGAAATGGGAGCTGGAGTGGTATTATTGGAGTGGAACAGTGTTGCTGGTATATAGGCATTGGGAAGTAAGGAGGAAGAGTGGACGAGACCGGAGCCAGTGCTAATGTTTGGACTGCGTTCCCATAGCAACGTATGTTGGGTATGAGAATCAGCTGAGCTGTGACCGCCAGTGCTGATCATATGAGAGCAGTCATTAATGTATGATATTTGAGATTGATAGAATTCAAAGTGAGCGGGATTTGCATCGTTTCGAGAGATCACTATAGCAACGGGATCATATGGTATGTAAAATAAGGGGAACAGACGGAGTTCCGGAGTGCTTCACGAAGGGGAAGTCAACGTGCCTATGGGACCATACATATATTACGTTTACAAAAAGGGGGAGGGAGGGGGTTAGGGGCCATGCAAACTAAAACTCACTCAAACCATGAGGGGGGGGGAGGGGGTTAAAGAAACTTACGTTTGCACCCAAAAAATTGTTTTAATATCATTTTATTCAATTCCAAAATTCATTTTCATCTGTGATTTTAAAATTGAAAATTTAAAAAACGAAATTGATTTCAATTTTGCTTTAAATCATTGCCGTTTTATGAAGTTTGTAATTTATTATAGATAAATTCTTTTAATACTAGTTTTTGTGTTTACGCATTGGTAAATAAAGGACTAGGCACAGTTAGTGTGGAAAAATGGGTCCCCGTTAGATTTTGCCTAAATTAACATATAATATTGTAAATTTTATGGCCAACAACTTTGCTGAAGACACTTTTCTAAAATATAAGAATTTGACAACACAATTTTAGGTCAAAGGTTAAATATCAAGGTACTTTTTACTTTCAGAAAATAATTGTAAACGGTGGTAAATTTTCTTCTGATTTACGTTGTGGTCTTTGTTTTAACAAACAAATAATTTTTGACCCTATTTTTGGGTCAAAATTGAAAATAACCCCAAAAATAGGGTCAAAAATTAGTTTTTTGCCAAAACAAAGACCACAACGTAAATTCGCAGAAAATTTTACACCGTTTACAATTATTTTCTGAAAGTAAAAATTAACTTAATATTTGACCTTTAACCAAAAATTGTGGGGTCAAATTCTTATATTTGAGAAAAATGTCTTTTGAAAAGTTGTTAGGCATAAAATGTACTTTATTATATGTTAGTTTAGGCAAAATCTAACGGGGATCCATTTTTCTACACTAACTGTGCCTATAGTTCTTTGTATAAATTAATAATTCATGCATGTGAAATATTTTTGTACTACTGTAAACGTTTCATGGGGGAGGGGGGGAGGTCGGGAAATATCACTAATGGTGACAAGGGGGGGGGGAGGGAGTTGAAAATTTGGGTTTTTTGTAAACGTAATATATGTATGGTCCCTATATTATTGGAGCCGTAGGGGCTGAATGTGTGCGTACATACTTCAAAACCCTGAGAGAGAATTCCTGATGGATTTCAAGGCTGAGAATTGCTTTGCTCAACTACATATTATGTGAGAAGGGGGCGATACCGCTTCTATTCATTACGTGAAAGAAGTGAGGCATTGAAAAAGTTGAGGAATATTTCACGAGGGGGAAGACAAGGTACCTATAGAATTGGAACCATATGGTATTGAATGGTCATGTACATACTTTAAAACCCTGAGAGAGGATTCCTGATGGATTTCAAGGCTGAGAATTGTTTTGTTCAACTACAAAGTATAGAAACAGAGGGCAACATGTCTGTTATAGCTATGGGACTTGAACTGGGATGCTTAAGATGGATAGAATTTGATCGAGAATGTGGGGCTCTTGAATATTAAGTGCTAATATGCTATTATATAGAACTCGTTACTTACCTATGTATGTATGTACACATTATTAAGTATGTACAGTGTACTAGTTGCGTATTGCTAAATACAATTAGCATGTATATTATATTAAACTATATGCATTTAACCTAATTAAATACATTATTACACTGATTTAACGTACATACCCATTTAAAACATTTAAATATCATGACTGCAATTAAAATTAATAAGTCAACTATTATTTAGTTTTAAATTTAATAAAAAAAATAACCATTTTAAAAAATCTACCAAATTCTTAAAAATATGTAACAAAAAAAAATTAATGTGCTCATTTTAAGCCGAAATGTATATATGTATATGTATGTATCAGTATATAGCATATCTACTTACTGTAGCGGGATGTATATAGTAGTAGGTAGATGTTTGGGTTCTGGATTGAATATTATTTTGAAACATTCTGTATTATTGAGTGAATCTAGGCAGAATTGGATGCACTTTGTAGCCCTTAGCACTGGAGAGTGCACTGAGTTGGGGTGGCTGTGTTACTTTGAATGTGCGTGACGTGCATAATAATAGCTGATTACCTCAACGCATCGACCGAGGCTGGGGTAAAGCTTCAGTTGGGCCCAGTCGACTTCTAAAATCAAACTTTTGTGACTGATGGAGCTCTGAGCTTCAACTTTCCATGTACCGAGCTGACCACTCGTGCTACTTATAGACAAGACATACCGATAATGAGATATATGTATACAATATATGTAAATTTATATATGTACATGCCCAACTGCGTACCTATACACTATACATTAAATATCCTTATAATTATTGATTGTTATGATGTTTAATGTAGATACATACAGTTGCTGGGGTAGGAACGCTGGAACAAAACATTAATATATTTTAATATTAAGCTCAATGGGACAGAATAAAGTGCACTTTCATACCTTTAGCAGGAATCAAAGCAAAGGGGAAACTTTGTTACTTAGGATGCGCGTGATATGCATATTAATTGAATATTGATCCAACCTACACTGAAGCTGGCTTCTGGTTTCTCTAGAGTCCAGTGAAAATATGAAATTGAAGGTACAGGGCTAGGACAAAAGGCTGAATTCTACCTGCTGTGGAACAGATACAAGTTTTTTATTGATGCAATTTAGGTGTGCCGCAGGTTCCTATGAGATATATGTTTAGTTGTTTGTTTGTTATATGTTTCTAGTATATGGTTTATGAATAACACCAATTAATATGATGAGTGGGGATGCAAGTGCAAACTGCAAGTGTAAAATACAAGGTAAAACAGGTGAACAAGTGCAACAAGACGCAGGTTACTTTGTATATTATGCAAATATTGTATGCAGGTATTCGATTGCAGAGTAAAGTTAGATTGTAATGCAGTTTTTACATATTTACATATTCACAAGTTTATTTTTTTTTGAATTTTCTCTCACACACACACACATCTATACATACAAATATTTACACACATGATTTACAAATACAACAGACACACATAATTTTACATTTACTATTTACAGCTTAATATATTATTTAGAGCCTAAAATTAAATTTGAAAGTACACACAATATTAACAAGTGTGCAGATTATCTGCAGACGCTATAATTAATTTATATATTTACAAGTCTACGCCTACTTCACAATTACAATTACATTTAAAATAAAATTATACCACTATTTACAAACATGTACATCTTACTTTACTATGAAACACTACATGAATATTTGTTGATACATTTATTTTAATAGTGTGTGCCCTATAATTATGAAACTAAAATTATTTGTTTAATATTTATTCACTTTTTAAACTTCAATTACAACTACAATTAAAAATAAACACTTCTTAATTAGTACTGCCCTGAAACAGGTTAGTATTGTTTCTTATTGATGTTTTTTGAAACTCTAAAATTAAAGTTATTTATATATCTACATATTTTTGTAAATTTAAAAAAAATAAATTACTTGATGACATTGTAATTACATTGTTCTTTATAACAGTATCTGTCTAGTCTTCATCAGATTCTTCTAAATAAGTGAAACCCAAGTCGTCTGTTAATCCTGAGTGACAGTCAATAGATGAGGTTGGAGAAGGAGGAAATTCTGCAAATATCTCTTCCCATGGTATCTTAATGTTTGGTTGTTCAACTGGTACTTTAGATTCTGGTTTTGGTTTCTTTAAATCTTCAAGATGTTGCGGCGATGCTCTGCGTTTTTGCTCTTGTTGCTGTAAGATTTCTTTGGTAACAGTAACTTCATTTGCCTCTTGAGCCGCCAACTTTAGGTTAGTATTTGTCAAGTAAGCAACAAGGTCGTTCATCTCAACTAGTGTGAATTTAATAGTTGGGCCACCGTTATTGGGGAACTTCTGAGAATACTTTTCAGACAGATAAGAATTAATGAGCATGTTATAAGTTCCTGTCAGTTGATTGAATGAAAAGCGAACTCGGATTGACTTGACACTGAAATGTGGAGACTTCCAATAGACAAACTTTTTGAATCTGCTTCGAGGTTCTTCAAACATGAACTCGACTGGTTTACCAGCAAAGTACGGAAGATTATCTGTTACTTTGCGGCCAACAGTAGGATAATCCTTATGTTCTTGTAAAATCTGAGCTGCCCATTCAATTAAAGAAAGACTTTCAAATTGTGAGAAAGAAATTTTGGAATGTTTGGCTTCTCCGTTTCTTTGACCCAAATAGTAGAAATGTGTCTTCATGCCAGGGTTGTAAACAACACGAGCTTTGACTTTGTCCCCAATAAATACAGAATCTGAAGTTTCGAAAAATGCCCAGTTTTGGGAATCAATATTTGCTGTATTCAAAGTACTTGAAGATGCACTGTTCAGATTACGCGACGGTCCATGCTGTTAGGTGTAGTCCATTTTGTCAGATGCCACAACGTTGTTGATATTTTTAATGTTAACGGAACTCAAGCAAGACTTTGCCATGGTGACTGGAGGAAGTGAAGATAAATGCGCCGGGCTACTCTTCATAGATAACTTTAATATGCTCACTTTATTCGACTTATTATTTATAAATTTTTGATAAAATGTAGTTTACTATTGTTTGTTGTACTGCTGCAACAATGACACGTGAGACAATATTACGAATCGAAGGTTTGAGTAGGAATGAAAATAATTGCTCAGTGGGCAAAAGTGTTATTCTATTTTAGATGAGCTCGAGTCTTCTGATTTTTGCTGCCGTTTGTGCAAGCATTATTATCATATGCATTACCTACTGACAATATCAGCAGTGACTTGTGATTGGTCTTGTTTGTTTTACATAGGCCCTGCCCTCTTCTTTTGTATTCACAGGGACGCTAGGTTGTTGTGCGTCACTAAAATATAAAGCATTATTGTTGAGTGTAGGCACTCATATAAAGAGGTTGTTGAAGCCGTCAGCCAGTCAGTCAGCTATTTATAACCGGTGTGCATTAGTGGAATTATTGATTTTATTTTCAGTCTCATAGAGAACTGAAAGATAAAAGTAATTTCAGAATCTACTGGTACGTGTATCAACTCGCATTTGTGTAGGTACTGTACACAGCAATTTCAATCTACAGAGCTTCGCAAACAACATGTTATAGAAAATCATACAAAATATCAACGCTATTTAATATCAAAAAACCGTCAGTTTGAAGAACATCAAAATCTTATTAGACTTACCCAAAACTTTACGTGCCAGTTATCATTAAAATCAACAGACTAAACAAAAAACTAAATACAGTGCTATTTTATGTAAAAGCATGTTAACTATTGTGAGCTGCCAATACTGGGGTCGCTATTACACAGTCGAGAAAAGCTTGTGGTCAAGAAAACAAGAACAAAAATACGCTAACAGAGATTTAAATTCTAGACTCCATACAAACAACTTTATATCTGTACAACTTTGAAATTCCTGTAGTGCGTGTCATGGAAGAATAGTTTTTTTTTCAACACAGATACAACGTCTTGTATGTTTAAATTTACGAGACAATAAACTTTGGCTAAAACCACTAATTCGAGTTTTAAAAACCGACCAATCATCAGAAAGAAATATATCTGAACCGTCTAGATATATTTGCTGTAGACATGTAAAGTGCTGTTCGTGCAAACGAACGCCACATCAATTTTCCGTAGCAGCAACAAAAGTATTGAATAAATACAAAGAACGTAATCAACCGGGGTCAGATCGTTTATCAATCCACCCAGATTTAGTTTCACTAGTTCCAAAGTCTTATTTTAATGCCTTTAATCTTGAGCACACTTTGTGCTCTGATTGTTTTTACAAGCACAGATTAACAGCAAAGGATAACTTGGATTGCAACTGTACATGCGATTTAAGTGGTGCAATTTCAGATAAATCGACTACTTGTGAACTATTGGCAATAAACAATTTTAGAGAGTTTGAGTTATTATCTCAGAATACTAGTATGCAAATCTTTGCTCCTCCAGAAATTTCATACACTTTTTTAGCTCCGCGTCAAAAACAAATTGTGGACTTGGTAAAAAAGCAAATAAGTTTACCTGGAAGAATATTTTACAAAACACCATTAAGAATGATAATTGTGGGTATCCCAGGTTTAGGCAAATCAGCGGTAATAAATACATTGCAGCACATATTGTCTCAAAAGCAAAGCCAAGATAAAACCTTTTCTTTTAGAATTTGTTGCTTTCTTAGAGTATGTGCCTCCAGTTTAAAAGGCACAACATTTCATTCTTGCTTCGGAATAAAACCTTTTGCAAATAGGAATATCACTGACCAACTGAAGAACGGTATTTCAGCTTTCGATAAATACAAATTTCGGAATGTTAAAGTTCTACTTTTTGACGGAGTTTCAACTATAGGCTTGAAATTACTGCATTTTGTGGATGCCTTCATGAAACTAGTAGATCTATCTCGGGCAGAGCTGCCGTTCAGCGGAAGAACCGTACTTATGTTTGGAGACTTTCTTCAATGTTCTTGTTTGGGAGACAGTAATTTTTATTCTCAGTTCATAGTACAGACTTCACAAGAATTACGAGAAGCTTCTCAATTGTACAAGAGTTTCAATACTGCTTATGTATTAGACACACCAATTTGGCAGAGCAAAAATGATTCAAGACAATTGGAGTACTACGAGTTTCTAATGAGGCTGAAATATTTTAAATGTACCCCTCTGGATCTTTACAATTTGCAACAACGACAGCGGCACATTTTGCAATGTGATCTTTCGGATATTGAATTTGAAAAATCAATTCATCTTTTTCAAACAAACAACAATGTAGCAGCACACAAAAAGTACGTATTTTTAAATAAAAATACAAAGTAAATTTTTCCTATGAATTTTATTATTAAATGTAGTTTAGGATTTGTGATATGTTTTTAAATAAATGAATGATTTAAATGATTCGATTTTAATTTTGTAGGAAGATGATCTGAAGATTTCATTCTGGGTTTATTGAGGTTCCAGCTTTAATTGAAGAAACCAGCTCACTTTTAAAAGATCCACTTGAAGTAGATTATGGCGCACGTATCATGTTTACGCAGAATTTGGACGTAGCATCGAATCCTACTAATAGGAGCCGAGGCACTGTTGTGAATTTAATATTTAGCTCAGTCAAGAACAGACTTTACTATAACAATTATGTTGAAGCTATAGTTGTAGACTTTTCAAATTACAAAGAAAACAATATTTTTGTTACCTCTAGAGGAAAAGGGGTGAAAATAACACGTATTGAATACTCTGAACTAGATTTAGAAACAAATCAATATGTTTAAATCCAGGCATTTCCACTTGTCGTGAATTGGGGGATGACAATTCACAGATCGCAAGGCATAACAATAGAAAAAGGATGTGTGCACTTGGATACAAGAGAAATTATAGCGTGCACAACTTATGTTGCTCTTTCTCGATTTAAATGTTTTGAAAATCTTATGATTGTGGACAAACAAATAATACAGGCCTCAAGAATTTTAGTTGTTCAGCATGAGTATGAAATGCAGCTGCGGTGGCAAGAAGAAGCCCGACTAAAAAAACTTGAAGTGGAAAACAGAAAATCTCGTAAAGCAGACATGACTAGCCAAGTAGATCGATTTTTATAAATAAAAAAGTGCACCATTTTGAAAACATGTAAATACAGTTTAATTTCCTTTAAATATACTTTACATTGTAGTTTGTGTTTACATACTCTTACTTTTAATATAACGTTAGTGTGTATGTTATAATGATTTACACTTTCCAATTGTGATAGTAGTGATATGTTAAAAAGTATAATATATGTAAAACTGATACAAAAATCTCGTAATTGAAAAATTTTAACAAAAATTAAATGTAAATTTGTAAATATGTAATATGTGCTGTAAAACTTATATTCATTTCAATAATTTAGCACCAAATAACACTGTCAACATAAAAATTTTGCCAGCTTTAGCCTCTTTATTTGGGGTCAATCGATACAGATTTATGTCCAAAAGACCACTGCCATATGACAATGTAAGACAGGCAAAATTAGACACAGTCCCGATGAATACAGTATTTAATTTTGTCGCTCATAAATTTGTCAACACCTCAAATGTTATAAAAATATTTAAGGTTGCAAAACAATATTACCGTATAGAAAGAGAATAATTGACGGTGACGCTGATATCAAGAAATACTTTAAGCGATTCGGCACAGAACTACAAGAAAGGACTGGCATTAAAATAAAAATTGAATTTACTTTCAAAGAGCTTGAAGAAACTAAATGCAAGTTAACAGTTGAAGGTAAAGAAAATGAATATGTTGTCTTACCAGAAGAGATTGTGTTAGATTTCAACAAGAAAATAAATTTTTCAATATCGTTTATAATTAGGAAACAGACTTTGACAAAGAAAAATACAGGGAAATTGAGGACAACAAATATTTATACATACGATATTTTCAATTATATTCAAATTATCTTCCAATAAAAGAACCAGAAGAAGTTGACTTGGATCATGTTGTTCATGAGATTAATCGTACGTTGTCAGAAGGGTTGTTAGGAGATACAAAAATACAGTTTGAGCCCAAAGATACTGAGCTCAGTATACCTCAAATGAGAGACGATATCTCAGTGCAGCTGCCAGCGTTGGTTAATAGATATTTTGGATTTTAAGACAATTTTGTTTTTAAAACTGGGGTGGTTGGACCACTCAAGCCTGAATTAGCTAAGCAAGAGGAAATAGAAAGGGAAAACAAGGAATTTAAAGAGGACGTAAAGCCAGAGCCAGAACAGACAAAACAGGCCAAACGTCTGCTTGCATCATGCAAAATGGTTGAAAATCAACTGTACGCGTCACATGCCCTGCCATTACTCCGATCGGTAGATATCTCACCTGTTTACGATAAAGAGACTGTACATGTTTTTTCTCCAATATTGTATGTGCCATTAAAATCACAGGCTCAGCAAATACTTCGAATAACTTTATTAAACGAGTACCGCAATCTCATCACACTGCCTAAAAATTCCACAACTATTGTAGAACTGCAGTTTAGACTACGCAAAATTTAATAATGTGGAATGAATTATAATTTAAATTGACCTGTTAATGTTTAATTTGCTGATATAAAAGTATAGTTATACTTGATACAGCAGACAAGTATGAAACGTGTAAACAATTACTTTACATACTCATTCTAAACTCAACATTCAAACAGCAACAACATCATTTTATTTACAGTGCTTCTTAAAAAATTAAATTCAAAAATAAATTTGCAGTGCATTGCCTAACATGTCACTAAAGACTTATAATTATGCGTAAGATTTTGTGTAAAAATATTTACGACCCTAACAATAGCGAAAATAACACTGATACAGTAGACGAAGAGCTCGTAAAAGACAGCCTATTAGGAGAATATTGTACTTTGAAACCAATTAATAAAATCAATAGTGACAACCAAATGTAATCAGGCGACAACGATTTTATTGGAACTAAAAACACAGTAGAAAACACATTTGGAGGGTTAAATCTAGGTGACACACAGAATTTGATACTATTTAAATCTAGAAAGCCATATAAGCGCCGTTTGATTAATAAAAAGTGTTATGTCACCCATTGCAGATTAGCCTGCAAAAAACGTAAGATGACATCTGTACAACGACAATCCAATACACAAAGTGGTGGATCTTCTGTAGTTCTTACTTCTGCCCAGTTTCAGAGCAAACGTCTGTAAAATACAGCCAATAGTCGGGTCCGCAAATTGAATTGAACTACGATGAAATTGAAAACCTTGTGTTGTTCTTAATCCAAGATTGCAAATTATAAAGTTTGTTGTGCGAAAAACATGAATACATTAACTCTGGAAAGTTTGTTGTGTGAGGCATGCAAGTTCTGCTGGTTGAACTATACGCCGTCCAGTTTGCAAACTGTCTTGTATAAAAACACACAAACAATACTGTACGCGATGTGAAGTGCAAGAAAGGAAAAAAGATGAACAAGTACTTGCCAGCTTAAATACACCGTACGATTAGTAGATTGACTTGGATGATTTCAACAATGTTGGTGTGAAGTAACCCGAAGTTTTGAAAATATTGATTGTTTTGTGTGTAAATTCGATCCTAGTGATGTTTCGTCAGTCAGAGGAACCCGATGCAGAGTATATTCACAGCATATCTTTGTATGGGAAAACAATGTACATTTACAAGTACATGCCAGAAATTAAAGTATGCAACTATTGCATGTTTTGGCGAAACTTGAATGTTTCAGAGAATGTTCGAGAATATATTTATGAATACAAAGAAGATGAATATAAAACATTGCAGTTGTCTATAGCGATGGAACAAGTGTAATTCGTGATAAAAACGAAATGAATGCTCTGCAAAGTTTGTTGTGCGAAGCATGCCAGTTTTGCTTGTTGAACTATATGCCATCAAGTTTACAAACTATTAAGTATAAAAACAAACAATACTGTGTGCGATGTAAATCGCAAAAAAGAAAAAAAGATAAAAAAGTGGCTGAGTGCTTCAATACACCATATGATGAATGGATTGACTTGGACAAGTTTGACAACATTAACAATTGGCGTGAAGTTACAAGAGTAATAGACAAAACAAGCAGGCGTGCTTGGGTGAGCGGTTTGGACTGCAGACTGTAACGAAATTTACAGCCTCAGACCTGGCTTCGATCCTCGGCCACTGCTAATCGTTTACGGCTCGGTGTTGTACGGTAAACGTCACTGGATGGTTGATTGAAACCCAATCTCCTTCGGTGCTCCTTAGTGACCTGTGGAAGAGGGGACGGGGATAGGTAAAAGAGTACAAAGACCGAGACGATCTAACGCGGTAGCCTCCTATTTCCTCACCCACAGTGACTGGTTGAGTCTGGTTGTATAAACTGCGGTTAAATAAACCTAATGAATAAATTATTTATTATTATTAATAGACAAAACAGATTGTTTTGAATGTAAATACGTTCCGTATAATAAAGCATCATTTGCAGAAAGCCCAGATTCAGAATTTGTTTACGGCGTATCTCTGTATGGCGAGATTGTGTTCATATACAAGTACATGCCTGAAATTAAAGTATGCGGATATTGTATGTTATGCAGAAGCTCTGCAAAATGTTTAGAAAATGCTCACGAATATATTTGCAAGTACAAATAAGACGAATATAAAGCATTGCAAATATCTATGGAACAAGTTTAATTCGTGTTAAAAACAATATGAATACTCTACAAAGTTTAATGTGTGAGTCATGCCAGTTTTGATGGTTAAACTTTAAACCATTGATTTTATATACCGTTATGTACAAAAACAAACGGTACTGTGTAGATTGTGAATAACAAGAAAAGATGAATTAAATAAGAATTGTCGATAGCTTGAATACACCATACGATGTATGGATTCAGTTAAAAAAGTTTACAAATATTGTAAATTGGTGTAAAGTAACAAAACTTGTAGAAAACAATGAATGTTTTGTTTGTCAAAACAATATATATTTAAAATATAAAAGCATGGACAGAAAACCCTAATTCAGACTATATTCGCAAAATAACCTTATATGGCGTACGAATTTTTATGTACAAGTACGAGCCATAACTCAAAATGTGTATACATTGTATGTTTTGGCGAAACTATGAAGTTTTAGAAATTGTACAAAAATTCATTTGCAAATACAAACAAAATGAATATAAATCATAGAAACATGTATGTAAAAAGTACTTTTTGCATAAATAATAAAAAATGTCTAAAAATAATATATAAAGTTAAGTAATGTATGGTGAAGCACAAAATATATGTACTGTAATTTAAAATAGGTTAATCTGCACAAAATTATTTGTAAAAAAATTATTAAGTTAAAAAGATCTTGTAAACATTTTAGAACATAAGAATTAAAAATAAATTTTAAAAAACTTGTAAAACAATTTTAAAAACTGTAATAAAAAACTAATTGGTATTTGTTAATGTTTTTATTTTCAAAATAAAATTTTTATGCTCAAAACAAATTTCATAGAAAAACTAATTCAACTACCCAAGCAAGAGTGGATAGCATATGAAAACATTTTTGCCAAACATAAGAAAAGAAATTCTAAATCTCATGCTAATCAAAAGCATGCAATATTAAAACGCAAGCGTATGACGTCACACATAAAGAGCAAATATATAGAATTCTTTGTCAGTAGCTTTTGCAATGTCACATTGGTCAATACAAACATATAAAATGTATGAAGTACGTGCTTTCATTGTTATAATATGTGCTTTTTTGGCACTTGGTAGATCGTGAAACACTGCATGCGCCTTAGACTCACAAGTAAATAAATATCAAGCCAAGTCTGTTGAAAATACGTATACTGATAGTGCACCATATACTGCCATCTAAAGGCTATAGAAAAGAGAAGATAGCATAAGATGAAATTGAGAGAAAGCTACAGAGTAGTAGCTTAGACCCAACATTGCCAATCGGTACAACAGCGCTACCAGTAGTACATACAAGTTCATTCCATAAAGTAATTCTCATGGCTTTGAAATACATGCTTGAGAATTTGAACACGCAGAATGGAATTATTATGGATGTGGTTGACAAGTATCAAAACAACGAAACAAAACCTGTGCTTCACAACACATTTGACTATATAGGTAAGTGAATAAAACATGATTGTTCACTATGAGTAAGTAATACATATACACTTTTAGTGCATAAGATAGTATAGTTACAAATAAATTCAAAGCACTTATACTGAATATAGAATTTTGTTTGTGTTAACAGCTATCTACGTGTCGTTTGTACTGGTGTTAACACTTTTTGCATTTAAGATGAGAAAAATGTACAATAAAAACAGACTACTGGCTCTGGAAAAGGAGAATGGGCAAGATTCATAAAGGGACTTTATGACTTTATTTCACCCTCTGTATTAAATTCACCTTCAGACTAGAAAGAGCATTCAATCGCTCTCGTTAACAACAACAACAACAGCCTAAACATCAACCTACTATCTTCTGCCTGCTTTCAACGTACGCTATAGAGCTAAGTGGATTTTATACTTTGCGTAGTATATATATTGAATTATAGATACTGTATAGGAGTGCACGCACTATGGATTCTACATCTTCCACTGCTGCAGCTCCATACATCAAGCACTGCCGTACTGCTTCTTCGTACCACGAACAGGCCAACTTTCCATCAGCTACTACGAACGGTAAAAACGATCATTTACGTGTCGTTCTTAGTGTTTTTAAACATTCAATTTATATTTATTCATAATATTACAAGCGCTTATGCTTATTTAGTTTTGCAGTATTTTTATAATATGTATTGTTGTACAGTGCATGTATATATACATAACAGTGGTATTAATGTAAGGTATAATAACCAAGTCACACTGGCTACCGAGGCAATGAAGAGGCCGATCGCCTTGCCAAAGCATCGTATGAGAACATTGCTCCCTCACAGGAGGCAATGCATTCCATTCCTATTGCAACATCTGTGGTTAACATGGCTATCCGCTCTAGAGTAAGGAAAGCACACACAGATAGGTGGGATAAAATAACTACATGTGCGCAATCTAAGCGATGAATAGAGCTTACAAGATATTCGCGCATACATTTAAAATGGCTAGTCGAAATACTCACTGGCGATGGAAGATTCCAGGCACATATGCACAGGATGAGACTAGCTATTTCACCTTTGTGTTCACATTGTGGACTAGAGCAGAAAACAGCACGTCACTTTCTGGCGGAGTGTCGGAGATACATTATGATCAGAAACATTTATCTGGGTGCATGCATCTTGACAACTGATCAACTACTACTGGCTACACCGAAAAACTTGTTGTCCTATTCCATAGCAACAGGTCGTTTTGCGTAAGGCCTAAATTAAAGTTATAGTATAAGGGTAGTCTGCAGTGGCCTGAGCGGCATTTCACACAGTATCATACTGTGTGCGATCCCTTTAAATACAATACAATACAATACAAGGTTTAATAAAAATTCTGATTTATTGATTTTACAGATATTTTCGTGCTCTGTTCCAGGCTGCCGCTTTACTTGCCGAAGCCATGTCCCATACCAAGCTCACGTTAAGCACGTTTATCACTGTGAAGACTGCAATCTCTACTGTTCAAGCAAGGCAGATCACCAGTGCCTTCATCAAGGAAAAAGACTTGGCCATGTAGAAAATAGAAATCAAAATCTTGTTGGAGGTGGTACAAATCGATCTGGGACTACTTACAGCGTTTTTACTTTCGCTTGGGCACAGCCAGCTGCCTCTTTAAGAGGAGTTCGTTGCTCTTATCCAATTGATTTAGATTTTTTTCAAGAAACTTCACTTTCACATCTTGGCATGATGGTGACATACAGTCATCAGCCTACTGAGACATTTCAAAATATTAAATCTCTTTTGACACAACTATACGAGCCATTTGTGAAGTTGTTGACCCAATACATAAATTTGCACAGTAATATTAAGGCACAATTAATTATTGTAGTTACATTAGAATTAATTACGGAAGTAGAAAATGAAAAAAATACAATAAAACGTAATATACAGTTTGTTTCAAAGAATTATGATATTTTAAGTACACAGGAAATTGCAAGTTTTATTTTTGACAGTGCCAGTGACATTATAAAAAAACCTAATGAATTTAATAAGAATGGGACTGGATGGACGCTTTGTGGAATAGAATCAATTCAAGTTAAAGTAGGAGTTTTAAATTTATTTGCAAATGCAAAAGCTAAAGGGTACATTAAATTCCCAGCTTTAAAACCACGAAAAGTAGGATATCTGAATATTAAAAATAACTGTAGTGATTGTATTAGGTTCTGTGTTACTGCACACAGATATAGGTACGAAATAATAAAAAAAACAAACAAAAAACTAAACAAAAAGACCAATCTCTTTGTTGTTGTTGGAATCGACAAGGCCTGCAACGTCCACACCTTTATATTTCTTATTTTTCTAAATTTGATTTCACTGATATTAACTGCTCTTTTTTAATTAACAAAGACTTGCCTAGTTTGGAAACGTTTGAAATCAAAAATAAATTAGGAATTAATATATGGAGTCACCGTGACGACAAAATTATCCCAATTCGTAGATGTCAGAATATTGATTTGACTGACAAATGTAATTTATTTTTAATTTACAAAGACAAAGCCGATAGTAGTAAAGATGAGCAGAGTTACCATTTAGTCCTGATTATAGACTTAGATAAGTTTATGCGTCTTGGTCGTAGTAAAAAAGTATACTATTGCCAGTCCTGTTATCGAAATTTCAATTCAGCTGATAATTTAACTAAACATCAAGTGAGCTGTCAAACTGTACAAAAACAGCAAATTGCATTTCCTGATATTTCAGAAAGAGTCAAGTTTTCAAAATTGTGGCAATTCTTGCCTTACCCATATATTATAGTTTATAAATTTTCTACATTTGTGAGTCCCTATAAAAATACTAGACCCCCAAGTAGCAATACGAGATTTGTGAATAATATTACATCTGCCGCGTATTCCTTGATTATTTTTTGGCAAATGAAAGACAGAAGTGAAGTAGTACATGCAGAATTTTATGATGGGGAGGATATAATGAAACATTTTTTTAAAAATATATTTTATTGGGCTGAGGGATTATTATCTCACGTTCGGACTACTAATAATATGGTCAAACAAAGTGACTAAGTACGTGCACAGTTTGAGAGTGCTACTCATTGCCACATGTGTCGACGTGAATTTTATTCTTCCAAGAACATTTTGCGCATGTTCTATCATAACCACAATCACGGTCATTTTGAGTTTGCTGCATGTAGCCGCTGTAACTTAAACATCAAGTACAAGCACGAAATACCATTAAATCACTGTACGGGGGTTGCTTTGATTATCACTTGCTAGTTAGTGCCATGAATACAGGTCAGTTTGAAGCTAAAGACATCCAAATAGTAGCTAAGTTTGCAAAAGAATTTATTTCCATTTCAATTACGGCTAAAGATAAATGGCTGCTAAATTTAAATATCGGGTATATACCAAAAGATAGAACAAATCAAAAATATACTGGCAAGATGTTACATTCCAAAGTAAAAGTTCGATTCATGGATGCAAATTTATTTTTTGATTCCAACCTATTTGATCTTGTGGAATCTTTAAATTCGAAAGATGAATTTAATTTTTTACTTGCGTCTCAATGTTGCTCAGATTTAATATTTGTTGATAACCAAATTAATCTTGGTCAAGAAGTAAAGCCTCTCACAGAATTACAATTCAAATTATTACAGAAACCAGTTTACTTTCCATTCATGTCATTAACTAGTTCAGATGATTTAAATAACCAAATACCAGACTGAGATCAATTTAGACGTTCACTTTTGGACGATGAGCTCATTCCAGATCACCAGTGGGATCTTGTCAAAAATGTTTGTACTAAATTCAATTTAACTACATTACGTGACTACACACGATTAACATGTGTTTTAAATACGGTTTTACTTGCAGAAGTATGGCAACATTTTCGCAAAGTTGGACTTCAAAATTACGAACTCGATCCGACTTACTCACTGACATTGCCTAGTTATTCTTGAAAATGTTTTTTAAACTACACAAAAGCGGAGATATATTATATAAGGGACCCAAAAATATTAGAAATTGCAAAGCAAGGAATACGCGGTGGGCAGTGTATTTTTACAGCCAAACACGTCATTGCCAACTATGAAAGATGCTTCGGAGGATTAGATAAATCCAAACCTCGTAATCAATTACTTTCACCAGACATTAACAGCTTATATGCACAGAGTATGAAGCAGCTGATGCCAGTCTCAGACTATGAGTATCTAGAAGCAAAGGATGTAGAAAGTATTGATTGGACTGACCCAACGTTAGGTACAACAGAAGGTAGCTATGGCTACGTTTTAGTTTGTGACTTGAAGTATCCTTTGGCTCTACATACTAGAGACGCAAATTTGCCACTTGCTATGGAACAGCGTGTACCTAATATGCAGGATATAACACCACAGTATAATTTAAATAAAAATGCAATAAACTCAATTCAACATTATGTGTCCCGCCCTCGGCTAATGCTAACTTTATATGATAAAACAAATTACACAGTTCATTTTAAAGCATTAAAACATTATTGATTATACGGTTTGGTTCTTTCAAAAATTCACTGTGGAGTACGCTTTAAGCAACAGAGTTATTTTAAAATATACATTCAATCTAATTTAGAAAACAGGAAAAAAGCCAAAACTCCATTTGAAAATAGGCTATTGAAAAAAGGTTCCAACGTTTTATATGGCAAAAAATTAGCCCAAGTACTCGAATTTATCAATGCTCGATTATGCTCAAGTGCTGCGCAAGCTAACAAATTACTTGCAAATGCTAACTGTCAAGATTTTGAAGGATTTTCTAAAAATTTAAGCGTAATTATTTAACACCTTAAAAAATATCGTATAACTAACCTCCCTCTGACTGCTGTAGCTATTCTAGAATTTGCAAAAGTACTTTTTTTGAAAAATGGAATCTTTTGTGTGAAATATTTCATAATAGAGCCCATCTAGATTATACAGATACTGATGGATACGAGATGCACACAATTGACACATTTAACACGTTTTGGGATGATATTGTCAAAGCAAGATTTAAATTTGATTTTAGTAAAATTCCTCGAGACCATAAGTTCTTTAAAATTTATGAAATTCAACACCAAAACTTACATTTATTAAATAGCAGTGAAAGTGAAAAACTTCGAATTCAGAGCTTGGATGTAAAAAAACTTATAGTATTAGGACCACAAATGTATAGTATGTTATATAATAATAATTCTGAACAACAAAAGTGTGCAGGTATTTCTGCAATTTCGTTGAGGCAGTGTAAACACAACCGATATAGGCAGATGTTAGAAACTAACAAACCATGTAAAATAGATCTAAATACAGTATCAAATGTCGACCATAAATTATTCATTAAAAATCAAAGTAGGTTAGCTTTTAAAAGTTTAGATTTAGTTAGAGTATTTTCAGATCCCAACAATTGTAATTTTAGCCTACCCTTGGGCCACACTGATTTAATTTAAAGGTTAAATAAAAAGTAAAAGTCTGTTTTATAAGAAGTGTAAATTTTTAATTGTAATTGTAATTATAGTTTAAAAAATGAATAAATATTACACAAATAATTTTAGTTTTATAATTATAGTGCACACAATATTATAATAAATGTATCAATAAATAATTAGGCAGTGTTTTGTGGTACTGTAAGATGTAAATATTTGTAAATAGTATGATAATATTGTAAATGTCATTGTCATTGTGTAGTGTATGTAAACTTGTACATACTTAAATTGAATTTAACGTCTGCCGATATACTGCACACTTGTAAATAATATGTTAGGTTGTAAATATATGTGTACTTGTAAATAGTAAATTTAAAACTATGTATGTCTGTTGTATTTGTAAATCATGTGTGTAAATATTTGTATGTATGGATGTGTGTGTATGTCAAAAAAAATCAAAAAAAAAATTAAACTTGTAAATATGTATATATGTAAACACTGCATTAAAATCAAACTTTCCTCTGCAATCGAATACCTGCATACAATATCTGCATAATATAAAAAACAACCTGCGTCTCGTAGCACTTGTTCACCTGTTGTACCTTAAATTTTACACTTGCAGTTTGCACTTGCATCCCCACTCATCCTATTAATTGTTGTGATTCATAAACCATATACTAGAAACATATAACAAACAAACAACTAAACATATATCTCATAGGAACCTGCGGCCCACCTAAATTGCATCAATAAAAAACTTGTATCTGTTCCACAGCAGGTAGAATTCAGCCTTTTGTCCTAACCCTGTACCTTCAATTTCATATTTTCACTTAACTCTACAGAAACCCAAAGCCAGCTTCAGTGTAGGTTGGATCAATATTTAAATAATATGCATATCACGCGCATCCTAAATAACAAATTTTTCCCTTTGCTTTGATTCCTGCAATGCTAGAGGTCTGAAAGTGCACTTTATTCTGACCAATTGAGCTTAATATTAAAATATAATAATGTTTTGTTCCAGCGTTGCCACCCCAGCAACTGTATGTATCTACATTAAACATCATAACAATCAATAATTATAAGGATATTTAATGTATAGTGTATAGGTACGCAGTTGGGCATGTACATATATACATTTACATATATCGTATACATATATCTTATTGTCGGTATGTCTTGTCTATAGGTAGCACATGTGGTCAGCTCAGTACATGGAAAGGTAAAGCTCTGAGCTCTGTGGGTCCGAAAAGTTTGATTTTAGAAGTCGACTGGGCTTAACTGGAGCTTTATTCCAGCCTCGGTCGATGCGTTGAGTTAATTAGCTATTAATATGCACGTCACGCAGATTCAAAATAACACAGCCACCCCAACTCAGTGCACTCTCCAGTGCTAAGGGCTACAAAGTGCATCCAATTCTGCCTAGATTCACTCAATAATACAGAATATTCCAAAATAATATTCAATCCAGAACCCAAACATCTACCTACTACTATATACATCCCGCTACAGTAAGTAGATATGCTATATACCGATACATACATATACATATATACATGTCGGCTTAAAATGAGCACATTAATTTTTTTTTGTTACATATTTTTAAGAATTTAGTAGATTTTTTAAAATGGTTATTTTTTTAATTAAATTTAAAACTAAATAATAGTTGACTAATTAATTTTAATTGCAGTCATGATATTTAAATGTTTTAAATGGGTATGTACGTTAAATCAGTGTGATTAATGCATTTAATTAGGTTAAATGCATATAGTTTAATATAATATACATGCTAATTGTATTTAGCAATACGCAACTAGTACACTGTACATACTTAAAAATGTGTACATACATACATAGGTAAGTAACGAGTTCTACATAATAGCATATTAGCACTTAATATTCAAGAGCCCCACATTCTCGATCAAATTCTATCCATCTTAAGCATCCCAGTTCAAGTCCCATAGCTATAACAGACATGTTGCCCTCTGTTTCTATACTTTGTAGTTGAACAAAACAATTCTCAGCCTTGAAATCCATCAGGAATTCTCTCTCAGGGTTTTGAAGTATGTACGCACACATTTAACCCGTACGGTTCCAATTATATAGGCACGTTGTCTCCTCCTTCGTGAAGCACTCCTGAACTCCGTCTGTTCCCCTCATTTTACATACCATATGATCCCGTTGCTATAGTGATCTCTCGAAACGATGCAAATCCCGCTCACTTTGAATTCTATCAATCTCAAATATCATACATTAATGACTGCTCTCATATGATCAGCACTGGCGGTCACAGCTCAGCTGATTCTCATACCCAACATACGTTGCTATGGGAACGCAGTCTAAACATTAGCACTGGCTCCGGTCTCGTCCACTCTTCCTCCTTACTTCCCAATGCCTATATACCAGCAACACTGTTCCACTCCAATAATACCACTCCAGCTCCCATTTCCTCCCATTCATACACATGACATTACATTAAAATGTATTTAAATGCCCATAAGCTTAACAAGGCTATCTGTCGTTTCAATTTATCCCCATGACTTTACATTACAATTAAATTAAATGCCCATATGCTTAGCAAGGTTATCTGTCGTTTCAGTCCCATATCTCACAACGTGCCTCAATTCTTGTCATGGCCCAGGCTGTCCCAGTCAATACTTTCGGGTACTACAACTACAATCTCTCACCACTACCACTATAATGACCACTATACCCGTAGTCATGTCCAACCACTATTACAGGAAATACTGTATATAGATTATATAGAAATAATGTTAGTAAATGAAAATATTCAATAAACATGTAGTCAATTTCTCATTGTACGCAATAAAGTACAATCTCACCCTATGTTGGACCCACTAATCAAAGTACAAACAGGAATAAAATGACAGATGTAGTTTTAGTTTTTAGACGTAATGCGAAATTTAAACTGTAATTTCTGTTTATTTTACAATTTGATAGTGTATACGTGATCAAAGGGTCGAACCCTCCCCTCCCCCTCCGATTTATCGCATACAACCGTGATCAAGAAACTGGACCCCCCCTCCCCCTATTTTGTATACGAGATATATGGATGACGCCTTAGCCGATGTACGTATGCCACAAGGTTCTAGTGATACGTACGCTCACTTATACTCATGGGCTCGCTGCTTACGAATGAATCCGTATGCTTCTTCATACTAACGGTTTATATGGGCGACTGTGCACCTGCATGCTTACAGTAAATACCCGAATGTATGCTTTAATGTATGAACGAAAAATGTAGGATGGTATCTTAACCACAGTAAATTTTTTATTGCTATAAATATGCCACTACATTCTAATTATGTGGTTTAAAACCCACTCTGCAATGTAACTAACAGTTAGTATGAGTGCATTACTACCAACAAACTGATCTCATGGTTCAAAAAATTCCGACACACACACATTACTTAAAAATAATCAATATCGCTCGCCTTTATTAGAACGCGAACTCTAGTGACCTGTAGACATATAAATTATTTTGCAGTTTAACGTACATGAACGTTGAACTGCAAACATAGTCATCACACAATAAGTAACAACTCATCTGCTCGCTCATAGTCGCAGTCACCACAGTCAAACGTCACAATAAACCGTATCCCACGTTGACTATCATCGTAATTAATTTTATGGTGTCATGTCATGAGTTTCGGAAGCCGAAAGGACAGTTTATGAAGCACGATCTTGAATGTTGTGAATTTAATAATAATGACGGCACTAAACAACAATGATGTTATATTGAATATTAATATTGAATTATATCTCATTTAGCATGCTTTTATCGATGAAACACAGATGTAATGTTTTCGGCTTGTAGCACTCCGGTCACTAGGTCCACGATGGAATTGTCACTTATATATGGAATAGATAGGTGTATGAACCATTATCTATTGTGACTGCCACTTTGACACCGGAAAATAGTAATGTTCATCCAAGATACTTAAAATTAATTATGGGCTTCTGGTTAATGCGGAACACTCAAAGGCTTATTAGTAAACTACTTAAGTAAAATACTACACTGCCTGTACTTAAGCAACTAATGTATTTCATGAAACAGCCGTTAAAAAGTCTGTAAGCCGGGCACGAGGAGAGGAAGTATGGCTACTGCTTGTGATGGGTTTGTATGAATGCGGGAATTTCAAGACATGTCACATGTCTTGAATGTCTAACTTATGCAGATTATTTGGATTGAGTGGCATGCCAAAATAAAACCGAAATGGTATACTCCCCGCTTCGTAGAACGGGTGGGAGGCCATCCCTGAGTTTACCTTACCTCCTCATGTTTACACCCTTGGTATGGTGAGGGATTTATCTTCCCTCATGGCTGTTGATTTCCGCGATTTATTAATTTACACCACTGATAGTTAAACTATCATAACCCACGTTTTTAGATTATTCTATGATTTATTTAGTTAATGTCGGATGGTAGAGATTTAGTTTATAAAAGGGGGGTCCACCACTCCGAAGAAGGTCGGAGGCCTATGAGAAAGGAGGAGAAGCTCAGTTGCTGCAGACTGCCAAGTATCTCCTGTGGTTTTAACGGTGAGTTAAGCTTATTTGATTTTAAGCTACTCATTTTACGCTCATTTTATGTTTTCCTCACTATTTGAGGTTAATTTTGTTTCTTAAGATTTCCAGTGGCAAGTGGCTCGGTGGAAAAGGTCGGGGTGATGGAAAAAGTATCCATTTTTCCGGCTTCGCCACGACGAGCTTCCGTATTCCCGAGGACCGGATGGAAACCGTCGACGGAGTATGGCAAACGGAGCTCTTAGTCCGCCGACGACCCAACCAAGGCTCCCCGGAAATACGGTCTGCCACAGAAGTTTTTGCCAATTTTTATTTCAATTTAAATGGGAAGTTAGTTATTATTAACGTTCTATTTTTGATTTATTTTTAGGAAGGCAAGGCGGTGCGATGGTCGAGGGTCTGGCTGCCCTCGCGTCCAACGCCGTTGAGCAGGAGGCAGAGGGAATTGGAGACGGTCCTTGGTTTGGTGAGCGTTCCAAGTGAAAAGGACCTCCTTCTCTCCCTCCTCCCGCACAACGCGACGCCTTTGCTTTGAATTTTGGAAATTATTTAAATTATATTTTTGCATATATTTCATTTTAATGTATTTAATTTCATTTATTTTGGCAGAGAGACTGAGCGGCGTGAAGGTTGTAGGCCTGGCCGCCCACAACTCTAGCCTCGCCGGATAGGAAAGTCAAAGGTGAGGAACTGGCTCCTGGGATGCCGAGTATTCTGGGTGGCAAGAGCCTTCCATTACCGGCTTTCCTGTTTCAGCAATTTGCTCAGTCTTTAATTTTGCAAAGTTAGTTTGTTTTTAGTTTTTAGTTTTAGATTTATATATATTTTAATTTTTATTTTTATTTCAGGAGGGCGTGTGGCCTGACGCTGGAGGTACCAGCTCCCGCATTCAGGCCTATCCCGGAGACAGGGGAGGGCCGCCAGTGCGCGTGTTTGATTAGTCTGGAGCCTCAGCTCCCAAACACCGACTGAGCCCATCCTGTAACTCCAGGACAGCCACATGTCATGAATTTTTGATGCCTAATTAGGTAAAGAGGTGAATTTTTATTTATTTATTTTAATTTTAGTTTTAAGTAATTATTTTTAAGTTTTTATTTTATTTAAACTGCCAATAAAGAAGTTGGAAAGAGCAGCTTGATGGTGGACAAACTTGGGACAGAGAGATATTGTCCGGAGTCCAGACAAGCCATCAAGATCGAGGAAGGAGGCGAACCCCAAAAATAGCCAGAGTCGCGGGTTCGCTTCCTCGCTCTCCCTTCAATTTTGCCTAACATTTTGACTTATTTTTGGCACATTTTTATGAACGGGCGAGTCCCTATAATTACGTACGGGGAGTCCCTCAGAACTACACCCGACGTCTACGTGATATGCTAATTATTTTCACATTATTTATATGATGTCAATTAATTCTATTTAATTTTACTTAATTCTAGGAATGCCAATTGGTGAGAATCAAGAATATTTTGCCAAGGAAATAAGGACACAAACGATCGAAGAGGAGAGGTAATATTATTAATTTTAGATTAATTTAATAGGAAAAGCAAAGGAAATTTTAACTTGAAATCGAAATGATAAGATTTTCTCCTTTCAGCAGAGGGCTGGGAGCCAAAACATTTAGGATTCAAAATTTATAATAATTATTTTTGGTTTCTCTTTTTCTTTAGGTTTTTGTCCACACAACAATTATGATTCAGATAATTTTACAATGATCGCTTACGAGCACTGCCGAAGCAGTGCTTACAGTTTCCGGATCCAGGTCAAATGGGTTTACAGATAATTCACTAATATTGATTTTTCTTCTTTTTGATTTTTCTTATATAATTTCGTAGTATGGTCATTTGACCTCGAAGTACAATTAGAATAAATTCAATATAAACTCACAGAGGGGAGCGGCGAAGATGGAAACCACGAGGCACAGAAAAACTATAATATAGAAATTTTCACTATAGAAACTCTTTTTATTCTTCTCAATTTTGTGATTACACCAACACACGGGATCGGAACAATCCCCTTTTAAACGTCTAAAGCCTTTTGGTGTTTCCATGTTCTCCCTTCCCTTCTGATGAGTATTTTTCATTTTGGAAACTGAATTTAAATTATTATGAAACAGGAAATTATGAAGACGAATATGGTGTCGTTCGTGGAGTCGTGCTTTTTGAGCAGAAAATCCTGACTTGAGTTCTGCCTCGTGGCTTAAGCCAAACTTGCTCTTCTGTTGAAAAACAAGTCCCGACTTGAGTTGTGTTCGACGGACTAGCCCCAACTGATGAAGCATGCTGAGCTCTCCTTCTTTCTCACTTCTTTTTCCTCGGAATGCATCTTTGGCCGCAGGGCTGCGTCCGTTTCTAATCCATCTCTTGGTCAATTCGCATCAGATGGAAGGATCGCATGTAGCATTACTCTCATGTTTTTCCCTCACATGGGTCTCTCTCCTTTTCTGTCAGATGGCCGATGCTGTCTGGAAGATCTGGAAAGAACCTGTGGGAGCGAGTGTCGTGGAAACTATTCCCTTCTTAAAAATGTACCCACTGAGTTAGCACGGGTAAGCATGATCTCAAACAAACGGAAGCGAGTACGGATTGGTATACTGACTGGTACTAATACTTACTATAAGGCTGGCATGCATTAAGTTAGCACGAGGCAGTATAAGCAGGGGCATGCTATACTATACTAACGATATGCATACTCCTGGTAGGTATGTGTAAGCATGAATTAGTACATGATGCGCGCGCAACATAGTTTTTAGATGTGTACTAATCCGTACAAAAATATACTTACAGGATCGCGTGGGTACTTACTTACTTTATATAATAATTTATATATAACAGGAAAATGGCTGTCTCACTAAGAGGTAATAATTATTTACTTACATTCTTTGTTATGGTTAATTATATCAAGCAAAGCTACACTTAATTTGAGTAAGGTAGGTTAGGTGTAGGTGTAGTGCCGTAACATTGTAAATTGTAATTATTGATGTATTTGTATAAAATTAGATTTGCAATTAATAAATTGGAATTTTAATTGTAAATACAATTACAAATTACACAGTATTTCTCTTCCTCTGGTAAATTATATTTACTGCAATGTGTTCTGAGTTCTGAGCCCCTGTTTCGTACTAAAATCGTGTATCTAACCTAAGAAAATATACAGGTTTGACAAACCCTACAAAATTAATTCTTTTGAGCAATTTTCTCGCTCCATTAATTATGTAATAATTTAAAAGCAACAAAATAGTTCAGGTATTCATTAACTTATTCTCCATAGTCACACGTCACACTCACACATCACACAGCTCTGTAAGACTTGTAAAGATATCGCATGAACTAATCTTACGATTAGATAGCTACATAATTAAATTCGGCTATGTGTGTTGGACTCTGTTGGATGTTGACCTAATTGACTTTAAAATTTCTATTTAAAGTTAAAGTTATATATTACATGAGAAAAAAGGTTCGTATTTCTTCGCATAAAAGACAAACAAAAATGTCATTACAGTTGCACCGAGATAACTCTAAATTGAAGGTATACAGACACTTATTTCCTCCGACATTGTTCTCCCGGACGTTTTTCTCCCGGACCATTTCAATTCAACTTTGAACCGTGGACATGTTCCTCCACAGGCGCGTCGGAACCCGCACACTCCGTTCTCATAAGATCTCAATAGCCAGAGCGAGTAAGAAAGTGAGTGGGAGTTTTTTAAAAATACCCACTTGTTTGGCTAGTAAGAAAATCTTCTCATTTCTTCATAGAACGATTTTGCTTTTCTTATCAGAACGCTAGCTGGTTTTACTTTACTTATTTTCTTACTAGTCTGGTCTATTAAGAATTGCTCAAATTTCCTAATAGAACCCATTCTTGTCATGCTATGCTTAATTTCTTATGAGCCTGGACTATAAAGAATATTTTTATTTTTGAATATACTTTTCCCATCAGAATTATTTTAATTGTCGTAATAGATTTAAATTTCATAATTTCGTCCAAAATTAATGCCAAATTATTGTTCTCACTTTTATTTCTTGAATAAATTAAAAATTGTGTATTTATTAAATATACATCTTACTAAATCTACAAATGTAGGTAGTTAACACAAAAATGAAAGTAAATCAGCAGCAGAAAACGTGTCTTCTAAAGCGCTGGCCAAAATGTCTTTTCCAAGGTCAGCAATTTAGCAGGCGCGCATCTCGGTAATTAACTGAAATTAATAAATAATCGGATTACCGTTAATTTTAATCTTAGCATTTTATACGAGTTCCTTCGCGTCGCCCGACCCAAAAGTGTTAGTAAAAGATTTACATAAATTAAAAAGAATTTATTTAACAGTAACAGTCCGAAGTCAGGAACAATAAGTAAATAGTACGTCTTTTCTTATTAAGTACATTATGCAGCGAACGGAAACAAGCGTTTTCGTTTATGTCTATCGCACCGGCCACTGTCGATTACATCAACTAATAATTTTGATCTTTTTACATTCTTAATGTCATGCACTAAAAAATACTATGTTTTCTAAATAACAACATTTAAAATAATGAATCAAGAACTCACCAGCTTATGTTGTTAGTTCTTCAGTTTTTAAACTTCACCTCCAGCTTTGACTAGAATTTGTTTTAACTATGAGCTATATTGCACGATCCAGAAATGAAGTACTGTTGAAACTTTGTCGAACTTAACAAAACAAACAAATAATACTGCAGCCAGAAATAGCTGGCTGTTATCTTAAGTGATAACTATTCACCTTTATAATATTTACCTAAAAAAATGTGAATTAAGTGGAAAATATGGGAAGACCAAAATCGAAACTTCAATCTTAAATATCACACTTTCGAGTTTTATATTTTCCCTCAATACTGTATTCTAACGGACGAGGCTCGTATTGGCTGGACCTGTGGGGGGTGACGGGAATGAATTGGTGAGAACTATGATAAATGGAATATGCATTACATTTGAATATGCCTAATGCTATATACCCAGATATAGTAGTGCTGGTGCCGGAGTTTCAACATGATACTGTTGTGCCAGAGGAGCGTGCATAAATTACGTGGTACGTCGAGGTGGGGTAAGGGTTCAAGTTGCCCATCCTTTTACATACCAAAAAAGCGTACATACCAAAAAAGAAGGGGACGGGGGTAGTGGTTAAAATTTTCAATTTTTGTACCACGTATATTATGCACAATCCACAGGCAGGCTGATTTCGCATGAGCACGAGATACTGTTTTGAGTGACGGTCTTAAAAGAACAGCGCTTTTGGGCTGCACACGAAATTTCTATAAAGAAAAGTCGTCAAAATTCTTATAAGACTACCAACCTCAGATTTCTAGTAAGAAACTGAATAAATTCTTACTAGAATGTGTCTGTTGAGCTGAAATTGTTAAAATCTTTGTAGAATAAATTTATTTCTACCTAGAATGCTTCTTACTTCATATTTCTATCGAGATCTTACTCCCATACGACGTGCGGGAACGAACTTCTGTATGGGGGGGCAAGATTTGTGCACCTAAATATCGGCTGGATTTGTCTGTCGCTAGTTTGAAGTAGATGCTGACCTCTTAGCAAATATAAGCTATATGACGAAATAGCAAAATATTTTTGTCGAAACAACTAAAATAAATTTTAGGTAAAGCATTCGTAAAATAATATTACGTATCAATGTTCTTCACAAACATTACCATCTCAATTTAATTGGTTAAATACTTTCAAATGACTGCTGTACGTCACAGTTGTGTCGTCTGTGAATAATTATTTGTTGGCAGTTAGTTTGACCTTATCGAAAATTATACCGTCATTTGTAAAAAAACCTTTCAAGTGCACCAACAAGGCCTTGTTTCCAAGCCTCCCGGGTTGGAGTAAGGCAGGCGTCCGAACCATGCCTCCAAACCATGCCTCTTATGCTAAATTGCTACCCTGCATCCCTACCCTGCCTCCAAACTCTGCCTCTCGATAGCACAGTATTGCCGTTTAGTTAACTATAGGTAAGGCCCAACCTGCCTCCCTATACTAAAGGTCTACCCTGCCTCCCCATACTAAAGACCTACCCTGCCTCTCTATAGTAAAGGCCTACCCTGCCTCCCTATAGTAAAGGCCTACCCTGCCTCTCCATGGTAAACGCATACCCTGCCTCTTCATGTTAAAGGCCTACCCTGCCTCTCTATACTAAAGCCCTACCCTGCCTCTCCATGGTAAATACTTACCCTGCCTCACTATATTGTAGTCCCACCCTATCTCTCTATGTTGTAGTCCTATCCTGCCTCTTTATGGTAAATACCCTGCCTCCCCCAAAAAGCTGTATAGGGCAGTGCAACGATTCAATCAAATGTCCTTCAACGTCTTGTTTGGCCACCATAGGTCAGTTTTGTCTTGTACCTATAGTTACATTGTTATGTACTTATAGTTAACTAAACGGCTAATGCTTTCCGATGTAGACCATATTTTACGTGCTGAATTTAAATGTTCATCGGGGCTCAGTACTTTGTGTACACTGCTTGTTGCTATTAATTGTGACTGCACCCAAAAGTATTTCGTCACTTAATCACTGATCACATTCCATTATTGGCAGCCGCGTCAGAAAGTAAAGCTCGAGATTCTTTGCTAACAAATTCAGTGATTATTTTCTTCATTCAAATATTATCTACAAGCTGTGAATAGGCATGCAAAATACAAAAAAAGTTGAGACAATTTTAATTCATTGTCGTCCTCAGATAGGACTTTATACAATTTAAAATAGAGAAACTGCGTTCAAAAGACGCTTTACTGATTGTAATTACCAAAATTATATTATTCTTGATAATTCCTTGCGCTCGAACATATTACGCAGAGTTTTCGGTTTTAAAGAAAAGAAGTTTACCACCTCTGCAATAATTTTAAAATTTGTATCATAAAAACATAATGAATCTCAATAATTTTGCAAGCATCAGATTTAAGTATCTGTAATAACACGACCTATTGTTATTACTAATCAGAGTTGTTGTATTTAAAAGTAAATTGATGGTAATCAGTTGTCGCATTCAACTTACAACTGTTCCTGTCTTCTTGGAATTTAATTAGTGATCGAAATGGTCTGGTCCGGACCATGAAGGTCTGGTCTGGTGCGAGGATTTTGGACTATACCAGACCAGACCAGATTTTCGTGGTCCTGTCATATGCAAACATCTTAAGCGAACCCAGCGAGATAATTATGTTTTTCTTAATGAATTATTTATGAATATCTGTATTTGCATATTAAAAGCAGGCGTGCTTGGGTGAGCGGTTAGGACTGCAGACTGTAACGAAATTTACAGTCTTAGACCCGGCTTCAATCCTCGGCCACTGCTAATCGTTTACGGCTCGGTGTTGTACGGTAAACGTCACTGGATGGTTGATTGAAACCCAATCTCCTTTGGTGCTCCTTAGTGACCACTACTTACTGTACGGGCCTAGGGAATGGGACTCCTTTACTGTGGAGGAGGGAACGGGGATAGGTGAAAGGGTACAAAGACCGAGACGATCTAACGCGGTAGCCTCCTATTTCCTCACCCACAGTGACTGGTTGAGTCTGGTTGTATGAACTTCGGTTAAATCGACCCAATGAATAAATTATTATTATTATTATTATTATTTGCATATTAGAATTATTTTTTTTAAGTCAAGTAATTTTCAGTTTTCTAAGAATCAGACAAAAATATTAGGTTAAATTCCTCACGTAAATTATTTTTGACGTTTTCCTGGTCCGAAATAGTCTGGTCTCGGATGTGGTCTGGTCCAGGCTAGACCATACAATCAGGACCAGATGTGACTATTTCGATCACTAACTTGAATATGGCGGTCGCTTTCACTATGTAGTTTTGGATTCTTTGGGAAACAAATCTAATCTACTCAGTTTGTGTTTTTAACTAGAATGAAATTGTCCTGTCCAAGACATTGGTGTGCTGACTCAATCTGTAATGTCTAATGGTACATTATTGGTAAAATAAATATATTGCTTTTTACTAAAATAATGGGGGGGGGGCAAAACGATAGCTTTTGCCCCCCCCCCCCCATTGATTTTATGGAAGGGGGGGCACGGTGCCCCCGTGGTTCCGACGCGCCTGTTCCTCCAAGTATTAAATTCACACTAAAATCAACTATCATTCCTTTTCAGACAATTAGTGCATTCGTATACAATCTTAAAAATATCCAAAATTCATAAACTGTAGTACAACTAGAGTTTGTTGCAATTAATGTATTAACGATTATTATCATTATCAAAAATACATATTTTCTGGAGTGGAACACTATATAGTTTTATTTTAGTTGTCATCTTAAAACGAGAAGTAAACTGTTCTCGGTACGAAGTTGGGAGAAAAATATCCAGAAGGAAAAATTCCAGAAGGAAAGTTCGGGAGGAAATTGTCCTACAACCTAAATTCACAAATTACCTTGTTTCTTAGAACTTTCCCGTTTCTTTTTCTTCTTTTGTTTGAAACCAAAATAAGAAATGCAGTCAAGCACAATTCTTGCACCAAAGTCTTGTTAATGTGCATATTCTGAACGAGTTATTTACGTGCAATTTCCCAATTTCTAAAAATCATTGAGATACTGTATCTTTGGCTGTTTCTACCCAAGTAACCATGCTCTCGCACAGTGGAGCGGACTTAATTAGCAAGTACCGAATTATTAAACAACCCACAAAAGGATTTAAACCGCCTGCTATACTATTTGTTGCATGAGATATATGGTGATTGTTGGGTCGGCATGGCATTCCGCTTTAATGCCTTTTACGTGTGGAATCGCCTAAAAATTAATTCTTTCTACTTCAAACACCGTAGTGCGAGTCATTTTTTTTTCTTACTTTTTCATCCTAATCTAGCAAGGCTGGAAAGGTCACGACATGGGCGCCGATTTTCAACTTAAGATCACATGCGTTACATAGACCTATGGTGGCTGGCAAACACACCACTAATCACTTTTGTCTTAGGTCGACTGTATCGAGGTCATAGGTCATTTGCCAAAAAACGACCATAGGGGTGACCACGTGTTCATTTTTATTTTGCATGTTAAATCCCATTAGAAAATTTCATTTTTTTTATTTCGCGAAGAAATTCAAAAATAGCCATTAACGCTATAAAGAAGGAGAAATCTACTGCGTAGGGACTTTTGTCATTAAAATAGTTTGGGGTCGTCCATAAATGAGGTCATCAAAATAATAATATTTTTGGACCTTGTAACGCCCCTTTCATTGTTTAAATGACTATATTATTATAACCTATATACTAAATATCTATTACATTAAACTTCGATATTTAAAGAACGTCATTATGGACGATCCCTGAATACTTATAACCTATATTCTGAATATCTATAACATTAAACTTTGATATTTGAAAGACGTAATTAGGGACGATCCCTGAATATGTATAACCTATATACTGAATATCTATAATCTATTGCCAGATTCCCAGCGTGTCTGACGTAGCAGACCACAGACCATTGAAAACTGTAGGTGAGATTGGTTGAGTCTGTACTATAAAATATACTTGTATTCGCCGCGCAGAGCTTTAAAATTACGTGCTATGTACATGCATTATCCATTTGTTTACACGTATCTATCCGTTTTTCCGAAGCTCACTTTCCTGAGTTTTGACATGGGTCCAGTTAACTGGTAATTGTGAAGGAATGGTCAGTCTGACCAAAGTAAAAAAACAATACAGACCTGCCTGCTAGCATTTCTAATCGTCTACAAGTTATTTGAAGTTAATGGCTTCAAAACTGTGACCTGCAGTGTACGGCCAACAGACGGACGGACGGCCGGACTTGACCATTTCATTAGATGCTTAAGCTCAGCCTCTAAAAATCGTTGCACTCTGAGTGCAGTAAAGTTGCGCTCGGCCCTGCACCCTTGAGAGCAATCTAAAGTTCTGCCACTCGCACTCCGCTCAGTGAGAGTGGAGCGGAGCTGAATTCAGTATTAGAGCGGAGTACTGCACTCCTCTTTTTGAGGGCTCCCAGCTATGGGTCGTAGTAAAGCGTGAGAAATTAAACTTTTGAACTGCGCGTGACGTAGCTGAGCGCATTTTATGAGGGGCAGTGGAGTGCAGCACTCCGCTCTAAAACTGCACTCCACTCCGCTTCACTCAGTGAGTGGAGTGCGAGTGCAAGGAATTAGGATTGCACTCAAGGGAGCAGAGCGGAGTGCACCTTGACTGCGCTCAGAGTGCAACGATTTTTAAACTTCGCGCCACACGAAGGATATTTTTTTTTGTATGTGAATGTTGCAAAACAGTGGGACTCACAGAGTGGAGTGAAGACAATATTGCACTCATAATGAGTCTTTAGCTTGAGTAGAGTTCGAGTGCAAAATTTTTTGGTTGCAGTCATGAGAGTGGAGTGCGAGTGCGCGGCACGTACGTAATTTGAACTAATGAATTTATATGCGCTGTACGGCTACATCTGGCTATTATATCGTCACTGAAGAAGCACGTTTGCCTAAGTCCAGTCCAAAGTAAACATTATTATTGAGCAAGTCCATACTTATCTTCTTAAAAACACTTTGCCCAAGTCCGTGCAATTCCAAGATGCACTATATGCTGTTTTGTACCTTGCAGGATTGTATGGACTTGTGCAATAATGCTTTTAAGAAACGTATGGACTTGACCAATATTAATTTTTGCTGTGGACTGGAATTATGCAAAAACGTTTCTTCACTGACGGTATTTTGTTCATGAAATTAATAAATATCATTCGCACGTTCGTTACTTTCGTGATATTTAATAACAAATTGCGAGTAGCATTTTCTTTTCGATGGAAATGACGATGGTTGAACTTTGTCATTGGCATGCAAAATAAAAAAATAGAGTGTATGTACAATTCTATTAAAAATTTTGCAGACTAACTCAGACAAATGAAAATTTTAATGGCAGTATTTGATTAACTACCTACAAACTTAATATGTTTGTAAGTTGTTCGCATGCTTCACGTATGCAGGCTAAAGCTGATTTTTAAATTTTGGCGCTATTTTAGGATATCTAGCGCAGGCCCATCTTTAGCCCCCGGCCTCTATTGAAGACTCGGCTTCTATTGTAACTTATGGCCGTCACTGCAGGCCTCTTTTGGAGACCCGGCTTGGATTAAGAGCTTTACGGCCGTACATTGGGTGCGTACGTATTTTTATTTCAAAGTAGGTACACTATGCTCCAAAATTGATCGGGCACCCCCTGTTCTCAGATTCTGATGCAAAAAGTATCAAATTGCATTTTAGCAGTTAAAGTCGATATACCATTACGTAGAGAATTTAATTTTGTTTCTATTTGCAAACATTTTTACGTCAAAATTTTGGATTTACATTTTCAAAAAAATTAAAATACAAAAAATGAGAAAAATTCACGCTCTAAAATTGTTCGGGTAAAACACAAAACTCCATGACCCAATTTTTTACCCCAGCGTTTTAAGGTAGAATAGTCATTAATAACCTTGTTGAAGTTATTTATTTGTGGTTTCATTCTTGTATCTTCTATAAGTGGTCACTTAGAGGTCAAAGTGTCTGCCGTAAGATAACATGCACTTTTTTCTTTTTTTTTGAACAAAGGCATCCGTGTGACCTGGTTTAGGTGACCTTTGTCACCAAATGCACACAAGTAATAGCAAACAAGTCAATTAGACATATTTCGGTCCAAACGAATTTCGATTTCCCCCTCAGCCACTTCCCCAGGCCCCGCAACCACACAAGGTCGTGATTACACAATTGCTGTGTATGCATTACCCTGCATATACATACCTACACTAACCTATCACTTATTGTGGGGCCGTTTTGCAAGTTTTGCAAAACACCGTATTATTTTTGTTTCTCTTCAAAAAAATTGCTTAAATCGGTTTATATTAGTGAAGAATATAGCTGGCGGAACTCAAAATTCACTTTTTAGCACGTTTTTTTCTTGTAATCCCCGTTGGGGGAAGGCAGAAATGGGAAATATAATATTTATCACACGAGTATGATTATTTGTGGTCTTGAATAACCGACATAAAAATTTTACACATTTTTCATCGCCAAAGTCGATGGCGTGGTACACCCAGATTTCCAAATCACCAATTTCAAATATCAGGCTACTTTTTAACAGTACAGACCTAAAGTACCTCGACTGCATTTTGCGTCGTTTGGTCACAGGGCCCCGCCAAATTTCAAAAAAATTCAAATTTTAATATTTTGCCACCCTAGTACTACTACAGTTCTCATCTGATTTTGATTAAATTTGGGTTTTGATGACCCTTAGGCTGTTTTCTAAAAAGCAATTTCAGGATTTTGGCAAACACGAACATTTTTAGTTTTTTTTCAAAATCGGCGTTTTAAAATTAGGCTACTAATGTAGGTATACACGTTTTTAATTTTTCAACAACAAAAATAAAAATTTTTGAATTTTCAAAATCCTGAAATCGCTTTTTAGAACACAGCCTAAGGATAAAAAAAACCAAATACCATCAAAATTGGATTAGAACTGTAGAAGTACTAGCGTGGCAAAATATTAAAATTTGTTTTTTTAAACTTTGGCGGGAGTCTGTGACCAACCCACGCAAAATGCAGTCGAGTTACTAAAGGCACTCAAGGTCTGTTCTATCCAAAAGTAGCCTGATTTTGAATTTGGGTGTACCACTTGGCGTGGTTTCCTTGTGAGATTGATTCTCATAGACGATATTTAGTTTCAATGTGAAATTACACAACAAAAATTTCCTTCAGTTTGAATTTAACAAGCTAGGTCCATATTGTTTTTGTTTTTTTCAAGTAGTACATTTATAATAGTTCTTGTATTTGATTCATAAAACAACGTATTCTATTTGTTTTCAATCGTTTCGAATAAGTTCTAAAAGTTTATGATTAGCGTTACGAAATGGTGGTTGGTTGTCAGCCACAGCGTTACGTTCGGGTTACGAAGAGTGGTTAGTGGGTAAAAAATTGGCATTTTTGCGATACATATTACTTAAACGTTCCCATTACACGGCGGATGGCTGGGTGGGTGGAACGTTTGAAAAAGTTCGCTAGCGCTATTTGCATCTGACCCCTACCCACTCCTGGCATGTCATGCTTAAATGACTGGAAAAATACCAGGTTTATTTAAATGAACTATGGTCTATGGGCAACAACAAATTACATACTGCATTTAAATAGGGGGGAAAACAGGATAATTGTATTAGTAGTATTGCACTACAGTGTGTCTCAAAATTTTAAACTCACCCCGGTTTATGGGGTGGATTTCCTTTTAAGAACGAATTTTCCGGCAAGATATTTAGTTTTAGATGTCAACCCAATATTAATTAGGATTCGACTTTCATTGGCCCCCAGTTGTCACGTAGTTCTCATGTAAGTAATTAAAAACTCAAAACCAGGTGTCTCCGAATTTTAAACTCACTTGGCGGTTTTTTATTTTCAAATACCAGCAATATCTTCCTGCTGAACTAATGCAAATTAAAAATATTGGCATTCGTACACTTACATTTATTGCTTATGGCTAGAATTATTAACATTTATCATCGGGTCACTGTACCACTAGCAGAGTTGGAGAAGACGAACCAACCTCAAGTCAACCTTTTTCTCTGTTTGATAACATTGGAAAATCACGAATTGCACAACTACCGTAAATGCTCTAATACAACGACCCGCGTTATATTCAAACTCGAAGGTTTACCCCCCGCGTTGTATTAGAGACCCGTAATGTTAAAGCATAGGAGACCCCCGCGTTCTATCAGAGACCCGCGTTCTAATAGAGACCCGCGTTTCATTAGAGCATGTACGGTAAATTCTTATGTACACGCCCAAGTATCAACCGATTTAAATAAAAAAACGTCGGGGATGAGCACTATTAAACTGTTAACAGAATAGTGTACAAGTCAATACTCAGGTCACTCGGGGTAAGATACGCTCAGATTGGAAATTACGGAGAATTGTTGTTGAATGGGCTCAACGACATTCAACCTTCCATTATGTCCTATCCAGGACGTCTCTTACCCCGAGTGACCTGAGTATTGACTTATACACTGTTTTGTAGACATTTTAATAGCGCCTATCCCCGACGTCTTTATAATTCAATCGGTTGATACTTGGACGTATAGGAATTTAGTTGTGCATTTCGTGATTTTCCTATGCTATCAAACGGAGCAAAAAGTTGACATGTGGTTGATTCGTCTTCTCCAACGCTGCCAGAGCTACATTGACCCGATGATGAATGTTAATAATGCTAGCCATAAGCAATAAATGTAAGTAAACGCATCCCAATATTTATAATTTGCAATAGTTCAGCTAGGAAGTATTGCTAGAGCCATTCACTGTGTTATACATACCAATGCATAACACGCACATAACTGTATATATTAAAAGCGTAATCGTTGCACCGCTAGATTGCACACAATTAGCGTTGTTTAAATGTAATCAATTTAAGTTAATAACGTCACGTTATTTAACGTTTGGGAAACTTGTCAAGCACTACATATTGTGTCAGTGTTGGTCACGTAAATTATCCTTTACAGACAACACACATTACGTATTGCATACGGCGTTACTTTTGGGCATAAATGATGTCACTTAAATTGTTCTTTATTACTCACTCATCAAGTATTACAATAAGTCGTAATATTGTGATATAATCACTGTTGTTATTATTGTTATAGTAATAAATAACAAATTGTTTGCTTCCCTGATTGTTTAGACGCGGAAATCGATTGTATGAACCTGGACGGATGTTTGGGGTGCACCCAATACAAGCACTGTTTTTGGACGAATGCAATATTTGTTCCTTGTCGATCTCTTCAACAGCTAGAAGATTCTGCTTCTGTTCCGTCACTAAATCTAGCGACTGTCTAAGGCAATTAAATTCACACCCTTAATAATAATATTTGCCGCTGTTGTTTTACTTTTTAATACTTTGTGCATGCTTCATATTGTAGTGAACTAATTACGTATTTAATTAATTTAGTTTTTAAAATTAAAAGTTTGACGTACAATTTAGTGGGTTTGTGAACATAAAATATTTACCAATAAACTTTAACTAAATAAAATTGCATACATATATGGGCATTGTGTATATTATACGTTAATGTAAGAATACATTTAACGTTAACTTAGGTTCAAATAATGATGTACTAACAAGCAAACCACTTACTATGTCACCTCGGGATTTAAAAAAACATAGCTAGAAACGTTTCCTTAGACCTCAGAATGAATGCAGAGTGTGATAACTTGAGTGAATTTTGCGCGGTGCTTCAGCAGCAGCCCGCCAACGTTCAAAAAACCGAATTTTTCAAAGTTTGCCACGCTGTAGCTTCTACAGTTTTTGTCTGATTTCAATGAAACTTGCAGTTTTGGAATTTTCAGACTGTTACCTAAAAAGAAATTTCTGGAAATTTTAAAATTCGAAGTTGTAATTTTTTAACGAATAACCTTAATTAAAAAATGGGTCTCAAAAGGATATTTCAAATTTAAAAAAAAAATTTAAAAAATTGGAATTTCAAAATTTCCAGAAATTACTATTTAAAAAACAGTCTGAGTATCACAAAACTGCAAGTTTTATTGAAATCACTGAACTGTAGAAGCTACAGCTTGGCAAACTTTGTAAAATTCGTTTTTTAACTTTGGCGGGCTGCTTCTAAAGCACCGCACAAAATTCACTCGAGTTATCACACTGTTCGTTCATTCTGAGGTCCAAGAAAACTTGTATGGCAATGCTACTCCAGATCCCGAGGAACCATAGTAAGTGGTTTGCTTGTAAGAATAACTTTATGAAAATTTCATTTTTATAATAACCTGAATTATTCAAAATTTGTCATCTTTATCAATTTGGATTTTATATTGTTTTTTTAATGCTTGATTGTTTCAGGGAGCTGAGTTTAAAGAGGGAACTGACTACTACACAAGTCAAAGGAAGCAAAGATAAGGACATGTATCCATTGTTAATTTTTTGTGTAGGTTTTTGTTTGGGAGTTATGTTTGTTTTAGGGACAATTTGGGCTTGCAGATGGGTAAAGCGTCGGCAATTAATCTAATTATATTGTAAAGTAAATTTAATGTTTACGAATAAAGCAGCATATTAAGACGACATTTGTAATTGTTTTAATTTTGATTTTATAACTGTTACCATGATTTGTCTAATTTAAGCATAAACCTGGGCAACATTAGTTTATTCGGTAAATCTTGTTTGGTTTGGTGAAATTTATGAAGACTTAGGAGGTCTAATGTACTTAAAAACAGTCAACTGAATAATAAGTATATGTAAATTTAACTAGGTTATTTAACTGACATTACTGACTTACTATACATAAGTATGAATAATTACATAATCTAAGAAAAGCAATCAATTTGCTAAAAAATTATTATTTTTTCGCAAATTCAAAAGAAATATAGTTATATATATTTTGCCAGTGTCTTGCATAGTAATACAGTATCATGAACTTATCGATGTTAATTTTAAACAAATTAGCGCTCGCTGTCCACATCAAAGTTATTTTCACTGCTTTCGTTTGTAGAATCTGCGTCAGTATCTAACTCTGAGTCTGCATTGCTCTCAAATTCTTCATTCACTCGGGGTCGTTTTGCCCAAGTAGTTCGTCTAGATGTGTCGTCGGGTCTGCTGTGATGCGCTAGTAAAGCTTTAGCAAACTCAAGTGTATCCCATTTCTTAATATTAGCTTTGCCATTAAATCGAATCCGTATAATGTTTTCGACCGTCTTAAAAGAAACAAAAAAAACAGATTTATGCTTAGTATTTGTTTTCACATTTTTGGTATTTTTTATGTTTGAACGCAACTTACGTTAGGTAGCATGCTAAATCTTTGCAATGTTTTTGTATATGTGTATATAGAAAAGATCCGTTCAGCTTCAGCTGAAGTTGCAGGAACAGTCAAAATTTGTTGAATTATTTGAGTTGTTTTAGCTGTCCACATAATATCTTGTTGCTTAAAGAAAAAACTTCAAAATTCGTTAGCTGCTTTATTTTTGTATTCATTAAAACGAGCATCTTGAATTAAAGAGCGAACTAGATTTTCCCAGTCGGCTTTTAACTTATTATCATCATACCGCCACTTTAATTCCTTATTAAGAGTTTTTAACTTTTCAGCTCCGTAGTCAGTCACATGCATGATTTCTTTAGGAAAATTACCAGCCCAGAAAATTTCAAAGTTGTCACGAATTGCACCATCAGCAAAATAGTTTTCGAACTGGTCAAATATGGCGTCTATATATGGTGTCATTTTTTCGTTAAGAGTATTCCCAACACTAACCAGGTTAGGCACATTTAAAATTGTTTTTCCATACTTTACACGCTTGGTTTCAAAATCTTGTAAAGAAACGTCTAACTTGCTAGGGTCTGGGTCGTCTGAAACTACTTCAGAGTTTTGGAGAAGTTGAATCACATATTTCCCATACTCGGTCTACATTCCCTCAAGCTCTTCCTGCAATTGAGTTCTCATAAATTTTGTTCCTATAACAGAAGAGCTTCGCAATTGCAACTTTAGGGACATCTCTGACAGTAAGGTATTAATATCAGCTAAAAATGCTATTGAAGCAAGAAAAGTTCCGTCTTTTAAAGTTTCTGCAATTTTTTCAGCAGATGTTCTTGCATTCAAAAGAAATGTAGTGTCATCGCTAATTGAATCTAGCGCTTCTACTAAAACTGTATGTCTTGTAATAATAGGAGAAATAGCTCAAAGTTTTGAAGAAATCCATCTACAAGATAAAAAGTTTATAAAATGTGATGTTTATTTAATATAAGATTATCTATGTATTGCCTTTCCTGATTTCTTTAATTCTTTTTGGCTCAAAAATGTGTACCTCAAAGATTAAAGCTTATTTTTTAAGCGTTTGCTTCCTTCTAGCAGTTTTGGAAGAAAATAATTTAAATAGTCTGTTAACGAAGGTGTCAACTTTTTGTAGATAATCAAACGAGTTGTACGCATTTTTATTCAACAGCTCTAATCTGAAAAAAAACAACATAAGTTAATACCAATATTGTTGTTACATATTGTTATAGAAAACTTTGGAACCTGTGGCATTGACAGTGGTTGTAGATAAGTTCATTATCCACAAAAGCGTTACATTTTTTTCGGAAGACACTTAGTAACGCCGGATGTCCATCTATGGTCAACCCAGCAGTTTTGGTTTTAACATAATCAGTAAGGTCATCATTGTTTAAGCTTTCCATGAAAGTATTAAAAAGGTTTGCACCAGTTTCTCTTCCTGGGATATGAAAAACTCTGTATAAATATACGCTTACGTTGCCATCCTCGGAAAATGTTTGAAACAACACAGCAAGATTTGAGTATCCGCCAACATTAGTAGCTAAATTAACAGTACAGCAAAAACTGTGCATTCTTTATTTCATAATTTTGCTTTTCTTTTCAAATTGAAAACATATATATTATGAGTAACCTGTGTCTAATGTAACGGAAAAAGGAAGATTTTGGTTGCTATACTAATTGTTTATGCAATCTTTCTCCAATCACTTCAGTTACCATTTGCATTCCATTGTAATTGTGATACAAGATGCCAATTGTCACCCCAAAATAGTCTAACGTCTCAGCCATTAGTTTATAGTTACTGAAACTAATACCTATTTTAGTAGACTGTATGACAGCTACAACCACGTTTTATGACGCTTTTAAAAACTGCCTGTAAAGGCTACTTTCACTTTCAAATGCACTTTTTAACTCGGATCCTCTTTTTTCTTCGTCGAATAGCCGAAAGTGTTCTATTGCAATTAAATGCAACGGATTGTTCTTGTGATTTTGAATAATATTGCGGTTATACGATCTTGCTTTACTTGCTGAATTGCTGTCGGTCACTTTAGTTATGCCTACACCAATAGTTATTATATCTGTTACTAATGGTGACCTAGGTCTGTCTAATAAAATCTCCTGCTGCAACAAAAGCTTACAAAGTTTACACAATAATTTCTTTTTTGGTATAACGTACTCAATAAAATTACATGTGTCGGGCTTATAGATATCGTTTACGTCAATAGGATTGTAAGGTAGTCTTTGCAAATGGATAAGTTGGTCATAAGGAAACCGTAAACAATCATTCCATAAATATAGTGCGTTTCTACTAAGGTTTTCTTCAAACAGACAAAGGTCAATAGGATTAATAACAATTTTATGTTTAACAGTTGGTGGTTCTGTAGTTTCCTGAAAGTTTTCGCGTAAAACAGTCGGTTGCGCATCAACGTTGTTTTCTAGAACCATTGGTTCCTCCTCAGCAATTTTATTGTTGTCATTGTAGTAACATACTGGTTCATCAAAAGGATTAGTTCGCTTCAGCGATTGATGAACATTAGCAGCTCTGTTTAAAGATGCTTGATATGTATTGGAACTAGGCATAAACTCACGGTGAGTCTCATGATTAGCAAAAAATGTGTAGCAATCCTCTACATCGAGCTTTGCCTGATTTAATTCCGGTTGTTCGATATGTCTAAAAGCATGTTCACAGTCATTCTGTACTCCAATGGTTAGAGTACTGTGACGCATTTTCTTTGGCTGCATTGGAAAGGAATATGAGGCATCATCAACGTGATCGCATCTATTTAAACTTCGGTCTTGCCCGCGGAAACTTCCACTCCCGTCCCTTAAAAACGACCATTGCTCGGCCTTTTAGTTTGTATAATATTTCTTGAAGTAGTCGCAGAATATAAATGTCGTGTAGCTACCTAAATTTAAAAAATGTTTAATATACTTAAATGAATAGTTGAGCAACGTTTTGCATGTATTCCAAAAATTTCAAAAACACACGAATAGATTAATTTAACACACCACAGTAGATAATGTGGGCTTCACTTTGTTACTCCTCGGTTTTAATTCTTATAAACGTCTGCATGCTATTTGCTTTAGGTATTTTATGTAACTTACCTATTTTGAAAATTTTGCTTGTGCAAAAATTAAAAATTTTCAAAATTTTATATTAAAATTTGTAACTATGTTCTGGAATCGTTAAATGACATTGTATTTAACATTTACAGAACACTTACTGAACAACGCTTACATGGAAATTAACTTGTCTGAAACTAGCCAGAACGTATAATACCTATTTATTTAATCCCTGCTTGTTCGCGTTCTAATTGTTATGTTCAGTTACAATCGCGTGCGCTTTTTAAAACAAGGAATTCTAAACTTAACTGAGCACTGGCTTGATAAAATGATTTTTAAAAAATTGATGCATGACGTTTTACACAGGCAAATGAAAATGTTAGAGATAAATTATTTATAAAATAGGACACAAACCATACGCGCGGGATTGCTGTCGAGCAACAAATTTTGGACTTGAACGATTATATGTGCAGGGGTCACTTAAATTCATCGACGGTGTTATGAGTAGTTTTACATTATTCCGTGGTTTAAAGTCAGAATTATTTGCGAGTACACTCTAGTTGCGTTATATATGTTAAAAGTGTTTTAAATTAATGGCGACGAATTTTTGAAATTTTTGGTTGCATACAAACCTAATCAAAAAATAAAATTTTGTTTTTTTATCTTACTAAAATTCCAGTTGTAACCATACCTGTAATGTAGTAGTCTTGCAAATTTGCCATTATCTTTTTTTCCATTCATGCAGTCAAAAGTGTGCTCCTGTAGGATATATCTTTCAACAACTCTAGCGGTTCTAAAACTTTTACTTTGCCATTCCGCGCAAGCGCAACTGCTAACGGAAAGTTGATACCTTGGGGAAAACTTGTAACTCTGTGTTGGCCAGGCATGCTTAAGTGGCAGTTTTCTATGTTATAGTTTGGGTTTGGAGTTCTAAGTTTACCTGAAAACGTTTGTAAATTATTGTAGTCAAATAAGCGTTTTATATCTAGTAGCCATTTTGTTTAGTATCATAATTTTTTTAATTTTAAAACAAGAATCATCCAACCAAGAACGTAAAAACACGTATCTCTAATCTGTCTACCAGTTAAATGGCACATTCCTAACAAATATCGATTGTGAGAAATAAAAAGGATCTTAAATCTATCCATTTCGATTGCAGTTGTCGTTTGATACTGTGGCTCTGAGCATCTTTTAGTTATTTAAATGAATTGCTGATTGTTTGAAAAGAGGTTAAGCTCAGAAAACACAACTCTACAACCATGCAAATACGGTGACGGCGAAGTTTCTGATGGGCTTTTTCGAATTGATGGACTCTAGGTAGACAGCTGGCACATAACTAAAACTGACCTGCATTTAGTAAACATTAAATATTAGTTCTTACACTTTAAATTAAATGATATTGTTTCAATTTATTTATAACTACAAGGAATTGAAATTTACCAAGCTATAAAAATAGTAGCGTGTCCAACCATTATACGTCCAAATGTTAAAAAAAACTAGGAACTAGCTGATGTTTTTGTAGCTAAAAAAACAATAAATATTAAACTCAGAGTAGTCATAACTTCATCAAAAGAAATGATTTAAGTTTGCCCTTGCTTGTTTATATACGCAAATTATATTCACTCAATACGTAGTGTAAAAGTTTTTCCTTACATCCGCCTATTTATTAAATCGATTTTCTTGTGATTAGTAAATTAAAACAAAGACGATATTGCTTCGTTATCAAACTATCAGTATTGCTCGTTTATTTGCGGTAATCAAAATAACGAGTTTTTTGATATTTAAAATTTACTTTAAAAGCAAACGTATTTAGAGAAGATTATAACTAACGACAATTTCGACAACTGTTTTAAAAATGTTTAATTAAAAATCATCAAAATTAGAACTGGTCGTTTTTAATTTGTGATGGCATAGGTGTGCCATAAATACATGCACACGCATACACTATTTTATATTGTTGCTGTAGACGCCTGATAGAAACGTTAAGCTTTGAAACAGGTACTTCTAGTGCCTTAGAGTGCAGAAAACACGAATATTTAATGTTTGCATAAACGTATATTAAAAATTTCAAACTAGTAAGGTTGGAATAAAATTCAGCTTTAAGACGTTCTTTCAGATAAGAAAGATCAGGATACCCTTTGTGATGACCTACCTGAGGATTAGGACGTTCACGAACCTGGGTGAATATATCATAAACTTAAACGGTAATTAGTATCGGTAAATAAAAACTTACCTTTAAGTTATAATATAATAATAATAATGTAATAATAATATACCCACAAATAAAATTTATAGCTCAAACAAATTCACCGACTTTTTTTCAGCATTATATGATATTCAAGCAAAAATAAGTGCAGTCTTTATCGGGTTTTAGGATTCAGCTACCTTCTGGTTTATTCACTGTTGTTTACCTGCCTTAGTTATCCTTCCAAATACTCTATTTCACTTGTTAGTTAGTTTAATTGTATTTTAAGAATAACAAAAATGCAAAAGGTTTTTTCGGCATGGTAGGTGTTATCTTCGAGAAAGTTCTTTTCAGTCATTTTACTTAAAATAGGAGTTCTAGGGAAATGTGGAAGTTTGTTTGGAAGATGACGGACCCAAATTTATGTTAGTTCCTCTAACGTGTTTAGATGGCCTTCTATGTAACCGCTGCAAGAGTGAGTGGAACCAAAAAATAGCAAAAGATCTCAAACATTTTTTATGCTTGATCCTTTGCCAGTCATGCACACGTACGTTCGCAATAATCTTAAGTGCCCAATTTGCTGATAAATGGCCAAAAGGATAATGTCCTGGGGGAAAATTTTCGGTGGAGAAATGTTAGAGAGAAAATTTTCCTGGAGGAAAAAGCCCTACAACCAAACAAATTCATACTTGATATAATATCTCTCTAAAAGCCTCATGGGAAATGCAGAGTTTTAAAAAAACCACTATTGGTGACAAAGAGTGCAGACAATTTGAAACTTTAGTTGTTTGTATAAACTGAACCTACACATTTGAAACTAGTTAAATTATAATAAAATTTTGCTTTAAGACGTTCTTTTGAAAAAGAAAGAAAGATCAGGAAACCCTTTTTATTGACAAACCCGAGGATAAGAATGTTCACAAACCTTGGTGAATATATCATAAACTTAAACAGTAATTAGTATTGGTAAATCAAAACTTATCACTGAGATGTACCCACAAATAAAATTTAGAGCTTAAACAAATTCACCGACTTATTTTCAGCATTATATAATATTCAAGCGAAGTGAAGTGCGTTCTTTATCGGGTTTCAGGATTCAGCTACCTTCTGGTTTATTCACTGTGGTGTAACTGCCTTAGTTATCCTTCCAAATACTCTATTTTACTTGTTAGTTAGTTTAATTGTATTTTTAGAATAACAAATATGCAGAAGCTCTTTTCGTCATGGTAGGTTTTATCTTCGAGAAAGTTCTTTTCGGTAACTTCACTTGAAATAAAAGTTGCAGAAAGAGTGTGGATGTAGGTTTGAAAGATGACGGGATTAATTTAATGCTGGTTTCTCCAACGTGTTTAGATGGCCTTCCATCTAACAATTGGAAGAGTGGGTGGAACCAAAAAATAGAAAAAGATCTATAACATTCTTTATGCTTGATCCTTTGCCAGTCATGCACACTTACATTCGTGATAATCTTTAGTGCCCAAACTGCCAATGGATGACTGCTGACAAATGAAGTTATAACTAGGGGAGGAATAATTTACGGGACTGCATTGAAATCGTACATTCAGTAGACTAAAACTTCTGTATTCTAGGGTATCTATGTTCTAGTTACTTCTCGGAAAATTCAGTTTTGAACATGACCCAGTTCAAATCATAATTCATATACATACATAGGCATGCGCACTTATACATTCATGCTTCTGCATACACAATATTTCAGACACATACGCATGTACAATAATAAATGTATACCTATGCATGCACAATAGTAAAGACATACATTAGCATACACAATATTACACATTAACAAACAAATAGCCATATATCTCAAATATTCCTTATGCGCGATCCTTTTCCAGTCAGGCACACCCACCTTTGCTTTAATCTCTGGTGCCTGTAGTGTTGATAAATGACTTTATAACTAGGGAAAGGGATAATTCACGAGACTGCATTAAAATTGCACATGTTTAGACTGAAACCCCTCGGTGTTCCAGAGTACCTATGTACTAGTACCTTCTCAGAAAATTCATTTGTATTCCTAAGATAGCCACAATCTTAAATAATTTACAAGCATATATACACATGCACACACGCTACATGCTTTATGTGCATATATATGTGTATGCGTATTGAGTATATTAGTTTTGTGTTTTACTTATGTAATTACTTTTGAAATCAGGATTTGGAATTGGTCTGTATAGGATTTGTGCAATTACATGCAGACGTCATATTAGACACATGAAAGTAAACATAAAGTAAACCAGGTTGTTTGCACAATTAAGACACAAACAGAATGAAGTAGGTTTGCTAAACTATAAATATTTAAACATCAATCATAAATAATTTTAAAATGTAGAATTTAAATGAATTAACAATAGTAACACTCATCGGCAACAATTTTTTTTTGTTAAAACTATGCAAAATTGATACAATTTTTTAATTTGTTGCTTGAAGCGTCTTATAGGTTTGAAACACCCTTTATAGTGCTAAGGGTTGCAGACAATTCGATACTTTGTATAAAAGAAACCTTAACATTATAAAGCAGTTTAGTTTAATTAAAAATCCCTCGGAGGACAAACCTAGGTGTTAACACACCTCGGTGTTTGAACACACTTTACTCCATGTAATGTGTAATGTCATTTTTTAATCATTGTGAAAACTGCCCTATGAAGAAACAGTTACGCATATTTAACAACAGGCATGACGTGCATTACTGCGAAGCACTAACTGAAAATAAAGTCATTCCGTAAGGAAATACGAAGGCTTTGTTATAGATATTTCAGTAGGTGGTAAACGCTCTTTAAATGTCCTACTTTAACAGAATTTGACCATGTAGTTGTTTAGTTTTTACATGAGGAGTTTGAATAACAGTATCCGAAATTCGGCTCAAACCTTTACTAAAAAACACATCCAAATTGATCACTGTCCAATAAAAAGGGTGGAATAAGATTAGCCCTGAATTCACATAGAAGCTAGTACTACATGTTATTAGACCATTATGGTTTTATTTAGTTTAGTGATGTGTTTAAATGGGTGAAAGTAAAGAAGAAAGAGGGGAGTACGTCTTCAGAATAATGGTACTGGGAATCTGTATGGTGGAGATGGGAGGCTGGAGGCTGGGAAGGCTGGGATCCGGGCAATGGAGAGAGAGAGAGAGGGAGGAAAAAAAGAGATACATAGGGAGAGAGATACATAGGGAGCAATGTAGATTAGTAGGTAGGTAGGGCGAGGAGATGAGTGAAGAGCGAGATATATAATTCAATTAGGTACAGTGTAATGGGACAGAGACAGACAGAGAGCGAGAGAGAGAGAGAGAGAGAGAGAGAGGTATGTAGGTAGGTGCGTAATAAATAAATCCGTAATGTATAGTCCGATTTGAAGTTATAAGATGCAATTCAATGGGACCGAGAGAGAGAGATATGTTGACAGGTATGCAAATGCAAATTATGCCTTATTAAAATCAATGCATGGAAACGGTGAAACAGAGAGATGCGATTGATATGGTACGTACGTAGTTGTAGTATCGATTAAAACAATCAATAATTCCAACCTGGGCCTGGATGGACAGAGAGTGCCGGGGAAAGGAGACAGTGGCGAGAGATGACTAATTCAATTAAGTGGCACGAGAGAGAGAGAGAGAGAGAGAGAGAGGGAGGGAGAGAAATGTATATAGGAAGATACACGTTACGCATAATTCAATTAAAGGCAATGCAAATGGTATGGTACGCACGAACGTAGTAGCATGTACACAGTGCCCGGACCTGACGGGACGGAGTATGAGAAATGTAAAGCTATGATGCGCGCATGTTCTTCACAGCACTAAAATGTAATATATGATTATTTCATTTCTTGACTGGTGCCAGTCCCATGGCCGGGATGGACGAAACTAAATGTTCTCTCTTTATGCCTTCCTTGCTTTTACCACCACTGCCTGGATCTGCCTTGACTCTTAGCTTCCTCAAACTTAAATTTACTTTGTTTTGTTCCTTCTTTTTCATTTCCCAACTTTTACATTCTACCTTTGTGCTTTATTTTTCTCGTTTGAATTCTGTCGTGTTGAAGTTTCGCTTTTGGTTTGACTTTATTCTTTCTCCACTTCTACGACCAACCTCGATTCTGTTTGCTCCCTCACCTTATATTCTGCTTTGTTTTGTTCCTTCTTTTCATTTCCCAACTTTGACATTCTACCTTTGTGCTTTATTTTTTTGTTTGTGGTCAGTGGCGGAACCAAGGTGCAAAAAAGAGGGAGAGGAGAGGTCGAGGTCGTAAGGCTTTACTCTCAAATCCCTGGATTATTGGATGCAAAATGAGAGATATTGCCGGGTGACAATATCTGTACTTCTGCTACTCGGATGCGTGGATTGTAATTCCACTGGTGGACTCAACTTCAATAAACGGCAACAAACTCGCTATTACAAAATACTTATTACTTTATTAATGTAAAAGACGAAGTAAGTAGTGTATAATTTACAATAGTCAATAGTAAAAGATACGGAGACTGAAAAAGAACAGAGTACTTAGTCAGGAGGAAGTTGAAGTTAAAGTCAGGGAGTAGTGGTGGAAGTTGCTAATTTATAGGAAAGGAATGGGATGGGCATGGCCCATGGCACACAGTTGAATCTTACAGAATTAGGTATGTAATTTTAGTATATTAGGGCTCCGGAGTCAACGTGGACTAAACTTATTACAAGTTAACAGTTAACACGACAAATCAGGAGTTTGGTTCAAGGCTGCCTGATCAGTGGTAACGGTAAATAATTTT